>CM021103.1:165918826-165969467 GCA_007115665.2 Sequoiadendron giganteum | reverse complement strand
TCCAACTCCCTTCCCCCCCCTCTCTCTCAAGTCTCTTTCTCCTACCCCCTCTCCCTCTGTCAAGTTTCTCTCTCTATCTATCTCCCCTCCATCCTTAACCCTTAACGATTAAACCCTCTACCCTTTACCCTCTATCTATCTCCAATTCCCTTCCTCCCCCTCTCTCTCTCTCAATTCTCTCCCTCCTACTTCCTCTTCCTCTTTTACGTCTCTCTCTCACTCATTCACTCCTTCTATCTCTCTCCCCTCTACCCTTAACCCTCTACCCTCTACCCTCTACCCTCTATCATTTTTCCACTCCCTCCCTCTCTCTCTCTCTCACTAACTCCCTATATCTCTATCTCCTTTACCCTTAAATCTAAACCCTAAACTCTTAGCCCTTAAACCCTTAAACACTCTATCCTCTACCCTTAACTCTACCCTCTACTTCTCTCTTTCTCACACACTCACTAACCCCCTCTATCTCTCTCCCCTCTACCCTAAACCCTAAGCCCTTAACCATTAAACCCTAAACCATTAAACACTCTACCCTCTACCCTTAACCCTCCCTCCCTCTGTCTCTCTCCCACTCCCTCCCTCTCTCTCTTTCAAGTCTCTCCATCCTATCCCCTCTTTCTCTCTCGGGCCTCTCTCTCTCTCACTTAATCCATCTATCTTTGTCCCTCCCTCCTCTTCTCTCCTTATATATATCTCACTTCTCCCTGCATCTCTCCCTCCATACATCCCACCTTCTCTTCCCTAGTCCCTCAACCCTATACCCTCAACCCTTAAACCCTCTAGCCTCTCTCTCTCAAGTCTCTCCCTCCTACCCCATCTCCCTCTCTCAAGTCTCTTTCTCAGTCACTCTGTCTATCTCTCCCCCCTCTACCCTTAACCCTTAAACCCTCTATCCTCTCTCTCTCAACCATCTCCCTCCTACACCCTCTCCCTCTCTCAAGTCTCTCTCTCTCACTCACTCACTCCTATGTCTTCCATCTACCCTTAGCCCTATACCCTTAAACCATCTAGGCTCTACCCCCTATCTCTCTCCCACTCCCTCCATCCCTCTCTCTCTCAAGACTCTCCCTCCTACCCCCTATCCCTCTCTCAATTCTCTCTCTCACTCACTCCATCTCTCTCTCTCCCCTCTACCCTTAACCCTAAACCCTAAACCATTAAACCTTCTACCCTCCCTCCCTCTATCTCTCTCCCACTCCATCCATCTCTCTCTCTCAACCCTCTCCCTCCTACCCCCTCTCCCTCTCTCAAGTATCTCTCTCTTATTCACTTCCTTTGTCTCTCCCCTCTACCCTCTACCTGAAAGAGGGAGAGGGGTTAGGAGGGAGATACTTGAGAGAGAGAAGGAGGGAGTGGGAGAGAGATAGAGGGAGGCATGGTTAAGGGTAGATGGTAGAGGGTAAAAGGGTTTAATGGTTTAGGTTTTAAGGGTTAACCTATAAAGGATTAAGGGTTAAGGGTAGAGGGGAGATGAGGAGTAGTTAGTGTGAAATTGAGAGGAGAGGATAGGAGGATTGAAGAGAGGGAGAGGAAAGATATCAGGCTCTCTGTTATCCCCTCTCTCTCTCAAGCCTCTCCCTCCTACCCCCCCTCTCTCTCTCTTAGGTCTCTCACTCACTCACTCACTCCCTAAATCTCTCTCCCCTCTACCCTTAACCCTAAACCCTAAACCCTAAAACCTTATCCCTTAAACCCGAAACCCTAAAAACCTCTATAATATACCCTTAACCCTCTACCCTCTATTTGTCTCCCACTCCCTCCCTCCCTCTCTCTCTCTATCAAGTTTGTCCCTCCTACCCCCTCTCCCTCTACTAGGTCTCTCTCTCTCACTCACTCCTTTTATCTCTCTCCCTTCTACCCTTAACCCTCTACCCTCTACCCTCTACCCTCGTTTGAATCTAATATTTCCCTACTTTTCCATAAAAATGGTTTATTTTAATCCCTGTCCATTTCATTATTGACTTTATACTATTACCGCTCCTTCTAAAAAATTAAAAAAAATCATCATTTTAACCCTTACTGCTATACCATGGGGGGACATTGTACTGTCCGTGGTACCGCGGTGGTTGGGTAGCGATCAATGGAGCCAGCATGAAGTGTTTACTGTGCTACCACACATGGTCAATTCATTGATTGTGGTAGCGCAGTAAACCATTAGTCATTGGCGAAGCGGCTAAGGAGCTGGCAGATAATGTTCACTACGGTACTGCGTGCGGTCAAACCATAGACCACGGTGGCTGCGGTAAACAGGTAGCGGTTAGCTGACAGTTAAGGCACGATTGAGGAAGTGTAAAAGACATTCACCGCGATACCATGAGGGGCTACAAAGAGGACTATGGTAATGTGGTAAGCAGTTAACGGAGACAGCGAAATGGATACCGCAGTACCGCTGGCCATCATCAAGGTGCTTAGGGTAATGTGGTAGATGGGAGTGGATATAGTCAAATTCAATGACCGTGATACCATGGGAAGTGGAAATAAAGGCCACGGTAGCATGGTAAGGAGTGAAGATCGAGCGACAAAAGTACTTAAAGCAAAATCAAAGGCAACTATAGTTAAAATATTTAATTTGCCGATAAGGTAGTGCAATTAAATATTTTAATTTCTGCTAAAGAATACAAATGGCCATAAACATGAAATTGTAAACATATGTAATTGTAATATGAAGGGTTACGACCCTTGGCATGTATTGTATAAATAATTTAAAAATCAGTTGAAGCAGGGGGTTCAGAGGTTAGAGTAGGAGAGAAATTTTTTGGGAAAAAATATAAAATGGACAGGGCCTTTCTTGAAATAATGCAATGGAGAAGATGTTTTAAATTGGTGAAATTTTTTTTGTTTTCAGTTGTGGTGATATAATAATTTATATTTCTTATGTGGGTACCCACCTTGGTCTAGTAGAACCTAAAGAGAAGAAGGTACAATTGCATCAATTGGCCTTGTATGTTGACCAAAAGTGTAGTAAGAGCTTGGCAAACTCTTCTAGTTAAAATCTTCATTTTTAAGACTCAACACCCTCTACCCTCTACCCTATATCTCTCTCCCACTCCCTCCATCTCTCTCTCTCTCTCTCCCTTTATCTCTCTCCACTATACCCTTAACCCTAAACCCTTAAAAACTCTACCCTCTACCCTCTACCCTCTATCTCTCTCCAACTCCCTTCCCCTCTCTCTCTCTCAAGTCTCTCCCTCCTACCCCCTCTCCCTCTCTCAAGTCTCTCTCTCTCACTCACTCTCTCTATCTACCTCCCCTCCATCCTTAACCATTAACCATTAAAACATCTACCCTCTACCCTTTACCCTCTATCTATCTCCAATTCCTTCCCTCCCTCTCTCTCTCAAGTTTCTCCCTCCTACTTCCTCTCCCTCTTTTAGGTCTCTCTCTCACTCATTCACTCCTTCTATCTCTCTCCCCTCTACCCTCTACCCTCTACCCTCCCTCTCTCTCTCTCTCACTAACTCCCTATATCTCTCTCTCCTTTACCCTTTACTCTAAACCATAAAACCTTAGCCCTTAAACCCTTAAACACTCTACCATCTACCCTTAACTCTACCCTCTACTTCTCTTTATCTCCTCCCACCTCTATCTACCTAGACCTCTCTTTATTTTTTCTCACCTCTCTCTCCATCCCTACCTCTCCCTCTATCTCTTCTTTCATATCTACTTCTCTCTACCTATTTGTCCCTCTATACCTATTTTTCTCTCCCTCCTTGCCTCCTCTCTCTCAATATCTCTACCTTCTTTCCCCCTCTCTCTCTCTCCTCTCTACCCTAAATCCTAAACCCTTAAACCCTCTACCCTTAACCCTCTACCCTATATCTCTCACCCACTCCCTCCTTCTCTCTCTCAAGACTCTCCCTCCTACCCCATATCCCCCTCTCCCTCTCTTAGGTCTCTCTTTCTCACACACTCACTCACTCCCTCTATCTCTCTCCCCTCTACCCTAAAACCTAAACCCTTAACCCTTAAACCCTAAACTATTAAACCCTCTACCCTCTACCCTTAACCCTCCCTCCCTCTATCTCTCTCCCAATCCCTCCCTCTGTCTGTCTTTCAAGTCTCTCCATCCTACTCCCTCTCCCTCTCTTAGGTCTCTCTCTCACTCACTCAATCCATCTATCTCTCTCCCATCTCCCTTAAACCCTATACCCTCAACCCAATACCCTAAACCATCAACCCTATAGGTCCTCAACCCTATACCTTCAATTCTCAACCATCTAACCAATACATTGGATCCTCAACCCTCATCTATCTTTGTCCCTCCCTCCTCTTCTCTCCTTATCTCTATCTCACTTCTCCCTCCATCTCTCCATCCATACATCCCACCTTCTCTTCCCTAATCCCTCAACCCTATACCCTCAACCCTTAAAACCTTAAACACTCAACCCTATAACCTAAACCCTCAACCCTCAACCCTTAAATCCTAAACCCTTCCACTCCCTCCCTATCTCACTCTCTCTATTTTTCTTTGTCTACCTCTCCATCTCTCTCAAGTATCTCCTTCCCACCAGCTCTCCCTCGCTCTCTCAAGTCCCTCTCTCTCTCTCATGCCCTCTATCTCTCTCCCTCTCTCTCTCTCAAGTCTCTCCCTCCCACCCACTCTCCCTCCCTCTTTGTCTCTCAAGTCTCTCCCTTCTATCCCCTCTCCCTCTTTCAAGCCTCTCTTTGTCTCTCTCACTCACTCCATCTATCTCTCTCCCACATCCTCTCTCTCTCTCTCACTCCCTCTATCTTTCTCCCTCTCTCTCTCCCTCTCTCAGATATCTCCCTCCCACTCTCTCTCTCTCCCTCTATCTCATGTATCTCCCCCCCACCCCCTCCATCTCTCTCGAATCCCTTTATCTTGAGTACTCCCTCTCCCTCCCACCCCCTCTCTATCTCTCAAGTCTCTCTCTCTCACTCCTTGTATCTCTCCCATCCCTCTATCTCTCACTCCCTCTCTCTCCTACTCTCTTAGGTATCTCCTTCCCACCCCCTCTCTCCCACTTTGTCTCCCTCTCCTTCTCTCTCAGGTGTCTCCCTCCCACTCCCTCTCCCTCCCTCTCTCTCACTCTCTCTCTGTCTCTATGGATTAGGGTTTAAGGGTTGAGGGATTAAGCCTCACTTATGTCACAATCCCTCTATGTCAGGCCTCACTTACCTCCCACCCTACTTTCTTAGGTCTCTCCTTCCCACCCCCTCTCTCCCACTTTGATTCCCTCTCTCTGAAGTCTCTCCTTTTCAGAGGAACATATTTGGTGCTTGCCAAATGGGTTTTACCTTGAAACGGTAAAAATAAGGGTTGACCTCGTGATTCAGGCTCACATTCTCCTGTGTTTGTCTGGTTCAGTGCTTTATCCGAGTCAGAAACACCTTTTTTTGTAGTTGACTTCATATTGTACCAATCTATGCTTGATCCGTCACCTTTTTACCACCAATCTGCATGGTAGACAACGTAGAAGAAGATATTTTAAAGTTTCTACATCATTTTACATTATCTGAGGTAATATATTCATTTTGGTAAATTGAAATGTTTATCTTTATTATATTTGTTTGTTTTTGACAATATAAACTAAATTTCCTTAATGATTTTATTAATCATAACAATTGGACTTAGAATTCAACATTGAATTAGATGAGATTTGCATAAAAAAGTTCAATTTTTATGAGTTTGAAGAACAAAAAAAATAAAAAAATGTGACATTTACTTAACATAAATTTACTTATGAATTCTATTTGCATTGCTTATAGTAGTCCATTTCCAGCATGGCTAGTGGAATTCACTGTATTTCATTCTTTTTCCAACTAATTTGGAAAACCTCTATTGCCAAAGAAATAGTGAATAATGATAAGATATAGCATCACAAACCCTTCTTTGAATCCATATTCTTCATGAATTTTTTGACAATCAAAAATTTGGTTTTGAGAAAAATAAACACAAGAGTCTCTAGTTTTCATTTAGGTGGCAGCAATTTATACCCTAGGTTTGTGATTCTCATTGATTTGTTGTATTGAATGGCTTCCACCCCTCTCTGCATCAATTTTTTTGTAAAATGCATTACTTACTTTTGTTCTATGTGTGTTTATGGACATGTAGCATTCAAGGTCATGCCGAAGAAATGACCGAAGCCTCTAACACCAAAAGAGTGTGCAGTTAAAAATGCAAGGAGAAGAGAATCAAAAAATGTAGCTTGTGAAGCAAAGGGATTACAGCCCATACAACCACAAACTTATGTGCAATCTAAGAGAGATGTCAAATTGGCAAAACAAAGGGCATGAATGAGGAAAGTTCGTGGAAGGACATGAATGAATACATAAGTTGGGGGCACATCATCAACCATAGGTGAAGCTCAATGCACATCTCTAGTTGAAGATACATTGACAACAACATGTGGTTTTCCAGGTACATCGGAAATCACATCTCCAATTGAAGACACACCATAAAAAACATTGCGTTTTGAAAGTACATCAGCAAACACATCTCTATTTGAAGGAACTCCACAAACGACATCTCAAGTTGGAGGTATAACATCGTTTACATGTCAATCTCAAGGTATGTCATCACTTGCACCTCCAATTGAAGGTACACGATCTATCCCCGATGTTGTTGACCTTCCCAATATTGACAAAAATTTACATTTGAGAACTCATCCTAGAGTTTTGCATAGAAAATCCACATTTTTGATTGATATTGATTCCAATGTTTTGAAATGGATGCCTAATAATATTCCAAAGCGTACATGTCAAAGATATGCAAAAAGGATATGGAGTTTGTTTTTTGCAAAGCTAAGTGAGGGTGGAAGATGCCAACCATTTGTTGAAATGATGAGGCAACTCAAATTTAGGCCCACCATGAAGGCTCTTGGGCTAAGAGTTTTGAATGACTCGAGTGAAAATTCCATTGTAAGGAACTTGATGAGTGCATACGAGAGCGTGGGTTCCACCTCACGCATGAAGGATAGTTGTGCAACATGACGTGTGATGACAACAACACTATTAAGAATCCAAACAAGGAACGAGGTGAACCTTACAAAGGAAAGTAAGTCTTTGAAAATAAGTAGATCATCTCTAATGAGAGCCAAAGGAAGGCGTGAAAGAGTGGAGGATCCAAATAGCAATGAGTTATGGGCATTTTCGGGTAGAGTGCCACAAAAAGACACAAGAATTACTCAAGGCTTGAGATCTTTAATTGTGAATTATTGGAAGGATAACACAAGGACCTCTCCTAATCAAAGAGATTTTTTAAGAAGGAGAATTGGTAGTATAAACCATGAGCCACATCCAATGCATTATTTGGATACCACTCAAACCCAATTTTTTGTTGATTTTGTACAAAAGTTTCCTGAAATTAAAATATGTCAAAGGTATTTTGAAATGCTAAAGCCTTTTTATGTCAAAATAAATCACACGCACTACTTGTTGTTGTAGGGTTCATATTGAGTTTTCTAACCATTATGATTTTTATCGACGTATATGTGTAGATATGCATACTGACAATGTTTTGTAGGAATGTAACATAATGCCTCCACCTAAATCGTCAAGGAAATTTTTGTCTTCCATTTTATGTGAAAGAGAGGATGGTAATTTTTTTTACAAAAAATCATGTTTGGATGGCACATGTGATCATTGTGGTGGCATGCAATATTTTCCAATTTGCCAACACATGGCTAGTACACACACAATTGGAGACAAAATTATGGAATTTGGCAAATATACGATAGTGGCATACAGTCTAAAAGATGGGAAAGAAGCAAAGAAGTGTGAATTGGTTAGTGATAAGATTCCAGTGTATCAGTTTATGGGCATTTTTCGTGATCGGGTGGTTTATGATTATGCAATGCATACACACAGAGCACAATGGTTGGACTCACAGTTCAAGTCATGCAAGGACACATTTCCACTTCGTCATATCGTTTCAGTTGTCGACTTCGCTGAGAAATACACACCACAACCACAGAATGAGGTGCAATCATAGTACTACAACTTTGTGCAGGTTTCTATATTTGTACATATAGCATTCATTCATGCAAATGATAGTACAAAGGAAAATAGGAAAGTATTGAGGGAGTATAACTTTTACATCAGTGATGATCGCACACATTCTACAGAGTTTGTTCAAGGTTGCTTTCATATGTTCTATGCCGATCTGGCTAGCAGGGGCATACCATTTAGTCAACATATCATATGGTCATATAATTGTACATCACAATTCAAGAATGCCAGAATGTTTTACTAGTTGAGCAGGATGCATAGGATTAGTGGTGTTCAACATATGTTGAACTTCTCAGAGGCTGGTTATGGAAAGGGGGAGCATGATGGAGGAGGTGCATGTATCAAAAGAGCCCTAGCAAGAGAAGAGTTAAAGTACAAAAACAGTGTAAAGTTGACAGATGCAAGATCAATTGTCCAGTGGTGCAATGGTTCAATGGGTCCAGGTAGTGAAGGCAATTCTTTAGTTCGTAGATTTTTTCATTTAGTAGATGATACTAACATTGAAAAATATGAGGATTGATGTGCACTAATAGGATTGAGCGAGCTACACTCTTTTAGAAGCTCCAATGTAGGTACATGGACTATCCATACAAGGAAGATGGCATGCTTTTGTTATGCATGTACAATTCAATCATGGAATTATTGCAAGTCAATAGAGTGGGTTGATGAATGATTTGTAAGAAGTCTAACCCCACTTGACACTTATCAGCTCCTGATGGCTCTACAAATCATGGAGATGCAATCATCCATTAACTTTGATCATGTATCAGACCTACTAGAACCAGGTAATATATCTTACTTACAAGTTTTATTATGTTGCTCATTGAATAAATCTAACAAGATGAACATATCAATACAGGGCACGTTTATGCGATAATTGCAGATGAAGACAATGAAGAGGGTACATATTATTACCTGTGTCATTGTATCGAGGCCAAAAAGAAATTGGAGTCCCCAGTTATAGACGGAGAAAACATAGAATATCCTACAGGTTTGATGGTTATTACTAGAACATGGCTTTGAAGGTATCCAGTTAAGAATGTTGCAGTTTGGTTGTTTGAGGACTTCGACACGCATCGGAAAATTCTTCAGTATTCGAACCTTGTCGTCGCCACCAACGATCATTTGATCAAATATAAGGGTAAACCTGTGAACAAGAACTTGTGGAAAGTGCGTGAGTTTGAGCACGAGGCAATACTCGACACAATAAAGACTAGAGCAGACCCAGATGGTTCCCTGGATTGATTTGTAAGTATGCACATTGAATTTGTAAAGCCATGTTATTGATCACTCTTTTGGACCAACACCTTGCAATAAGGCTTTTTCACAATTACTGTTTGATGTCATATGCATTTATGACTATCATTGATCCTTTTCTGATTGTGACTGTAGGTAATACTGAATTTTGTCAAAGTATATAAGAAAAGAACAACATCGGTTGTTGGTGCAAGTGTTCAGTGGTATGAGAAACATCGGTTGCTGGTGCATTTTCTGGTTGTCAATCTTCTCTTTCTTTTCCATCTCCTAGATTTATCGGATTGTTATATGCTACATGTTTTATGTTAAGCCTCTCAGTGAGAAATCGATGCAACCTAGGTCATCTCTAACATACCTTAGGGTATGACATTCAACAAAACAACTACTATAGTTCAACCGACTCGATCCCTTAAGGGTGCAAAGTGCAAAAGGGCATCAATATTTGACAGGGTATTGCTCATAAATCGTGGTGATTACAAAATATCTGTCTGAATCTACGAGTTCACATTGGGTCCCTCTACAATAAACTTTCTCAGTTTTCGCTATCTCGGAAGCTTTTTCCTATGGTGGCGAATTTTCACTCGAGGAAAAAGTTGTCAAATGCAAGTAGTTGAAAGTTGCAAAGTGGTGCAACTTTCGTTCTACAACTCGTGTGACCAAACAAACTATTCCAACGCGTCTGAGTGGGTATGTTTACGCTAGTAATGGTCCTCTTTCACACCTAAACACACAGAATCGCTCTGAGCTACGTTCAACCGAATCGATCCCTTAAGGGTCCAAAGTGCAAAATGGCTGCAAAATTCAGCATGCTATTACTCGGATACCGTGATGCTTAGAAACTTATCATCTAAACCTATGAGTTCATGTTGCGCCCCTCTACAATAACCTTTTTCAGTTTTTGCTATCTCAGAGGCTTTTTCCTATGGTGGCGAATTTTCACTCGAGGAAAAAGTTGTCAAATGCAAGTAGTTGAAAGTTGCAAAGTGGTGCAACTTTCATTCTACAATTTGTGTGACCAAACAAACTATTCCAATGCATCTGGGTGGGTACGTTTACACTAGAAATGGTCCTCTTTCACACCTAAACATGTGGAATCGCTCTAAGCTACGTTCAACCGGATCGATCCCTTAAGGGTCCAAAGTGCAAAATGGCTGCGAACTTCAGCATGCCATTACTCATACACCATGATGCTTAGAAAATTTTCGTCTTATCCTACAAAATCACGTTGGTCCCATCTACAATAACCTCTCTTGGTTTTTGCTATCTCAGAGACTTTTTCCTGTGCTAATGAATTTTTACTCGGGGAAAAAGTTGTCAAATGCAAGTAGTTGAAAGTTGCAAAGTGGTGCAACTTTTGTTCTGCAGCTTGTGTGACCAAACAGACTATTCCAACGCGTCCGGGTGGGTACGTTTATGCTAGGAATGGTCCTCTTTTGCACCTAAACACGCGGAATCGCTTTGAGCTACATTCAATCGGATCGATCCCTTAAGGGTCCAAAGTGCAAAATGTTTGCGAACTTCAACCTGTTATTACTCAGACATCGTGATGCTCAAAAAATTTCTCGTTTGATCTTATGGGATCATGTTGGGCCCCTCCACAATAACCTTGCTCATTTTTTGCTATCTCAGAGGCTTTTTCCTATGGTGGCGAATTTTCACTCAAGGAAAAAGTTGTCAAATGCAAGTAGTTGAAAGTTGCAAAGTGGTGCAACTTTCGTTCTACAGCTCGTGTGACAAAATGGACTGTTCCAACACGTCCGGGTGGGTATGTTTACATTAGGAATGGTCCTCTTTTTCACCTAAACAAGTGGAATCACTCTGAGCTACGTTCAACCGGATCGATCCCTTAAGGGTCCAAAGTGCAAAATGGCTGTGAACTTCAACATGCTATTACTCGGACATTGTGATGCTTAGAAACTTCTCGTTTGATCCTATCGGATCATGTTGGGCCCCTCTATAATAACCTTTCTTAGTTTTTTGCTATCTCAGAGGCTTTTTCCTATGGTGGCAAATTTTCACTCGAGGAAAAAGTTATCAAATGCAAGTAGTTGAGGCATATTATCAAACAATTCACTGCCTTGTCTATGGCTTGTCATGGCATTCCATCACCATGAGACCACTTTTCTTTGAGGAATTTTTTGAAAAATTTCAGTGGCTTGTCTATGTTATTGCTTACTATTATGCTTTCCTAGATTTTTTCCAAGCATCCATAGCTTGTTCGAAAGCATCTGTTTTAGGCTTTTAGCCATAGTAAGAAGGCAATGAACTATTTGATAAAATGCTTTGGTAGACATATATGAAAAATTTCGTAGCATAGACAAGTGAATGACCTATTTGAGAAAATGCCTCAAATAATTGTGGTCTCATGGAATGCCATGACAAGCTAAAGCAATTGGCAGCTGCTCCTAGTTATTAGTTATGCAATGTGAAGTAATTGCATAACTGCTTGGGTTGACTTTGTCAAAAGCTATATTGTAATTGAAATTTTTTCATCTATCAGCATCTATTTATTCGTTATGCAATGTGAAGTGATGCTTTGAGTTTGAAAGATGTGCAATGCATGAATAAAAACTACAAAAATCTATTTTCTACATTTCATTAGTTAAACTCTTTATTTTATTTTCTCTCTATATCTCTATGCTATGGAAATGCCTTTTAATTTCAAAAAAGATAGTTTTTATCTCTTGTTATAAAAAGGAGCAGATATACAATGTTAAAGAAGAGTGAAAGCACAACTAGATTTATCATTTCAAAGCAATTTTTTTGATGCATTTTTTCAAACAGTTCACTACCTTCTCTATGCTATTGCTTACTATTATGCTTTTGATATATTTTTTGAAGCATCCATAGCTTGTTCAAAATCACTTGTTTTAGGCTTTTAGCCAAAGCAACAAGGAAGTGAACTATTTGAGAAGATGCTTTGGTAGACATGTATGAAAAATGTGGTAACATAGACAAGGCAGGGAACTATTTGAAAAAATATCTCAAAGAAATTTGGTCTCATAGAATGCCATGATAAGAAAATGCAATTGGCAGCTACTCCTAGTTATTAGTTATGCAATGTGAAGAAATTGCATAACTGCTTAGGTTGACTTTTTTCAAACTATATTGTAATTAAATTTTCAGCATCTATCAGCATCTACTTATTAGTTATGCAAAGTGAAGTAATGCTTTGACTTTGAAAGATGTGCAATGCAATGTAATCAATGACATGAATATAAACTACAAAAGTCCATTTTTTACAATTCATTAGTTAAATATTTATTGTATTTGCTCTCTATATTTCCATATGCTATGTAAATACCTTGCAATTGTATTTAAAAGGCTTAATAGGTCAGTTAGGTGGTATTTGCAAAATCAAGTTGTGAATGAATGGTAATTAAGAGAAAAACTGGCAAATTGCCATCTTAGAAGTCTAACAAAGGGTGGTTATGGTGGTTGATTGGCTCAAGTGGTAGTTGGAAGGTGGTATCAAGATATATTGCTGTAATACCCCTCGAGTTGAGGGTTGATTTTGTTTAGTTTCTAATAACAAAATATACTTGAAAACGTTGATCACTGTTTTTCTTTATTTTCCTAAATTTTCTTTGCCTTGCACAGGCCCATACAAGTCTATTATGACTTTAGGCTTTGGATACTTGATTGCATATGTTTTTACTCTCTTTGCATCTATTCTGAAGGTTTAAATCCACCGCTGGTGTGTGTGGGGATTGGTAAACTTGGTTACTACTCTGTTTTCTGTGTTAGGGGTTTTGAGGGCAACACCATGACACATTAGCCAATCCACCTACTATTCTGATCCTATTGCTTAGTGGATTGGCCTGTACCATGATTAGTTTGGTGTATGAATACTTTGGAGGTTGAGAGAATGAATAAACTCAGTGGGGTGTGAAGTTCTAATGTTGTTCAGGGGTGTTTCCACCATGAAAGTAAGGAACTCAAGTACTGAATCTAATAAATACTAAAAGGAATGGGATTGTGAGTGTCCTTTAAGTTAGGGCAGAGATATTGTGGGGTGTTTGCACCTTTGGAAGGATTGGGGGAGGTCTAGACTTATGAGTTTCTTTAAAACCCTTCTTTTTGTGAAGGTTTAGGACAGTTTGTGAGTAGAGGAATAGAAAAAGTTCTTGGGGCTCTTAAAATTGGAGAATCCTAAGTTTGGTGAGCATCCCTAAGACTGTTTCAAGTTTCCTTGGTTTGGAGGTGAGTTTGTGAGGGGGTTCCTTTGGAAATTAGGCCTAATTATGAAGCCTAGAGCGAGGGAGGTGTATTGAAATTTCATGTTGGTCCAAAATATTTACTATTGGTTTTGGAATATGTTGTGTAACCTTGAAAAGGGTATCTTATTCCACCTTTAAATGGTTAGGTGTTTTGGAAAGGTTGGGAGAAATTAGGCTTGGACAGGGTTTTGAGTTTGGTGCAGGAGCACCTACACCACATCATCAATTTTTTTTTATTTGAATACATCAATAGGGAAATGTTAGTGTCTTTAGGTTTATTTTGTCTAATAAGCTTTGAGAGATCAAACATAATGCAAATAAAGGGTGTTTTGTGTCTTAGAAGTCAATTATAAATCATATAAGTTGTAAAATGCTCAGAAAGCAACTTTAACACAAACAAATGTAATTAAGGGACCAACTAATCCCAAGGTTGGTTATGGGAGTTGGGGAGAATATTTTTGTTGTAAAATTATTTAAAAATCCTTACTAAGGCTTGAATGAGAGAGTGGAAGAATTTTTGTAATAATTTTACACAATAAACACCACAGTTTTCAGCAATTTTCTAGAAACATATTGTTTTCTTGACCTTTTTGAGTGTTGTACGAGCACATACAGGTTCTTCATGGTCTAAGAATTTTAGAGGATGTGTCTATATGTTTTCTAATTCATTTATTTTTTATTTGGTGTCTTAACTCTTTTTTGTAGAGAGAACCAACACAAACAGTGACTATCCCAGTGTTGTTGAATCAAGGGTTTGAGGGGAAATTTGTGATGTAACAATTAATCCACCTATTGTTTGCTACTATATCTTGGTGGATTGATTGAAAAAATGTTATAATAAGTGTGTCAACTCATTTTGGAATAAGGATTCATAATTATGTGGTGTTTTTGTGACTGTTCTAAGACTGAACAAGGGTTTTCCAACATGGAAGTGAGGAACCAAAGAGAGGTTTTTAAGAATTAATGCCTGTAAGGGTTATGTGAGGGTCTGATGAGTTCGTGCAGAAGTATTTTGAGGTTTTTGGGGCTTTGGAAGTGTTAAGAGAGGTTTGAAGTTGTATGTTTCTTTAAAACTGTTGATTTTGTGAAGGTTTTGGAGGGTTTCTTGGGTTTTGTGAGTTAGAGGCTCTGTAGACACAAAATAATGATAAAATTTGAGGTTTGGCACCATGACCTAAGACTGTCCAAGGCGTTTGGATAGATACCTAAAGTTGGAAGGGTGGTCCCTTTGGAAAAAAAGGGCTAATTGTGAAGCCAAAATTGAAGTAGGTGTGTTGAAAGTCTATGTTGGTCCAAAAGAGAGACCATTGATTCTTTGGTATGTTGTGTAGCCCTTAAAAGGGTATCTCAATCCATCTTGTAATTTTCTAGTGTTTTGGAAAGGTTGGGAGAAATCTGGCTAAAATTGAGTTTTGAGTACTACAAGAATAACCAGTCACAAATGTGAGTTTTGGAAACCTTGATGAATCTGACTTAGGTATTGTTATCAATTGATTCAATTGTCATTGTATGAATGTTGATGGTCTTTGTAGGGCCTTGGTGGAGTCTTGTTGTTCATTTGCAAGGTTGAGGAATTGAGACCCTTGAGGGTGGGTTGATGCCTATTAGGCTGAATCATTATGGAGAAGAGTTCTTGATTGAGAATTGGCATTTCCATTTTTGTGAGTCTTCTCCACCTTGGCTCTGCATCAGAGTGCTACAAGGGTGGATTGTTGGGTAAGGTGTTGAATGAAGATTTTGGTATGATGGGGCTTTGAGGTTGTGTAGATTGCTCAAAATAGGTTGTATTAATCTTGTTAGGAGCCCCTTGAAGGCAGGTTGTCAGACTAATTGGGTTTGATCCTCCTTGCCTTTGCATCAGTGAGGCACAAGTAATTGAAGCATCCCAAAGGATACAAACCACCACGAATGGAGCTTACTTATACAATATTCTTTAGATGGGGCTTATTGAGCATTCCACAGTAATTAATTAAGCATTAGATGTAAACAAAATCCATGCCTACAACATTCAAGCATACAACTTACATGATGCGCATGATAACATCATTCAAGAATGGTAGTAGCAATATAAGAGTTTCTTTTATCAAAAATCCGAAAGGCTATACAATGATATATATTGATAAAAGTATATAAATATATCTAAAAAACCATATAGGCTTAGTACAAAGGAGCCATTTGGACAAAATATCATGTATATATATCAATAGTACAAAAAGATATGTTCCAAAATGCCACATAGGCATACAACTAACAACACTAATACATAGTCATTTCCCTCTAGGGGAAGGAAATAGATCCCATGTTGCCTTCGAAATTCGGCTGGATGGAGTGATTATTGCTTTTCTTTTCTTTTGAACACGCCCACTACTCCTCCTCTCTTCACTCTGGACCTTCAACTGATACGATTAAAAGTAAAGATGTTAAAACATATAAATTGAATTATGGAATGGCATATAACAAAATATAATCACTTACCGCATACATATAGTCATCATGCACATTTAAAGCATCACCATGTCCATGATCTGGAGTGACAACCACTTGTAGCAACCATGAAGATAGAAATTAAACTACATAAAATTATTGTGAAAATTTTCTATAATAGAAAATAAAAGAGAAAATATAATGTCAAATTGACTAATTTATTCCATACCCCTCTCAATGGACCAGAACTGGCTATTGCTGCAACAACTCCATGGTCCATCATGCCACCAACATCACCAGGGCTATCTCTTGTCAACAGCTGCAAATGAAACAATATCTTAGGTATCATGTTGATATAGGAGAACATAATGTGACACGATCAAGGAATACTTGAATGCGATGTTTGTGTTTCTCATCAATTTTTTAGATTTTTATATACGCAAAATTATGAAAACTAGCTAACATAGATTTACAACCCTATTAATGAATACAGGCTACCTGAGTGTACGTTGTTTGAGGATATGAATCACAAGGTGTGGAGGAAGAAGGTGCACCAGGAAAATGTTTGAAATCCGAAGCATGTTATGAGACAAACATTCAAATATAACATTCAACTGTTCAAATGCAATAATAATATCTTTAATACTAGTTGCATACCTGTGGACTCATCATCGAGAATGTATAAGGGTCTGTAGGAATAGAGCATCCCTCATGAACAGTGTGACCCTGAAATTTCATCATATCAAAATTCTACTAATTTAGTTATTCTTAAATTTCAAAATATATTTTAATAAACAACATTAAAATAACTTGTTAAATTTTACCTGAGTGTCAATGCCGAATGTATCATTCAGAATATCATCTGTGAAAGCCATCACCTCTGCAACTGATGTAGGTTGTGTATCTGCATCACGAGCACCCTGATAATCATACGTGCAAACAACACCACAAGCGCCAAAATGGTGGGGTGGAGCTTGAGGCCTACACGTCCCCTCCACACCAGGCTTTACTAGAGGACTCACACACTGTAAAATGGTCTAGGTGAGTGAGCCAATCGACTTCATCGTGTCCACCTCTACACTGTCATTAACAATGGAAGGAACAATGACATGCTCCACCATGGGTCTACCCAAGGCTCTTGGTGCCAACTGTGGATTACATTGTGCAACAGGTCTATTGTGTGTGGAGCCCCCACCTCTACTGAAAGTCTAAGATGTCAAAATAGTTTGGCATTTTATTGAAGACAAACTCGCAATAGAGTTTCCTCAAAAATTATTGCGGCACCTCATGGTTATTGCATGGAGGTTGGTCAAATACCATCCATCACCGCTCCCAAAATTTGTTTCTAATTAAATCATGGTGGCACCAATGGATGGAGAACCTCCTGCATGCATGGGACAAAGGTTCATTGGCTTTTGGGTCTTTAAATAGGGCACACAACTTGGCTTTGCTAATTTTTAGTTTTTTGACATCTGCATATGACAAACCATTAGCATAAAATTGCCTCATCTCATCTCTCTTAGTTGACCAAAAATTCATTTGCTCGCTCATTTCTCCTACATGAGTTAAAATTGACTTCAATGGTTCAGCAATCCCTCTCCTATAAGGGCGGGTTTTGGCATGCTCGGTTAATCTTGCAATTAATTGTTGAATGCCTCTTTTATTATTTTCAATTTGATTTTGAATATTTTCTTATGTTCCTTAAGGATGCCTATGGATTGATGGAGGGGTTTCGGGTTGTTCTTGTATAGGAGGCTCTTGATGAGGGGGTGATTGTGAATTCTCAATGTTTTGAGGTGGAGATTCATTCCCTGAGAATTAGAACAAAGTTTTATTATAAAAATATATTTAAAGTTGCATTCCAAATCAAATTCAAAATAAATAGAATAAAAATACACACCTTTTTGCAATCTTTGACCTCTCTGACGTGTTGGCGGCATTCTCGTGGAAAATGGCAAGCTAACGATGCAAATAATGGAGGAGATTTGGCGAGCGCAAGTTGCAGACTTAAAATCTTCCTTCTCAAGCTGCGGGTTGAAGACAAAATGAGGGTTCCAAACCCGACTTTTGCATTTTATGTCTAGAAATACATTTGGCGCACGCCAAATTTGGCATGTGCCAAATGTATTTTTAGACATTTGGGATGCACCAAATTTGGCATGCGCCAAAGGCCTTATTTCGAGGTTTTTTTGATCTTTTTTCAATTTGGCACCTAAATTGTCTCACAGATTGGTGCACTTACCCATATACATGTACTTTGATATCTCATTTACAGGTTTGTAGGTACATGACATTGACTCCACCTAGTTTCACAGGTTTGAGCATGTCGACCCAATCGTTAAGTTGAATGGGAGATAGTAACTAGGTAACATGTGTCAGGTTTACACCCTAGTCACAGTGTGTCATCAGTTGTTGTTTGGTGTGTCTTCGTTTGCCTTGTTTATTACTATATAATTTTGCAAGGTTTATGTTATGAAAATAGATGTTAAAATTATGCATTAAATAATGTTGGTATTTATTTAATTAATTTTAGGTAGTTTGATAGAAGCTTTTTATTTAAATTAATTAATTAAATTTAATTTATTTAGTAAATTAAATTTAATCCACGTGGTTAAATTTATTTAATAAGTAATTAAAGTTAATTAATTAAATTGTTTATTAAAAAAGTTGATTAAAGGAATTAAATTTAAATTGGAAATTAAATTTGAATATGAAATTATTAAATTATTTTGTGAAATTAAATGTGGTTGTTAAAAGATATTTGTTAATTGCGAGCATGTGATAGTTAATTAATTGAGGTTGTTAAAAAAATTAATTCTTAGAGGAAATCTTGGTTTTGGGTGAGGAAGCGAAAATCTTCTTCACAGAAAAGTTTAGGATATTTTTGGGAGGTTGAAAATTGGAGAAGCATAGAAGAATTTGGTGGCTATTAAAAAAATTTGAAAAGGATTTTGAATTATAAGAAAATTGTGAACATGTAGCATTCTTAGATTTGTTTGGGATAGATTGTTGTGGTGTTGGATACAATATTGTGCTTGGGAAATTGTGATTTCTGGGGAGAAGTTGTGAAAGCTTTGGAAGAGGCTCAACATCAAAAACTTCAACACTTCAGAAGCTTCGTTGAAACAGGTTCCACTCTTGTGATATTGTTT
This sequence comes from Sequoiadendron giganteum, assembly GCA_007115665.2. Classification (NCBI taxonomy): domain Eukaryota; kingdom Viridiplantae; phylum Streptophyta; class Pinopsida; order Cupressales; family Cupressaceae; genus Sequoiadendron; species Sequoiadendron giganteum. The sequence continues at coordinate 165,950,446 of CM021103.1, read as the reverse complement.
GGTTTAAAATTTTAACTGGAATTGTATTTGCTGTAGAATATTGTTGTGCTAGATCTGTAGTACAAAGTTTATATTGTATAAGAAAAGAAGAATTTAAGGTTTATGTGATTACCATGAAGAAACCTAGAGCCTCTGTAGGAAAAATTGTAAGGCTTCTAGATTTTGTAGATTTGTCATGGAAAAACTCAAAGGAAAACAAAAAAAGATTTAGAAATTTGATTGGAAGTTTTTGCGTTTAAAATTATTGAAAACTTCTGTAGGGAAATGATTTCAATCAATACAAAATTCATGTGAAATTTGGGTTTTGGAAATCTTCTGTGAAAATTGGGTTTTCTAAAAAAATTGCTCTATTTTTCCTATAGATAGTGTTTTTGGAAAATTTCTCTAATCAAACTATTCTGTTGAAATTTCCTTATATATATATATATATATATTATATATATGTTTACATATATACATACATATATAATATATATATATACATTTATTGTTTGAAAAATATTTAATACTAAAATAATGTTGTTGATATCGTCATACGGCGATTTGAAGTTAATATAAAAATTAAAAAAACACAGTAGTTTTTATTGAGTCGCTTGGGGTTCTATGTATAAAATTTGGGGGAGGCTTGGGAAGCACTACCTCCACCGCCGCCCCCATAAGGGGATGACTGTGGAGGAAGGGCCTCTACAGCCCCTCCCCTCTCTCCATGCAACCGTGCCCAATGGTTTTGGGTTCGGTTGTGCTTAGCACAACCGCCCCCAAACACAGGGGTTTCCCTATGTTAAAACTAAATAGCGAATAAAATAATCCATGAATGGGAAAAATTTCGTCCATCCTTTATTGTGAATTTTGATATTGTTTAGTCATTTAATATGATATATATATTATATATTATATATACATTGTTTATATATTATGTATATATAATGTGTATATATATGTATATATATTATATATGATATATATTTGGTTTGTAAAATATCAATTATATATTTAATGAATATATATCATAAGTGTATATATATAATTATGTAATTTAAAATATAATTATGTATGTATATATATTAAATATATATTTTCATATTTAAAATAGTTTTATTTCAAAAAAGTAACATGTTTTTATGTTTAGTTTGGAAACTGAAGAAAATAACTTGTAGTTGATTTATGTTGTTTTTAAAAGTAATCAAGGGTTTGATTTATTTATTAAAGTTACTATTTTTCTTTCTTTGTATTTGGAAAGGCAATAAAATATTACTATTTTTAATTATTCTATTAGGGCAATTATTTTCTTTACTGTTAATTGAATTTAAAAGGCAAATGGATTTAGTATATCCAAAATTAGTTATTTCCTTGCAATTTCTTCTGTGATTATTCCCTTTGTGTTCATGTTTGGGGAAATGGGTTAAATGTGTCTTTAATATGTAAGTCTTCTAGAGGATCCTAGAGGATGGGGGTTGTCGTAATGTGATGTCAACCATTTGTGTTTCCCTTGGGTAGTGCATGGTGTCTTGTTAGTGACTTTTTCGATTTCCACGAACGGGGATAATTTGTGCCTCCTTTGGAGGGAGTGGATTATGTGTTTTGTTGCCTCCAAGTGTTTGGAGTGAGTTTCATTATATGTTTCCTCCTAGAGTTGGAGTGGTTGTGTTAACTAGTATGTATGCACTATGTACCCTTGGTGATTAGTATGTACGTGTGTTGTCAAATAGAAAAGTGGCTTCCGTTAGGGGCCAGAGCCCGTAAGAGGTAAGACTAGGTAACCATCGGGAGTAGTTTAATCAAGTGATAATTAAAATAATGTACTTAGAAGATTAAGTAGTATTTCACACTAAAAAAGATAAGTTCTAGCCTCACTCATAGTTGTAAGTGCTTGTTTAGGTTTGGAGTGAGTGGGATGGCCTAGAATGGCAAGGTAATCTATCTTGTCTTTATGAGAGGTACTTGATCCTGCATTAGTAAGTATGAGGGTCGAGGGTCAGTTGGGGTCTCCAGGATATCCAAGGCCTATGAAGATCTGTAGTGGGTAACTCATTAAGAGTTGTGTGATGACACTCTGTCTAGGACAATAGTTGGTATTTGGTTTTATGTGTATGGCTTTCTTAACATACCTAATCTATTTTATGTTTGGAAGCATTGTAAGCTATGTTAGAGTTGTACTTGTGGTTGTGTTGTACATGTGATTGGTTGTGTCAGTATGGGTCAGCCTATGATTAGAGGTTGTAGGGTTGATCATGTTATCTTGTTACTGTCTCCTAGCATGGGGGGTGGGCCTTTGGGTACCACTTGGTTGGGTGGAACATGCACCATACACTTTTGGGTACCCCTTTGATCTTCAGTTCATGATGGCGAAGTATCTAGTTGGAGAGCTTGCAGGTTCCTGTATTCATTAGAAGCATTGTATTCATTTATGTTTGAATCATGTTATTTTACCCCTCATTTGTATTCAAGGTGCATATTTGTATATGTATCACATTTGTATTATTGCCTCATTCGGGGAATGAGAGATGTAACCTTATAATTAAGTTAATGTAAATGGAGTTTTGCTATATCTCTTTATGTATTGGTGAAATTTAACTTGTATGGAATGTATGAGTACTTGATTCATTAAGTGATTAAATGCTATGGATGTATTATATTGTATGTATGTATGGTTTTTAAGTAATCCCAATCTTATAGCCTTAGAGGTTTTTGTCAATTAGTAAGTGAACATGTATGTTTATTACACTTTAAATAATAAAAAAGTTGGTGCGCTTAAGTAGTCAATTGCAACTTCTTCTAGGGTTACGTGGCGGGGTATTACATATTAAAATCCCGAAGTTTCATAAAACCCTAACTGGACTGATTCACCACTTTTGGTGTATGAGTCCCAATTTTGGTCAAAATTCAGATTTTTATAGATTTGGATACCCATTTGGTAGATACATGTTCCCGCACAGAAACCTAGATTTTGGACTAATTCACCCAGCTTGGAAAATGAGTCCCACTTAGCATTAAAGAAAAAATTTCTAGCATTTCAAAGCTCCATTCAACCATCTCTAAATTTCCAGGTGCATACATTCCTTTCTATAGCTTTCTATTTTGTTTCATTTGCATTTCTAGGTCATCTAGTGAAGCTTTGTATTGAACTAGGGTTTTCCATTTCATCTTACATTTCAAATTGTATTTCATTTGTCTTTTCGAGTCTTATCTTGGTGGTGAACCCCTCATTAGATTATAATCAACCCCTATGACAACCCTATTTCAAGGTCTCTTTGTCTTTTACATTAAGATCTCTAGGGTTATCCTTGAGTGGAATAGTTGAAAGAGGGTGTGCTCTATGTCCTAAGCCATACGATAGCACAAATCCCCCATTTTCATCGGTTCCATATTGAAAATTGGTTTGCAAGTTTTCATTGAAAATTTATTGAAGATCGACATCAGGAATCTTAATGTTGATTTGTGAGTAGAGAAATTGGTATCTTGCCATGAAATCAATGACCTTTTCATCTTTGTTTTGTTTACATTTCATTAAAATCAATAAGGCCATCTTAGGACCAATATGTACTTGGAAATGGTGGAGGAAGGCATCAAAAATATCATTGAATGAACTAATTGAATTTTTTGGTAGGGAGAAAAATCATTCCAAGGTTGTCTTTCAAGGATCTAGGAAAAAGTTTAGCCAAGATCTTATATTTGAAAATGAAATCACTACATAAGGATTTGTATGTTGATACATGGTTACTAGGATCTCCTTTACCACCATATTTCTCAAATATAGGAATCTCTATGCCTTGCATAATTTTCACTTTCAATATCTCCAATGATAAAGGGTTTCATTTGACATATTGTGAAGGTTGGTTATTTTGTTTTTTGTTCAATGTGGAAATTTTTTGTTGGAGTGATGAAATTTTTTACAAAAGTTGGTCGAGGATGGAATCGTTAGTTGTGTTTTGAGATGGAGGTAAATAAGGTGGAGGTGTATATGCATTGGGAGGACAAGTGAATTTCTAGTTTGTGAGAGGTGATAGGTTAGGAGATATGATGTTTGAATTCACAAAGCTAAAAGGATTCTTAGTGGACATACCCAAAGTTGGATTGATGTTACTAGTTGGTTGTCTTATTATAGTAATAGTTGAATGAGTGTATGTAAGAATAGAGGCTATAGTTGTAGGGGGGGGAATTTTATTTCCACCTTGACTTTGAGTGTATCCCAAAGTTTGAGCACAACTAGCCACTATAGGAACATGATCAACAATAATATGAGCTAAGCTTCACACAATTTCTATTCCCACTTTATTATCAAGAATTATCCTCATGTTATCTATGACACAAGCTACAGCACCAAAAATATATTCAACACTTAGAATTTTTTGAAGTTTTTCTAAGGCTTTATCCATTTTTTGTAAGTGTTCTTGAGGAAGATGAGTAACAATAGTTTCAACATCAATAGGATTGGAGGTCACAAGACATGTTATTTCAGATGTGAATTCCAACATGGGTTGACTAGTGTCCACACTATGAGTGAAAGATTTAGAAAACCCAAGATCCACAATGGATGTACGAACACAAGATGCCATGACTCTTTAACTATGTCTCATTGAAGTATTAGAAATAGGAAACCAAGTTGTAATATCGATACAAGTTTCATGAAACCAAAAATATACCCAAAATGGAAAAAAAAAACACTAAACAAATGTAGCAAACACCCAAAAATAGAACACACAATGCAAGTATGTAAAAAGATATTGCAATGTTCAGATATGAAATACAATATAAAATTTTGATTTTTGAATGTAGGAAACTGAAAAAATGATGACTTTTGAATTCAAATTTCATTTTTCAATCATGCACTTGTTTTAACCAATTAACTTGAATGCAAAAAAAATCAAAAAATTGCAAGTGTATAAACTGAAATTGAGATCTACATACAACAAGATGTAAAGAAGACAAAGATAAATTGATGCCCAGAAATATGGAAAATGACTTGTATAAGGATAGATTCACCCTAGGGCGAACGGGTCCTTGCATAGGGGTTTGAAAAAATAGGTTTTGAGTTTCTGAGTTAATGTTTAAGGTTGTTGTTTTAGGTTGCCAATAGATACTTTTAGTTATAGATTTCTAGATTTTTATGTTTAGATGCAAATGCAATTTGGTGGAAAACAACAAGAAAAATGATAACTTTTTCGATGCAGTTTTTTTGAATTTTCTAATGTAAATGAATGAAAAAAATAATATGTAGACCTATGAAAAATAGATACAATATGTATACAAATTTTTAGATTTTTGAGATTTTAAAGGATGCAAAATAAACTTTTAAAACCCTAAATGAAATGAAATCCAATGCAATTTTGAAAACCCTAAATGAGATGCAATGCAAACTAATGAAGATCCTTTTCCAAAGGTTTGAAGGACTTCCAATTTTAGAAAGCTTATAGTTTATGAATGTTAGATTCACCACAATGAAACATAGAAAATTGACGGTGAGACAAAGTGTGAGTAGGTTCACCAAAATGAAATGATGATCTAGGACACCCTCACTTTTCCTAGTTTCATTAGAAAAAGAGATATTCCAAAGATAGAGTTGACTTTCAACCTTAAGGTGAGTCAACCCTATTTTGGATGGGATTTGTTGTTTTATAATGACATAAATGATTGAAATGCACTTTTGGGAGATAAAATTAAATGCCTTAATGAACATAATTATGTGATCTAGAACTTGGAATGCGAGTATTATTATAGAACAAACATAAATAGTAACTTTTAGGTAGATCTAAGAAGGGTAGAATGATATGTGCCAAGCACCAAAAGTGGGTTCTAAACACTATTGAAGGATAGCTTCACCCTAGGGTGAATGGGTCTTTGTACAAGGGTCCAAAATTTGATTTCACAGTCCTTTGATCCTAGATCTTAGCTCCTAATTTCTCCAAATTACACCGTCAGAAAGTTAGAAATAAATTTTGTAGATGAGTTTTTGTGGCTTGACAACTTTGATGACAACTTTGAAAACTTTGTAAAATTTCTCTTTTGAGTGATCTCAAATCCTCCTTCACCTAAAAATATGCACATGCAAAGAGGGGGAAAAGTGTTTTTTTTTGGGTGAATAGGGGCTTTCCTTGGTCAAACCTTGCTTTGGTAATTAAACCTTGATAATGAAATAATGAAAAATGGAAATAATTTCATAAATGAACAATGCTATGTCACAAATCACCAAACCCTTAAGGGCTGCCCTTAGAGGACCGAAGTCTAACACATCTCTCTAAGGATTGGATCTTTATTGAATTGTCTTGAATGATTGCTTGATTTGATGCTTGAATGCTTGAAACCTACATCATAATGTTAGATCCAAAACATAATATGAACACAAATGAATCTTGACATGCTGATATGATCTTGATTGTTGTTGTAGATGACTGATAATGCTGCTCTTCAATACTCTTAACATTAATACTTTCTCTAGGAATGCTTGCATAAAGTGTGTTAGATTTGAATTGATAAAAAGACCTTGTATTTATAGGTGTTAATCTAATTTCCCAAAAATCAGATTCCACAAGCCAAATTTCGAAACTTGAATTTGAATCATTAAAATTTAACCAAAAACATATAAAAAATTGGGTCTTGGCACTTAAGGAGGACCCATTCTCCCTTGGGCGAATGGGCCTTGGGACCTAAATCCAAGAAACATAATTTTGAAGGTGTTTAAATTAACGATGGCAATTGTTTAATATAAGTTTCCCTTTCAAAAAATGAGAATAATAAGGCTTAGGAATGCATAATTTAGGCAATTAGAAGCTTAATTAAGTCCAATTAATTAAGGGGATGCAAAAATTTATGTGAATATAAAGTTGTACATTTTTCTACACTACACATATCAACTTTGACCGACAAGGATGGTGCATTCTCTCATGTTTTGATTAATGTGATCCATTTTGATGATGTCCACATCTATATTCACTTTCAATTAAATGAGTAAAATAATTTGAAGATGGAAGAGTTTTGGAACAATCATCTCTCAGCTGATGATTTTCTGCTCAAACCAAAATATGAAAATGTGGAAGAAAAAGGATTAGATGTATGGAATGTTTTTCCCAATTTTTTCGTTGAAGATGAATGGGTTAGAATTACTTTTATCTAAATTCATGAAGATATCTTCTGGCTTGATCAAACCTACCTAATAACAAAGGATGCTATTAAGTTCATGACTAGATTATGCTCCACTGAACCTATGACAACATTGAAGATGATAAAGAATGAAGAAGTTGTGAAGCTTATCGGTGCCAAATTTGATAAAAGAACCCTAACAGTGGATGATTCTATGGCCTAGGGGTCTCATATGCCACAATGGGAATTACATATAAGGTTTAATATGAAAATAGAGAAGGGTTTGCTACTACCACCACCATCTTCATTGCTCATCAAATGGTGAAGGAAGGAAAATATTATGATCTTTATGAGCTCTTGTGATAATAGTTTTTGAAGAATCTGCACAAAACCAAGGAATCATGTGCTACAATTTTTGGTATGGTACCTTGATTATTTTCCTTATATTATACTTCATGAAAAAAATGCCTAGTTTTAAGAATGTGGTCTAGAGAATGGATATTCTTGTGGCTCATCAAATTAAGAATCATATGCAAAGCTTTTTAGATACCCAAAAATGTGATACATTCATGAGTTTCTTCAAAACTTTTCAAAATGAAATGTAGAAGAGGGATAAGATACTCTCACAAGTTGTGGAAATGTACAAGAATAAAATCAATTTCATTGTAGATAAAGACAATTTTAATATGGAGGAAGTTGAAGTAAGGAATTGCTAGATAACAAAGTTATCCAACAAGGTCTCTAGATCTGATTGGATTGCATATGCTGACATTTTTCTTAGCAAACCTATAAATCCTTTTGTTGAAAGGTTTGGAACACATGATGAAATAACCAACAAACAAATCAAAATGAAGGTAGAAGAAAAGATGAAGAAGACATCAAATGCACAAAAGATGATGTCTAAATTCAAGAAGGTTCTTGGTTCTCTTGAGGATCTCGAGGAAGCATCTCAAGCCACTCCTGTTACATGAGCTCCTAAAAGGACAAGTAGATTTGCTACTGTCTTTGCCACTACTCCTAGACTTGCTCAAATTCCATCTACTAGAAAAAGAGCTACTACTAAAGTATCGACACAAACGAAGACTGCTCGAAAGAAGCCAAGAAATAAGAAATAAGAAACAAGGGAAAAGTTCAATCCAATAAATGTAGATGATGATGAGGAAGAAGAAGAAGAAATGTATAGATTCTTAAAATTCTCCTAACCTCCAAACTAGCATTTTAACACTAATATTCATCTTTCCCTAAATGATTAAATAATGTTCAATTATTTAATTATTGTCTAAAATCATATTTCCACTATTAATTAAATGACTTTATGTTATTTAATTAATTCATTTCAATTAATCTTCTTGATTAGTAAATAAATCCTATTTATTTAATTATATCTTTAATTAATATTCACCTACACTTCCTAAATTAAATAATTACTTTAATTATTTAATTATCCCATTTTCTCTCAACATTATCCACTCATCATAAATAAATAAATTAGTTTACTTATTTACCTAATTACCACTTGCACATTCCTCAAATAATGAATTAATTTGATTAATTATTATCCTCTCATGCAAATCTAATTTTATCTTCTAACATTTCCTTTCATTTCACTTCTCATGCAACTACTTAACTCAAGTCAGTCTGAGTTACCTTCCACATAATTATATCACTAGTACTACTTTAATCAAATAAATTATTATTATTTATTTAATTCACTTTTCTTCTATAATTAAATAATTGTTTTTATTATTTAATTATTCATTAGCTTTTTCTCTATAGTTTAATTATTTAATTAGTCATACACATATCTCTAAGTTAAATGATTATTCTAATTATTTAGTTTGGCTAATTTAATTCATCTTCTAAATAAATAAAATTTATTATTTAATTTATTTATCCTCATTTGCACATGCACTAATAATTAATTATTATGTCCTCATGCAAAAAGATAACTTAACTAATTATTGTATTAAATAATTATCAATCAATTATTAGTCCCTACCTATAAAGGTCGAGACTAATGTTTTCATATCAATTTTTGCTTTTTTTTGCATTGGTACTTGTGCCTTCGAAAAGATTAAACATCAAGTCTAATGTTTGCTGAGTTGTGGGAATTATTTTTCTTTAAGAAAGCTAAAGCATGGATTTCTAGTTGGACTATTCAATTTTCTCTCGGAAACAAAATAATTTCTGATTTGTAAAATTCCATGAAAAAATAGATCAATAGCAAAGAAAGTGGGATAAAAAACAATCTAAATATTAATGTTCATCAACTAGTTTCGTAGGGTTTTCATTTTTGAATTTTTTGTTAAAAATCTTGCCTGATAGAAAATAGGACTAGTTAAGTATTAAACAATTTTTCTAATGTTTTTTAGTTGCTAGTTGTATGTAGTATTTGTGTGCACAACTGGTTGTAGGTGGCGTGATTGCAGGGAAAGTGAGATGCAACTTTCATTCATAGAAAACTTAAAAAATTAGAGGATCAAGGATGGAAAGAATATTTTTTTCAAGGAGTTGGTTCATTCTCTATCAATCCTTGGGTGGTATCTAATGAATCAATAATAAATGAACTAGAGGGTGGGGAGCTATCCTATATCCTTCCACCCACCCTTTCCCTCCCAGGCTCTTCATTGGGGGTGGAGAAGTCATTTGTGTAACAAGGTTAGGGCAATCATAGCAGAAGCACCCACAAGATAAATTAAGGGCATTTCTAAAGGTTTAGATGATAATAATGCAGAGTATGATGTTGTTGTGATTGGGTCATGCATTGGGGTCTAGTGATTGCAACACATTTGAAAGTCAAAAGTGCCAAAGTTCTGGTGCTGGAAAAACATCTAATTCTCGATGGCAACACAGGCTTTTATAAGAGTGATGGCTACAAATTTGGTGTGGGTTATTTTGTCATGCTTCGATTCAGTAATAAGGTTCTTCTCTAATCATTCCTATTTATTTTTCCTATCTATGGAAATGGTGATACCATATTTTTTTTGCATTTCTTTTTGTCCTTTTAGTTTTTTTTTTTGTTTAAATCATCTTACTTGCATCACTTGAGCATCAGAATTATAAGGAAAATTCCTTATTATACAAGGAAGGAAACAAAACACCTGGATCTACATTCCAATTTTGAGTGGAAATGCCTAAGTTTAGATTGCGCAAGAAAAGGTAATTTTTTGTTCAAAATTTCACCACTTCCCCAATGTGAGTTAGTTGATATTTTCATGAAAATTAGTTTTGTGACTTCTCCCCCAAAGAAAACTGTCTGTTGAGAACTAAAATTTTCCGCTGACCCAAATCATTTATCCAAGAATACCCTAGAAGAGGTCATACATGTTAGGTCATGTCTAATAAAATTTCCAAGTTTGAGCTTGATCACATAGAAATTATCCAACATAGCCCATACTTATTAAGATGATAAAGTTCAAGCTTGGCTTTGGAGATATTCTCCAACATAGCTCATACTTATTAAGATGATAAAGTTCAAGCTTGGCTTTGGAGATATTCTCCAACATAGCTCATACTTATTAAATTAAGTTTAAGCTTGGTTTTGGAGAAATTACCCAACATATCATCTTAGCCCATGTCTATCAAGATTTCCAAGATTGAGCTTGATCATAGAGAAATTTTCTCCAACATAGCTCATTCTTATTAAGATGACCAAGTTCAAGCCTAGCTTTGGAGAAATTCTCCAACACAACCCATTCTTTCTAAGTATGAGTCTAGCTGCAAACTGTTCCTCTAAAAAAAGTTAGATAATCTTGATGACATGGAAATTGTAGCTGATTGCAAGAGGAATTTCCCCAGCTCTATAACTGGTAAGAGTTCACTAGTTTTGCATATGAATACGTAGCAAGAGGGTTTTCTCTACCTATGGCTATCATGGTCAAGTGTGTGCACATTGAATTATTGGGATGAAGAAGTATGGCATCACAATTATCCTTGAATCATCTAGTGTGTATTAGGTATGCAAAAATACTTATTCTCCTCCACGAAGTGCATCAAAACCCAACTAAGATAGAGGGTGCAAATTAAAATTGGGTAGCATAGGTGTAGAAAGAAGATGCCATCATCTAGGCCCCAAAAACTGTGGAATTCAATCTCCCTCACAATCGAGCAAACCAAAATCAATGTAGTTGATCACTATTTGTCCCTCATGTTACACCACTGTAGCTACAGTGTCTCAAGTGCCTAACTATCTCCCATTTCTTTTATATAAATAATCTAATGATTTTTAATAATTATAGACATAATATTGCTATATGTAAACACTAAGAAATGATTTACTCAAGAATACAGTCTACATTCTAAATTGTAAGGGTTTATACATAAAATGTCAATCCAATTTGTGCTTTAAACTATAGAGGGACATATAGATGAAATCAATTTTTAGTAATACCTATTTTCCTTTTTTTTCTAAGTTATGAGCTTTTTTTAGTGTTCTAATAATTTGCAGACATACTATTCTCTTATCTATACATTGGAAAAGGCTTTCTATAATAATACAATATGTTTAGTAATTGGAGGGATCTAAGAAAATTGTGCACTTGATACTACAATCAAATTTCTACTATGAAATAGGAACAATAAGTGTTTGAAGCTTAGTTGTCATTTTACACACTTATTCTTCCCTTTTCAGGTTAATGCTTTGATTGTAGTATTAAGATCCATTCATATATATATGCACATAATATATGCTCACAATTGTTAGTTATTAGTACAAGTTAAAAATATATTCAAATCAGGCATTTAATCTAAAACTTAGAAGGATTTATAGTAAATTACATGTTTTTTCATGATTATTTGTATATATGATGTATATTATTTGTTTTGTAATGTTGAGCATTTTTCTTTCCTTTTCTAAAATGGTAGGTTTCAAATAGGATATGGACATCTATCAAAGGATAAATGAAGGGGAGTTTTTCAAATGTCATAGTTGCGACTATTGTGCTACTAATCTATGCAAAATGAGGATGCATCCACAAGGCACATGCACTAAAGGAGTTGTATATTTCAGCAACAACATTTGACAAAACTCTTCTATGCATTATGCTTTGATGGATGTCCATAGCCACATAGACATTCAAATTGATTTTTATCCTACGTTTTCCACCATTGGCCTGTTTTTCATGGAATTTTACAAATCAAAAATTATTTTGTTTCCTGACGAAAATTGTAGAGTCCAATTAGAAATCCAAGTTTAACAACATTGATTAATATTATAGCTTATGAAAATTTGAACACCACTTGATCTAAGAAAATGCATACTTGATGCTATAATCAAAGCACTAACCTGCAATAGGAAGTTAGGAACAATAAGCATTTGAAGCTTAGCTAGAATTTTACACATTTATTCTTCCCTTTCAGGTTAATGCTCTAATTGTAGTATTAAGAGCCATTGATATATATTCACATAATATATGCCCATAATTGTAAATTATTAGTATAGGTTGAAAATTTGTCCAAATCAAGAATTTAATCTAAAACTTAGAAGGGTTAATAGTAAATTACATGCTTTTTTAGGATTATTTGTATATATGATGTATATTCTTTGTTTTGCAATGTTGAGGGTTTTATGAACTATAAAATATTTTTGAGTAGGAAAAATTTGGACCAATGTATTTTTATCATTTGAATGATCATGGCCAATACTAATGTTTTTGTAATGAGTTTTGATTATTTGTTTGCATTGATATTTGTACCTTTGAAAATATTGAAAGCCTACTAATGTTTTTTGGGTCGTGGGAATTATTTTTCTTCAAAAAAGCTAAAATGTGGATTTCTAATTGGACTATACGATTTATATTGTACAATTCTACTGATTGCTTTCAACTTCATTGATTCCCACCAAGCATGAGATAGGAAGGGATCATGGGATGAATTTTTATTGGTCCTTAAGGACATAGACATTTCTAGAATCATCATAATAGAATGAAACCAACTCACCACTCAAACAATTTGAGGGTGTAACAAAAGATAAAGAAAAATGTGTCATGCGTTTAAAACCATAACATGATCTAAGTGAATATAGGTAATACATAAACAAATTTCCAAGCACTAATGTACTAACCTATAGTAAATATGCTCCATTAAGACTACAATATTCATATTACAGTTATAACTTAGAATCCCACACATAATGATGAATTTCAAACTCTTAAGAATTTAGTATCGTAAAGTTTTGATGTAGCCAAGATCACATTCAACAAAATTGAATCATTACTGAATAAAGAAAGCCAAGAAATTCAGAGATGGATTCAAAATAAAATTTCTTCTATTCTCCAACTTTTCTGCTACAATGAAAGAAACACCCTTATATCTAAAAACTAGAAAAAAAACAAAAAAACCCAAAATTTACCTTTTATGGCAGTTTTTGACAATTGTCAGTTTTTTGCCATTTTAGTTGATTTTGCATACATATCCCTTTGAACCTATATTTTTTCCTAAAATATTTCTAAAACTAAGGTGACATGAATTGTCAACTTACATTCGAAATTGGAAACATGATTTCCAAGTTATTAAAGAAAATAATTTTCTAAAAACCAAAATAAAAACAAAAAGATGACTTTGAGGGCCCATATAAAAGAATTTGACCTGAAAAAATGTCGAGTTTGGCTCAGTTGGAAATCCTATCAACATCTCATAATGAATCCATGTGTAAAATTTCAGCCCAAACAAACATCCGAGTAAAAAATATGACTATTGGAAATCCTTGCATCATTCTCCTCTTGTTGAAAAGAATGCAGCTCCTACAAGTTGTCTTCAAATTGTTGCCACTTGTCTTGATCCAAATTCTTCACTTCCCACTCTAGAATCCATGTTTTATCTGTTGCTGATAATCCATCCCATTGTACCAAATACCTATTATTTTTACCTTGCCTAATAGATGTATTTTTCTTATCCAGAATCTATGTAGTCTTTTCCTTCTTCTTATGTGGAATATGATGGTGCCAAGCCAGTTCTTATCCACTATCTGCATCATGATCCTCTCCATGAAATGAATATAAATCAAAAACATTAAACATAGGAGAAATATCTTATTTTTTTGGTAAATTGAACTCATACGCATTATCATTGATCTTCTTTGTAAGTATGTAAGGACCAATTCTCCTATACTTCAACTTGTGATATGTTCCTGTAGGAAATCTCTCTCTTCTCAAATATACCATTATTAAGTCACCTTAATTGAATACTTGATGTTGCCTACTAGCATCCACAGTAGTCTTATACTTCTCATTACTATCCTACAACTTCTATCTCACATCTTACTACAACTATTGAAGTTGTTCTGAAAATGCTTCCCCATCATCACTAACTCTATATTTCATAGGTAGTTGTACCAAATCTAGAAAAACCTTAGGATTCCTACCATACACAATCTTGAAAGGTTATTTACCTATTGATCTATTTAGAAAACCGTTATAAGAAAATTATGCCTGGGGTAAGGTCAAGTCCCATTGTTTGGGCTTCTCTCCAACAACGCACCTTAACTAATTTCCCAAACTTGATTGACTACCTCTATTTTCCCATCTATTTGAGGATGATAGACATTGCTAAACTATAACTTGGTCCCCATCTTCTTTCATAAAGTCCTCCAAAAATGACTTAAAAAATTGGTATCCCTATCAGACGTAATAGTCTTTGGAACACCATGTAATTAAACAACTTCTGAAAAAAATAGTTTTGCTACCCTCGTTGCATCATTAGTTTTCTTACAGGAAATGAAATGAACCATCTTCAAAAGTCTATCAACAACTACAAAAATGGAACCATTACCTCATTGGGTGTGTGGAAGCCCCAACACAAAGTCCATGCTCAAATCTGTCCATGGTTCAGTGGGTACTGGTAATGGCATATACAAATTTTTATTCTATGAATTTCCTTTAGCCACTTGACATATTCTGCACCTTGTTACATACTTAGTGATGTCCTTCTTCATCTTTGGCCAATAGTATTTATCTTCTACCAGGGCTATTGTCTTATCCTTTCCAAAATGTCCAGCCAACCCACTACTGTGGAATTCTCTGATAATATTTTCTCTCATTGAGCCAACTGGTATGCATAGTTGTTTCCCTTTAAAGAGATCACCATTCTGCATAAAATATTCACCCTTGATGTGATCCAACTTACTAGATATTGGAGCTTTCAGCTGTTCTACAATCTCCCAAAAATCATCATCAGATTCATACAAATTTTTGATGGAATCAAAACTAATTACACCAGTTTCCATTGTGTTCAATAGTACAACACACCTACTCAATGCATCTGCAACCTGGTTTTGTTTTCTGCACTTATGCTTGAGAAGAAAAGTGTAACCCTATAAGAAAGAGACCCATTTGGCATGCCTACTATTCAATTTTTTTTATTTGTTCAGGTATCTCAATGTAATATGGTCTGCAAACAACACAAACTCTTGGGGAACTAGATAATGATTCCAATGTCTCAATGCTTGAAGAATTGCATAAAATTCTAAATCATAAGTAGAATAATTCTTCCACACCTCATTCAAATTTTCACTAAAGAAAGTTGTAGGTCTACCTTCTTGGCTAAGTACTTGTCATGCCCAAAAAAAAAATTCACTAGAGAATGCACCATTTATTTTTTCCTAATATTAAAATGATAATTCAATAGTAGACTTACTATTTATCCATCATAATAAATTTTTTTCTCAAATCATACAATTCTTTCCTTTAACCAAGATAATCACAATTATATTTACTCATCAATTATAATAATTTTATTATTATTTCATCAATTAACAATAACGTTATTCATTTATAAAACAATATTACAAAAATATTAGGTACCATTAATTGTATCCCAATACTATACTACCCTTTTAGTATTTATAATTTACCACTACTATTATAATTAATTATTATTTTCATATTATTGTTTTGCTCAAAAATCCAAATATTCCTTAATACCATTTGGGTATTAGTTTCACTTTTAATTCTATGCTTATTATTACTCCATACCAATATTGTATTATTATATTATTTTTTTATAAGTCACATTAAAACCTTTTTGAATATTTACATTCCCACTTTACAATATTATTATTATCATCAATCGATCACAATTTAAACATAAATGATATTATCACCAACATAAGATGAATATTATCCTCTAATTTACCAATTCAATCTTCTCTAATATTTTTAATTATCTCATATAAACATTATAATTAAATCAATAAGTTTATAATGATGATCACATTTAATGAAAGTTTAAACCATTTAATCTTTAACCACAATTTTGTTTATTTATTTTATTATTATTGTTTTTTTAATAACAATTTACCTTAGTAAAATTACTTTCATTAAAATAATAACTTCAAATAACTAACCCATGAATAATAGTGTTAACATTTACTCCCAACATTAATATTTATATTGTAAGTTCAATCAATATGCTAGTATTTAAAAAGATATGAATATTAAAGTAATAATAATATAAAATTAATATTAATGTAAAATTTATATTGATGTAAATAAGATGAATGCTACTATTTTAAGCATATTAACATTATTACAATACTCATATCTAAATCACATGCTAACTTCAATGTAAATTTGGCAAGTAACTTCATTTACCCTCTAAAAATGGAATTAACTTGATCATTACTGTAATAATATTTGTGATTCTTTAATATATACACTTTTTTATTTGACAAAGATAAAGTATTGTAACATTATATATAGTATCTAATGTTAATGATAACATTCATATATTCAATTCGATACAATTATATTTAAATAATAAATCATCACTTATATATTTTATAATTTCCTCTTATACAAGCCCATTACTTAAATTATGAACATGATATTTATAAAACTTCTAAAATGCTAGCATAAAATTTAAATTTTCTTTTATCCACATTGAATTGAAATTTTATTTTTCTTACCATAATCCACCGTAAAAGTTCTACATTAAATAAAAGCTTACTTCTTATGAAGTTAAAATTCTAAACCCAATTTTACACTAATTAATCTTTTAACAAAAATATTAATGACTTCCCAATATGTTTGCACTTCTAATTTTCTGTTACTTTGAGTATCATTAACTCACAATATTTATTGATAATTTTATCAATTTAATATTTCTCCCATTTATTTACTTTTCAATTGTACCCTGAATATACCATAATTATTTATTTCAAATAACATCATTATATATATAATTTTAACAAGAGCATTATTAATATTCAGACTGTCTGATGAATAAAATTATCTCCTAAAAGACATGCGATCATAATAAGATCCAAAATTCTAACGGTTAATGCAGTAAATTATATTCCAAGCATACGTGAATTTGATTGGCTCTTTTAAAGTTTACTTTCACTTGCCTACTTTGCGAGAAGAGGATACTACCGTTTATTGCTCCCCAATTTTGCATTTATGCTTTTACCGTATGGGCCATGGTTTCAACAATTACTGACATGTTCATTGAATTTTCTTCAAACTTTAATATGACTTGTTACTGCTGTTGCCTTACTCCTGACAGCCTTCACCCATGCCCAACGACAAAACTTATTACGCCATTGATACTTTCTTACAAGGGACGGCAACCATCTTATCTGAAGAGTTGAAAAGCTTATGAAATCAGCTACTATAGCTACGTTTATTTTAAATCTGCTACAAACTGTATTTCTACAACCTAGGGATGGCGTAGAAGCCAGCGAGGCATGGCTAAAGGACCAGGTGAATCAGAGGAAAATCGTGGAAGTTACCTTTGAATAATGGTGCGGTTGAGGTAGGCGAAATAGTAGGTGGCGATTGATAGAGGGCGGAAATGGTCCTTGATTGGCTTACTTTACGATTTGCTCTTGAGGGTCGAGTTAGTACAGAAGTTAGATAATTGCATCGATCATTGAAATTGAGTTATGAGATTATTATTATTTCTTGGTACGTTTTTCATTGTTTTGTTTTTTTTCTTTTGAATTGTTCGCTTAACTTCTATTTTCCATTAATTTTAAATTCTTGTTCTGCATTGTGCATTATCTCTCTGCTTGTTGAAATTTTAATAGCACTCCTTGCAAAACTCAGGGGAGCCATTTTCAGATGGAAGACAATGCTCGCAAGGACCCCATCTGAGTTTACCTTTTTTAGCTTCAAGGAAATAAAATGATGAAACAAAGGGAGCGCTAATGCTAAGGAAGGAGAGAGCAGGCTATGCAAAAAAAAAGAACCTATGTGTGAGAAGAGAGGGCACAACAGACAAAGAACACAAGCATATGGGAACTACGCGCAGTCATGAAGGGGGCGGGGGTGTGTGCAGGAGAGTAGAAAGCCAACCAAGTGATGTATGAAGGGGCAACAAATAGAATGTCATGAATAATAATACGAGCAAGTGGAGGCTGATGCAATGATACAAAGGCCGATAATCATCTGATAGGTTTAGTTAAATTGCAAGGTGACTTGGGTAGTTTTTAATGCGTAGCAAGCTGAAGGCGGAAAATGCACAGAAAGTTTGTGGGTGAATACCATGTGTAACGGTGAGACAGAGTACATAGACACTATGAAGAAAAAGAAGAATATTGGAATGGTATGAGAAGCCATTATATGCCAGGAAGAACAATTTTGTTTAAGGGTATTCCAGTTTGTTTTGAGTAAACATTTTTTTTTCTTTTGCAGTATAGTTTAGTTATCGAAAGGGTGTTGACTCTGTAAACTGTATTTTTATTTGTATGAGCATTGTAAAGCAGGTGGTGTTTTGCTTACATCAATACTTGTAATAATATCCTTGTTAACTATTTAATATGCTTAATTATCTTATTTAATGTTCAGAAGTGTCAAAAAGATAGTGGTTGATTATGGTAGTTATTCTAAATATAGTGTTGTGAAATTAATAGCCTGAAGCCCATGGATTCTATTTCCTTCATGCATAATATGATAAAAGATGATACTACTCAAATTTCAAGAGGATCTACACAAATTGTCTAATTTCTATGCCGAACTATACTTTAATAGAAGATTTCAAGATTAATCACTAACAAGGTTTAACAGGAGACTAGTATATACTTGAGCTTACACAAGTCTTTTAATTCTTTTTCCATATAGATATATTTTATGTTCTTATTTTTTTTCATTACAACAAATATCGAAACCTTCAATATTACACATAATTTTTTGAAACACATTGATCCATTCAACAAATAGGATTTACTTTTTTTTTTCATGTTACAAAGAAACAATAGCTCTCCAAATTAAAAACTAATCTTTAAGAAATACCTCGAAAAACACACAATTGAATAGGCCTTGCTCTCCACCCTACCATAATGGCGTCATGGAGTCTTGTGTTCTCTAGCCATACCCTCGAGCAAGAAATATTTCAACCCCAAGGTGATGAATGGGGTCTTCTAAAACTCTTACAAAAGGGATGAAAATAACTCAACATTCATATTACATACATACAAACTCTCGCCTCACCATGTTCAACAAAGATCCACACAACCGTATTACCCTCTTGCAACAAATAAACAAGGGAAGATGGGAGTATCGAAACTTCTCTCTTTGCTTGAGGTGTTGAACCTTGCTCTTCTTTCCTTCTCTCCTCTCCAACCACACCATATTGATCACTCCATCTCCAACAAGGCTCCTCTCCCCTTCTCACTCTTCCTACTATATTCACTAAATTTCTCCAAAAGGAGAAGTGGGTAATACCCCACTCATCCCTCCTCTCCCAATATATAGAATTTTCAAAAATTGCTACTCTTGGATGGGGAGATATGGTGTGTACCTCCCTCCCTCAATGAAGGTCCTTTCCCCATTAGTGAGAACATCCATTTGGACAACCACTAATCTTTCCATCCCATTCTCTTCTAAAAATTCGTCACTCTCCATTTTGGGAGCTTTTCAAGGGTCAAATCATGTTGTAGGGGCACTATTGTATGCCCACTTAACCCCTACCACTATGGTATAGACCCTAGGGGGTTTATTTTTACACCCTAACCAAAACAATTGGCCAACAACTCTCATTAAAATCTCACTCAAAGTTCCATCCGAGTTTCAAACTTAGCTAGAGGTTTCCAGAGCCTAATCCCCCCTTACACCTCACATGAATCACAACTAAATGCTCTCACAACCTTAGTCTTTCAATACATTAATTTTTTGCTTGTTTCTAGGCCCCTAAATGGGGTCAAATTTATATCCTCATGAAGAATTATTTTGATTCACTCTTGATGGTTCTCCTTCTCTTGCTAACCCTGTTGCCTTCTTGCACATTACCAACATGATCATCAGTATTAGTTGTGTATCACATTAACTTGTTAGCTAAATATTCTAAACTTTAACTATAAAATAATCCATTTAAATTTCAATTTGTATTCCATAGTATACAAGTGCATTCCACCTTCATGATAGTGATGATAAACATAATGTAAAAATAAAATGCAAGAATATTCCCCAAATATCACCTTATTTATCATCCACCATATATCTAATCATTAATTTGACAAAACCATATAACAAATAAGGGTGCTATTAAGTACATACAAGGCGGGGTCTTACAGTACTGCACCTATTCCCACATGGGAGGCGTCATACTCTACTTCAAATACCTTATCAAAATTTGGCAATGTGAGTATAGGGACTTCAATTACCTTTTTCTTCAGAAACTTGAAACTCTCCTCATCATCCTTAGTCCATGTAAATTCCCTTCCTTTGGTGCTGTCGGTTATAGGTGCTACAATACTACTGAAATTTCAAATGAACTTTTGATAGAAAGTGGCCAACCCATGAAAACTTCTTACCTCTATTATGCTACTTGGACTAGGCCATTCTAGAATTTCTCTGACCTTTTCTAGATCCATTCTGATGTCATCTTTAGAAATGACAAAGCCTAAAAAGATCGAACTGTTTTGCATGAATTTTTACTTCTTCAGATTTGCATAGAGCTTCTCCTTCCTCAACACACCCAAGATAATCCTCAATTGTTGTAGATGCTCTTCTTTTCTTTTGCTAAAAACCAAAATTTCATCAAAATAAACTACCACAAAATTACCAATGTAAGATCGTAGTATAGTATTCATCAATATCATAAATGTATTGGGTGCATTAGACAACCCAAATGGCATAACCATCCACTCATACAAACCATCTCTAGTCTTAAAGGTTGTTTTCCACTCATCCCCTTCTCGAATTCAAATATAGTGATAGCTACTTCGTAGATCGATCTTGTTGAAATATTTGTTCCCTGCCAGCGCATCCACCATGTCCTCTATGTGAATGATTGGAAACTGGTACTTGATGGTAATATTATTAATTTCTCTACTATTAGTGCACATCATCCACGTGCAATCCTTCTTTGGGGTTAACAATGCAAGTACAACACATGGGCTCATGCTCTCTTTGACCACACCTTTTCTGATGAGTTCTGCTACTTTTTTCTTTAGCTCTGCATGTTGTGTTGGATTCATTCTATAAGCTGGTTGATTGGGTAGAGTTTCTCCTTGAATCAGATCAATATGATGTTGAATATCCCTCTTTAGTGGTAGACCAACAAGTAACTCATCAGGCACAACATCAACAAACTCTCCCAATAGCTCTACTACTTCTGGTGGTACTGAAATATTTTCCTCTTCTCCTCTTTTTATTATTAATACATAACAACTTGTCACCTTCATTTCTTTGACAAGTTCTCTTTCAGATAACATGGTCTCACTTGTCCCTTCATCCTTAAGAGGCAAGAGAATCATCTTAGATCCATCCTTCCAAAAGGTGTTTGCATTTTTTTCTCCATCATGCATAACTTTTCTATCATACTGTCATGGTGATGAGGGTGCAAACCCCAGTCACAAAATCCATGCACAAAACCAAAGAATCTTATTATATTCAAAATAATGAAATTCTTACATGCAGAGGATCCCAAATCCTCGAGTTATGCAATACATGCAAATTACAGAAACTACAAAAATTCCCCCTTTCGCAATATGCGATCTTCTTTCCCCAAAAAATATTCAAAAAAATCATAAAATAGTCCATAAATAGCCTCTTTCTCCCTTTGGAGCCAAAAACAACATTCTAAGTATGCACCAACTTCCGGAAGCCCTAACTTAAGACTCGACCATCGGATCTTCAATCACAATACCTTTTCGGAAAGTTCTCGAGAAAGCAAAGTCTTGTAAAATGAGGCCTAAAGGCCAACCACTTTCATTTTCCACCAATTTTCAGACCCTTTCGGAGCCTCTAAGTACCTCAAAATTGGCTTCAAATATTTTATAGGGCAAAAAGAAGAAACTAAAACTTGAATAACTTTCAAACCAGGAATGATCTTAACTTGATTCTTTCGCTAAAGTTCTTATTTTACTGTCCTGAAGCTTCCCTTAATTTTTTTGCCTCATCATGCCTTCAAATTCACACACCACTGGATGGTCCTGTATCAAATGGCCTTCTCAATAATACGTGATAGGCATCCATTGGAATGATATCACACCATATGTCATCCTTATAGATCTCCCCTATGCTAAACTTTATTAAACATCTTTTATCAATAGTGACTTCATTTTCTTTTTTAAACCATGCAATACAATAGGGATGGGGATGCTTTTCACAATGTAAATTCATTTTTTCTACCATTTCCCTACATACCATGTTCTCACAACTACCTCCATCAACAATAACTTGACATACCTTTCCACCCAAAGTGCATCTAGTTTTGAAGATATTGGTTTGAAGCCATGAATCATCAAATTTTTTAGCCTGTGCTTTCTCCTTCTCTAGAATCATCATTGATCTTCTAATCATGAGACTTTCTCCCACATTTGGTGAAACCTCTAGTTCTGCCCCTTCTACTTTGTTTTCGGCTTGAACTAGGTTCACCCTTGGTTGTCCTCCTTAATTTATGTCTTGCATGTTATAATTTGAGTATTCAAATTCCCTGTTTCCTTCTTCTCCACATCTAAAACATGTGAGAGGCCTTCTTAGGTTTTCCCATCCTTTACCACTGCCATAACCTCTACCTCTCTAAAATCTCCTTCCTCTTTCTTGATTTTGAGGATCTTACCGAGTGTCTACCTATTTTTCCAGTCCTTGGGATGACTCTCCCCTACCATAATTTGAACCTCCTAGAAATGAGAATGGTGTACTTGTTGCAAAGACGTCTATCATTGTACCAAAAGATCAACCTTTTAATGCCTGATACAACCATTGGATTTATACAAAATCCAAGATCCACAAGAGGCGGTTAAGCCATGTCATGGAGCCCAAACGTCGTGCTAGCCCATACCGAGGAGACCAAGGGTGACACCTTGCAACAATTCCCCCCAGCACAAGTGAGGGGTTCAAACTTGTGACCTCGGCTCTGATACCAATTAATGCAAAGACAACTTCTGTTGCACTAAAATATTGACCTTTTAATGCTCGATACAACTACTGGATTTATACAAGATCCAAGATCCACAAGAGGCGGTTAAACCATGTCATGATGCTCGAGCACCACACTGGCCCATGCCAAGGAGACCAAGGGTGACACCTTGCAACAATACCCCTTTGTCCTCCTCTATTCCTCTAAAGATATTGTCTATTTTGTTTCTCTTCATCCTTTAGAGCCAATTGGTAGGCCTCCTCTGTACTGTTGACACGATGCATGCTCAATTCATCTTGAATAGAGAATTTCAAGACATTTACCTATCTAGTATCTATTTTTTCATCAGTTTCTTGATTCTCTACACGTATAGACAACTTGTAAAACTCATTTGTATAATCTTGCACAAAAGATAGATTCTTCTTTAAATTTTGAAACCTACAAAAAAAAGGTTTGTGCATAGTCTATGAGCAAGATTTTTTCTCTTAAATTCTTCTCCCTTTTATTTCAGATCTTGATCTTATCCTTTTCTTTCCTTATTCATTCCTTTTGAAGATGATCCTACCAGATCATTGTGTGACCCTTTAACTTGGTGCATGTGAATTTCACCTTCTTTTCCTCTGTCATGGATTTCCATTCAAAAAGTTTTCCCATGTCATTTAGCTAGTCTATCAACTCCTCTGTTTTAAGACTAGCTACATAGTTTGAAACATTAATCTTGATCCCTTCATTTTTCCCTTCTAAGACCCTAAGCATCCTCTCTTCGAAGCTCATGCCCTCTAATTATTCTTCTCCAACTTACACATCTCAATCTGCGCCTCCTTGGATTGTCTCTTCATTAGATTCATCTCCTCCTCTTCCTATTCTTTGATTCGCCATTCAGTTTGTAAGTTCTACTTGTCTTTGTAGATTTTGCATTTCTTTGTGCATCCGGGCAAGACCTCGTCCTCCTCTTCCTCTCCCAGCCATCCTCCTGCTCTGATACCAAATGATGTAGCCAATAACACATTCAATAAAATTTAATCATTACTGAATAAAGAAAGCCAATAAATTCAAAGATGGATTCGAGATCAAATTTCTTCTATTCTCTGACTCTATTGCTACAATGAAAGAAACACACTTATATCTAAAAATTGGAGAAAAAAAGAAAAAACCCAAAAAATACTTTTTATGGTAGTTTTCGACAATTGTCAATTTCTTGCCATTTTTGGTAATTTTGTATACATGGAGTGTGTGCAAGAAGTTGAGTCCACTTTTTGGTAAAAAAGTGAAGTGTTTTCCTTGATTTTCAGAATTTGTCACATTTGACCTTAAAATTTGAAGCACTTAGAGATGGAATCTTAAAAAAATTCACAAACCATAAAATATAGTACTTAGAGTCTAATTTTCAAATATGTAATTTATTTCAATACCTAGATTATAAAAAATGATTTTTAATAGGCATTTCTAAAAACCATTGTTTAAAAGTCACTTTTTTTACCATACCATGCACGTATACATCCTCCATATTTTGACCTAAATAATCATATTTTTCTAAATCCTTTTGGGAAAAGATTCGTAACTCACTAAAGCATGTTTTCCATATTTTTTTGTAATTTTTTATGGAATATTTTTTTTGTTAAATTTTTTTTGGCTATATTTGTTGTTTTGAAAAATTGTCATGTACATCACGCATAAGATGACTTGAACTTATTATTTTTTGATTTGTTTTTTAAATTGAATTTTTTTATCTAAAGTATGTTTTGGTGCAATTCATTTTACAAAAAACATATTTTAATAAAAAATTAATAGTTTATGGACCAATTTCATCAAAAATTACTTGAAAATAGAAAAAATAATCAAATTGTAAAAAAGTTAAATATTTGGAATTTGCACTGTTTCATCTATAATGGGTTTTAATTTCGTCAATTTTTTTTTGCAAAATACGTCTTCAAACATATGTCCAAAGTCACTATTTTCTTGTAACATTAACATGACCTTCAAGTTGTAGGTCAAACCAAGTCCAAAGCTTAGGTTTGAGTCCCTAAGCCATTTCTCGAACCGAAAAGCAAGCCAGAAACCCGACCAAATATTCATAATTTCAAAAACAGGATCTCATTTCATAAAAAATATATATTTTTAATGGTTCTACGAAATGAGATCTCGTTTTGGAAATTGACAAAAACGGAAAGTTTCCAAAAATGGAAAGTTTTCAAAACGGGTTCTCGTTTTGAAAATTTGTCGAAAATGGAAAATTTTCAAAAATAGAAAGTTTTCAAAACAAGATCCTGTTTTGAAAACTTTCCATTTTGAAAATTATTTTGAAAATTTTTCAAAATGTGATCTTTTCAAAATGGGATCTTGTTTTGAAAATTTTCCAAAAACATATTTTTTTAAAAATGGGATCTCGTTTTTTCCTATTTAAAATTTAGGTTCGGGAACCTGAAGCTAAACAAGATCCCGTTTTTAAAAAACGGGATCCCGTGTAGTGCCTCTTCGTTTGGGTCTTTGGGTTAATTAGGTAAGAGTTTATTTCTGTAGGTGTTTATTCGTTTTGGTTTGATTGATCTATTTTGATAGTATTATTAATGTTGCTTTATTTTGAATTAGTTAATTTCATGGTTTTAGAATATGACTATTTTTATATCGTTAAATAATTGTGTCAGTTAAATGATATTGTATAAAATGTTAGTTTAGATAATCGAACTTCATTTGATGTGAATATCATTAATTAATAAATGAGCTAATTGGCTAAGATATTATAATTCGTGTTGTTAATATTTCAATGGGATGTTGTTTAAACTTTATTAATATTATGTATTTTAGATTAATGATGAGAATATCATTCATTTTAAATAGATGTAAATTGATAAGTTGTTTTAATTAAAGATTTGATTAAGAACATTAAATTATATTATTAATGAGATTTGTCAGAATGTTAGGTATTTAATTAGATATTCAATTAGTTTAAAGGTTTGTAGATTTAACTAAATAGTGTATTTTAATTGTCGACATTAAATATTTTATTTATTAATAGAATAATATTCTAATTGCAACATTGGTAATTTTAAATTAGTGATTAAATCATATTTCTTATTCAATCATTATTATGGATTTATTTTAAATAGAGATTTTAGTGTTTTGGGCAAATCTGGGAAAGGTGGAAAGAATTACATGCATTGCAATTGGAAAAGATTGAGCAAGTTACCATTTCAATTTAAAGTATGATTTGTGACTTGAGTTTTGAGTTTTTGAAAATAGATAGTTTATTTAATTATTTTCGAAAACGATTCTGGGGGGATATGTCTTTTTTTTGGACTTGGGAAGGGGTGTTGGGATTGTTTTTTTTTCATTACTAGGGCTTTGCAAAATATGGTCTTTGGGGGAAAAGATATAGATTTTTGAATTGTGTTTTGGGGGATCAAAAGTTTGGGGAGAAGGTTTTTAGGGATTGATTTTTTTTCTGGTTTTCAAACAGAAAATTGGTCTGCAAAAATTATTTTCTGAAAAATAAGTATTGTTCATTGATTGTTCTTTGAAGACGGGGAAAGTGGTTGTAGAAGCTCGTCCTCAACATTAAATTCATTTCAACACACGTTGGACTCCAGGTTAGTTTTGTCTTGAAATTAATTTCGATGCTTGCATTATGTATCCATTCTCTGCTTGATTGTTTGAGGGTGATGCTCCTAGTGTTTCATTTCTTTTCCTCTATAGTTTACATGCAATGCTACGTACTATTGTTTATGCTTTATAAAACTCAATTTTTATGCCCAGAGATATGTATTCGAGGAGATCTGAATTTCGCTTGGTTTGTGTGGTGATTTTTATCCATGACCTTGATATTCGAATTATGGATTGATTACAAGTATGCCGATTGCTTGGTATTTGTTACCTGTGGTTCGATTGATTGCAAACCTTTCTTTTACACAATCATTGTCTCTTGTTGCGTAATCTATTGTTTGTCTTTAAGTTCAAATTTTAGTAGCCATTTACATTTGTTTGAATGTTTCTTAAGTCGTTCCAACAAGTTAATTGGTGCCATTCTATTGTGCTTCATCTCTTGCGATGTATCCTATTTCCTACACAAAAGTTGATATCATTTTATGTTGTTCAATCCATCTAGTACAATAGGGTATTTTTTTTAATTCCTCTATCTTTCATCAATCGCCTTACATTTTTGTACCTTGCCACACCTGTTGCCTTTGTATAGATGTTTTAGAGATAACATAGGCTACAATATTTTAGGATCCAAGTGTTGCTGAGAATACTCAACCTATATTCTCATATGACCCATTGACACCCCAAGTTAAACTTTTTAGGAGATGGGTGTCCCCAAGATGGCCTATGCGGCATGAAGGGCAACCATGCACTCCTAATGATCAATTATATATGTAATGCAATAAGGGATACTAATGTGTGAAGTATGTGAAGCCTCATTTGCTAACCCGTGTGTTTGTATGCGCCTAGGACGCAAGCCAAGCTTACCAAGTTAGGATGTGTTCCTAGAGCGCTTCATTAATTCATAGATTTTGATAGCTTCCTTGCTTAACCCAATTCATGGATATTTCGTGATCATTGTATCCCATGAGAACTCATTTCTGCAGAAATTATGCCAGCAAATTCTCGCGTCTGGCCTGTGCTACCACATTTTTGGATACATGCCTTCCATGAAACATTGAGTAGTTATGTGAATACCTCCCTCTCTGCCGTTAGTTTTGACATTCGTTTTAAGTTATTCATATATATACATTCGGGTATGTATTTAATTCTCAAACCATAGTTTATAATGATGCGTATATATATATATATATATATATATATATATATATATATATATATATATATATTTAAAAGACAGTTTATAAATGTAAAATAAATGTATATTTATATATGCGTGGAAATGAATGATTATCTTATTTTAAGTTGTATTTAAATGAAATCTGTTGTTTGATTCGTATTGAAATCTAATATTTATAGGCATATTATATTATACCATGTTAAAAGTTAAAGGATATTTCTAGTTCATAAATAATTGATCTTGTTAAATATAAATTGATAATTTAATGTGGAGATTGATTTGGTTTCTTGTAAAACCATATACTATGACTTTAGTAAGAGAATGAATTTTGTCTAGGAGATGTATGAATTGTGTTTGATTAGTAAATTGAGAAATTCTCTAGTTGCATGAATTGCCAACTCAGTTGCTTCTTTATATTTGTAATTATAGTTAAATTTTTTTTTTTAGTTTTGTAAAGAAAATATCTTCTCGATATGTGTATTATTGTGTTTAGTTATACTTTCTTCTTCTTGATACAATATATATTTCATTTAATTTAAAATAGTTTTTGTCTTTAATTAAACTTTTGTTGTCTTTCGGTTTTATTTGGAAGAAAATTCTATCTCAAGGTAAAACTGTTAAGGAATGAATATATTATATATAAATATGTGTATTTGTGTGTTTATATGTATTTATATTTGGTTATATATAATCTTGATGATAGTAGAATTGATTGTGCATATAGTTGACACTAAGCAATCAATGGAGTTAGCAAGGTTATTGTTGTACTAGATTGTTATCTTTAGTAGATGTAATATTTCTTTTATTCTTTTGGAAGGTTAGTTATTGGTTTTGGGAATAATTAATTTGAATTCTTATAAGACTTCACCAAAAAGAATATTCAGTATAAGTAGTCTATCTCCAACTAGAGATTATTAATTATTTCATAAATTATTTTGGTAAAGTGAAAATGAATTGATTTACTTCTTTTATAGAAGTTTTTATTAATTATTGATTTATGTGTGTGATTTGATAATGGTCTAAAAGTGGGTATGAAGGATTATGAGATTATCATTAACCATCATATTGTAAGGTTGATAATAGATTATTAAGCTTTTCTTATAAAAAGAAAGATATGCATATTTATATTTGTATAAGTAGGGGTCTTTCCTTGTTAGTTCTTTATTAGAAGTATTGGTTTAGTCATGTTGTGAAGAGTAGTTTCTCTAATTGTATTCTCTAGTGAATTATCTCCATGAGAGTATATAAGTTTAAAATACATAGTCAAGTAACAAGGGTTTGGTCCTTGGACAATTGCTGTCTCATTGGAAAATGAATTCAATAGATCAAAGAGGTTATAGTTGTGATAGTATGAAATAATCCATTTATTTTTTTGTATATTGTTAAAAAAGTTTAATTGTATTTTATTAATCAGTGATGGGTATGTCTTTAGTTTGATTAAAGGGGTATGTGGCTTGATTATTGGACGATGTGTTTGTATAATTGTTGGTTGGGAAATGAATTGTTGATTTATTTGTGAAGAGCTATTTATTGTACGTCTAGGATCTTTGATTTAATTTATTTCGTGATTTTGGGGAACATGTGTTATTTTGGTTCCTGGGTAGATGTTTACTTACCTCCAGAGGCTAGGGGAAATGGTGCATTTGTGCATTTGTTGTTGCACCTTTTTATTTATCTTTTTACCTTGAGAATATGTGCATGGGTGGTACCTCCTTGTTTCATGGTTTTGATACTTTATGTAGTCACAAGATGGTCATGCCTTGTGTGTTATGTTTTAAAAAGAATATCCTTTATGTTTGTGTATTGAGGTACACCCTTTACTTGTCTTTGGTTTTGGGGTAATTGTAGGGGAGAGTGGCTCTTCATGGGGGCTGATGTATAAGTGGTCGTCCATGGAAGAGTTCCCTTAAATAAGTGATAACCTAATTAATATATCTAGTGGGTTGGGTTAGTTAAACACACAAAAAAACTAAAACATGCACCTCACCCCTATCGTTAGTGCTCTCAAAGGCTAAGGACAGGAGAAAAGACTTGGTTGGTAAGGTCACTATCTTGTCTCCATGAAAGGTAAGTGGTTCCACATGAGTCACCCTATGGGGCGACACCTTCAGATAGGATGTCTGGTTAACCATAGATGAAGGCGGTTCCTAGTGTTAGGTAGCCTAGTTAATCCACATAGATGGAGGCAGTTTTAATGTTAGATAGCCTAGTGAATCCATGTAAGGCCATGCGATGACACTCTCCCATTGTGCCTATTGTCTTCCCTTGTTCTTGTTGCCTCTGGAGTATTATTGTCATTGTTGTTGTTTATGTTTTATGAGTTTTGTGTTGGGTGTTGTTAGTCTTCTATGTTTTGATCTTATTGGATGAGGGTCCTCTTGTCATCTCCTAGTATGGGGGGTGTTCCTTCGGGTTCACATGGTCAGGTGGAACATGCTACACACCCATTGGGTTTCCCACCGACAATCATGATGTTGCAAAGATGGTACTAGTTGCAATGATCTCATAGCTTCACTCAAAGGAGGATTGTACCTTATTATGTATTCAATTCTTTATTATTATATTCTTTTGGATTATGATGTACACTTTCCAATATTATAAGGGAAACAACTTTGTAATGGAATATTGGTTTCTCAATGTGTTGTATATGTAGAAATATGTTCCACAAATTAAATTATGAACTTGGAAATTGTAATGTATTAATATGTTATTCATGATTTTATTTAATCTATCTTATTCATGTTGGATGAATGCTATATTTATATTATTTGATATTCATGCTTCTATTATTAATTTTTATTTGGATTCATTTATCTACATTGTAATTGGTTTGAGTTCATTTCGAGTAGTGCTCCATGTTATCCCATGGGACTAGGTTGATGTTATATGATATATCTATGTTGATTAATTAAGTAATTATGTTTAATGGAATTGTTGTTTCTTAAAAAAAAAAAATGTTATGTTATTGTTAGTAGTTGTGTCCTATGGGGTTTACATGGTGGGGCATTACATCCTATTTATTAAAAAGTGATATCTCATTTTTTGCAAGTGGATTTCATTTTTTGCCTAATGCAAAAACTTCCATGTTTCTTGGACTCATCTTCTTGCATTTACCCACAAATCCCTTTGAACCCATATTTTTCCTAAAAAAATCCTAAAACTAAGGTGACATGAATTTTTAACTTACATTCGAAATTGGAAACAAGATTTTCAAGTTATTAAAAACAACAATTTTCTAAAAACTCAAAAAGAACACAAAAAACTAATTTGAGGGCCCAGATGAAATAATTTGGCCCCAAAACATGTTGAGATGACCCCCAACCAAGTTAGGCTCGGTTGAAAATCCTATCAACATCTCGTAATGAAGTCGCCTATAAAATTTCAGCCCAAACAGGCATTCGAGTCAAAATATATGACTGTCATAAGTCCCTACACCAACTTTATATATGGCACTAGTGACTATATTA
>CM021103.1:165774045-165918726 GCA_007115665.2 Sequoiadendron giganteum | reverse complement strand
TATTAATTGATCAAATATCAAGTGAAGCATATAAATGAGAAGCTTTCATTTCATTCAAACCCTTGGCACTATCATTGTCAAATCCCCCTAGCACTTTTATTATCAAAAATGTCTCTAACACTCTTATGATTATCAAACATTCAAGAATTATCAAGCATTCAAGCATTATCAAGCATTATCAAACATTTTCAAGCATTATCAAACATTAGCATTGTCATTTATCAAGCATAAGTATCTTTTATCTTTGAGAATTTATCATTATCATTGTATCATATCATTATTGTTCTTTCATAGTTTGTTACTTTGAAGAGCAAGCAACAATGGAGCAAATCAAGATCTTAGCTATGATGACTTTGTTTGTTATCTAAATTATACATTCTGAGCCAAGATCTTGAACTTCATTTCATGATTGTGTGAGTGTGAGTTTTGCATTGTTGATATTTTTTATCCATGTTTTTATCAACAATATTTTGGCATGCCCAATGGGACCCATTTCCCTTAATTTAACAAGGAAATTTTAGAAAATTTTGTTTTCTAAAGTTTATAGGTTAGATCGATATTTTTTTTTGTTGTCATCATGCATTTGTTCACAAAATAGCGCATTTGTTCAGTGGAATAGCATATTTGTCAGATCTCGTGGCACATCTATCAGGTCTTGTGGCACATTCATTCAGTCTTGCAATGCATCTGTCAGATCTTGTGGCACATATATCATATCCTATGGCACATCTATCAGATCTAGTGGTGCATTTGTCAAATCTTATAGCACATCTATCAAATATTGTGATGTATTAATTCAATCTTGTTGCACATATATCAACTCATATGGCGTATCTATCAGATCCCATGGCACATTTGTTCAATCATGTGGTGCATTTGTCAAATCCTATGGTGCATCTATTAGATCTCATGGTGCATTTGTTCAGTCATGTGGTGCATTTATGTTGTATAGTAGTGCATTTGTCAGATCCTATGGTGTATTTGTCGAATCATGTGGTGCATTTGCCATGTCCAATGGTGCATATGTTAGGTCTTTCTACAAAATTGGGCATAATTTTTGCATAACATATCAAATTTTCAAAATTCAAAAGGAATTGGAAATTTGGTTTAGAGTGAGCTTCATTATAAATCCAATGATTTTTTTAGATCTTACACCAAAAATTGGGTACATTCATTCAAATTCACACTTTCTTCTTTTTAAAATTTTAAATGCTCATAACTTTTTCATACCGAGGTGTTTTTCTATGAATATTTTAAGACCTATCAAAAAACTCATAAGAAATCCATTGGTGTTATCATTGTTGACCTTAGAATATCTTTTTTGGAATGTTTTCACACATTTGAAATCAAGGTTTAAAATTTTAATGTTTTCACACATTTGAAATCAAGGTTTAAAATTTTCCATTCACCTTTGGATTTGGAACCTGAAGCAAACCATTTTATTTTAATCCCAAGATCTACTCATGTATGCTCTCCTCTTGTACCTTAGAGTGATCTTGATGATAAAAAATAAGTGATCTTTCTTTTCTTTTCTAGGCTTGTTTGTTGGCCTTTGTGTGCAGAGATTGAATATTAAAGGGTTGCAAAGGAAAGTGGATTTGGAGCTCTTAATCAAATTATCATCTCAAGTTTACCATTGGACTCTAGGTTCATTTATTCTAATCACTCTATCTCTTTCAATTTGAAAAGATCTTAAAGTTCCATTATTTATTTGCTTCAATAAATCTTGTTTGGTGTGTCTTCCTCACACTTTAAATTGGGTTAAAATTAATCTCTCACATTTGGACTTGGGCTCTAAAATAAACAAGTGTCTTTTAATCGCCAAGATCTACTTACATATGCTCTCCTCTCGCACCCAGTGGTGATCTTGAGGATAAAAAATAAGTGACATTGTTTTTAATTTTTAGGGGGTTTGTTTAGAGAAGTGATCACTCTAGGGGACAACCTCAACTCCTATTTTTTAGCGGAGTATAAAGAGCAGGGGGTGAATCAAAAGACATACCTCTTGGAAGTGGAATATTGTCAATCTTGACTAAGCCTCTAAGAACTTTATACCTTAGATAAGTGAAAGTGGAGAGTGGGTTACCCTCTCCTCTTGGTTATTTGGGAGTATTTCCTTTCATCTATGGATTAGGCCTCATGTACCCTTGTGGTATCTCTTGAGGATACCCCTGGTTGAGCTTCTAAAGCCTAGTCAAAACTTATTGGCCATACCCACTTGAGTAAGCTTGTCAATGTTTCTTGTGTGTTTGGTTTTTTAGATCACTATATCCACTTGAAATTGAAGGGGAGATATCCATTCTAAATTGAGCCTAGGGCATTGTCTTTTTCATTATATCCTTGTATTTTTAATCTTTTAACAAATTGAAAAAATTAAAACATTCCAAAACCAACCAAAAATCAAAGGTAGAATATCAAACTATAATAAGTGTCAAGCTATCAAATAAGTAGAGATTTATTGGCATTTTCTTATCGTCCTTGATATTATTTGAGGATTTGAATTTTTTTTTTGATATATTGTATTATCATTTTCAAAATTTATCAAAGTTCAAGTTGGATCTCCTATCTTTTATCTTTATCATATCATATCAAGTTGGCTTGGACACACAAGTTTAGTTTAAGTGGAATTTATCAATATCAATCTTTATAATCTTACTTAGACTCATAAGTCTAGTTCAAGTGGGATCTATCATCTTATCTATTAATATCATTTGGAGATCCAACTTAGCTTTGGTCTATTTTGGTTTTGATAAACAAGCATCAAAATTGTTGAAAGAAAATCTTATTTATCTAAGGTCTTATATTTCATATGCTAGTTATAAGATCTCAATATAAGAAAAACATAGAATCCCATCAAGAAGATTCAAACATCCCAACAAGCATGGGTCAACGAGAGAAAGGAGCATCTTCAAACCCACCCTTTCTAATGGGCCTTTAAGGGTCCCTTATAATGAGAATGGTCAAGACTCTTCATCCAAATATCTTCAAGAATTTGGGCAAGACCCTAGTGAAATGAGAGTTTTCAAACAGCTATTTGAGAAAAATTATAATCACTATCTCCAAGTGTTCATTCAAAAAGGTGATAAAATATCCTCTCACCTTATCAAGGATGTAGATCTCACTAATCTTGAAAGTGGGATAGAAAAAAATCAACACCAAAGGTGGCTGCTACCTTCACATGTGCACCACCACCTCCACCTAACACATCAAAATTTCAATGGAAAAAACATCAAGAGACACATCAAGATCAATTTACACCTCAAAAATCACCTACCTTTTCTAGGTCTTATTTAAACATGGGTATCACAAACATGCAACATATGTCTATCCAACCAATTCAACCTCAACAACAATACATCCAACTGAGTCAACCTCAACAAACATACATCC
This sequence comes from Sequoiadendron giganteum, assembly GCA_007115665.2. Taxonomy (NCBI): domain Eukaryota; kingdom Viridiplantae; phylum Streptophyta; class Pinopsida; order Cupressales; family Cupressaceae; genus Sequoiadendron; species Sequoiadendron giganteum. The sequence continues at coordinate 165,915,336 of CM021103.1, read as the reverse complement.
AACCAAGTCAACCTCAACAATAATACATCCAACAACCCCAACAACATCACATTCCTCTAAATCAACATCAATAACAACATCAACAACAACAAAAATACATTTTGACAAGTGTATACCCATCAACATCCACAGATGACCTGGCTCAACAAATGCAAGAATTACAAAAAAAGATAGCAAACATGAAAATTGGAAACATTAACACTAAGAAGAGCTATACATTGGAAGATTTATGTCCCTATCCTTTTGACAAGTCTTTGAGCATGATCCCTTTCCCTTAAAATTTGAAATTCCTAGATTGGACAAATACAAGGGAAGAGGTGATCCAAGAGAACACATAAGATAATTTTTCATAGCTTGTCTAGAGTCGTTCTATAATGAAACATATCAAATGTGCCTCTTTCCTAGAAGCCTAGGAGGTCAATCTATTCAGTGTTTTTCACATTTACCTCATGAGACCAAGACCTTTCATGAACTCATAGATAAATTCATTGAGCACTTTTCATACAATAAAGAATGTGAAACCTTCTTGAGTGACCTTTATAGTGCAAAACAAAATAAGATGGAATCCTTTGTTTCTTTCATGCCAACATGGAGAAATTTGGAAAGTAAAATTCCTAATCCTATACCTAAAAAAACAACTTGTCCCCATATTTATTCAAAATCTAAATCATGAATTGGACTTTCACCTTCAAATTCAAGGTGGAAATACATTTGGAGAAGTCATTGAAAGGGGAATTAACATTGAAAAATATCTCATTGCTAGGGGTCTTGTAAAAAATTTAAATATTATAAGGATAACCCAATATCTAAAGACAAACTAAGGATTTGGAGCAGAAAAAATAACATTTTCAATGATGGTGTGGTAGATGCAAAAAAGGTTCAAAATATTTAACCTACCTTAAAATTGGCAGCAAACAATCTACAAAATAATCAAGGTGGTAGAAGATCACCTAAGAAAAATAATGCTCCTAAAAGGCAATACACTCATTTAGGAGTATCTCTTGAATCTACATTGAAGAAACTAGTTCAAGATAAACTTATCACCTTACCAGAAGTAAGAAATCAAGAACCAGAAATTAAACCTCTATGGTACAAAGATAATGAATATACCATAGATCAAAGGACATAAGACTTCTAATTGCTTCAAATTGAAAAATCTTATCCAAGACCTTATTAATCAAGGTGATGTTGGTGTAGAAAATTAACCTTAAACTAATGATGAGCTCAAGATATTCAAGGATCCTATCCCTAATCATGGAAAAAGGGAACCTTCAAATAAATATAGCAATACTAAAGTATCCAATTATTCTTCCATTCCATATGACTACACCATAGCTCGAGTGGAAATAATCTCTTCCATAAAAATTCAATCCCTAAGTGCACAGTCGGAACATTAGGGATAAAATAGCATCCAATGATACCCTTCTTAATGAGGATCAAAGTATCATTTCCAACGAGTCCTTTCCATCTTAAGATCTAGATATCTTCCTTCCATTTTATAATCCACCTTCATATCAAGGCTTAAGTATCTTTTTCATGTCACCTCATGAGAAAGGTATCATTTTCACTTCCATCCCATCCAATGATCCTTTCCCATATCATGATCCCATATATTTCACTCCATGTAGTGATCCACTACCATGTTAAGATCAAAATATCCTTTCATGTTATGATCCTACTCCTCCACAAGATTCCACCATCCCTATCCAAACAATACATATCAAAACATGAACTAAAAGGGCATCCAAATTGACTCATTCAAAATATTCATCCACCCCTAAGGAATCCATTCCATCACACATCCCCCATTCCATCCAAATAAGTCCTTCCTTCCTTATTTTGATCTTGACTATCCTATCCATATCCTTCATTCTATCTAACACATCCCCTCACCCTTGGTACTTTTTGTAATTAGGGAAAAGATATAAAAGTAGAATAACAAGATATCAAAACCCTAACTAGCACAATAGAGCACACACTAGCATGAAAATCAAAACAAAAAGCAAAGAAAACCGATCTCCATGCTAGATTTGATTTATCTCCATTTCTCTTCTCCACCTGCATGAGAATGCAAGATTTTGAAGGTTTGATTGTTGATATGTTGATTGCTCATTTTCGCAGCATAACGATAAGATGAAGATAATAGAAGAAAAATAGATAGATAGATAAGAAGATTGAGAGAAATTTTGGCAGAGTGAGGATGCTAGAAGAAGATCCTCCAAAATGGCCTGTGAAAGGCTTGATTTATAGGAGAAGGCTGATTTGATTCATGGCCAAGATTAAAAGTCAAATTTGTGATATGTATGGCTAAGATTAAAAGTTTATTTTAGTGCCTATGACGCACATTAAGTGGGTTATGACATGAGGCTAAAATTAAGATGTGAGGAAATAAGTGAGATTCTTTTATTTATTTGGAGAGAAAAGATGCCTATGATGCACAATGAATGGGGGTAAAAATAGGATGTGAGTGGGAATCTCATAATTTAAATAATAAAATTATTTAAATTATTTATGCATGTGAAGAGTTGTAGTCATGTGACACATGTTGCAATGTGACAATAAGTGAGGGATTAATTCAAATATTTAATTTGAATTATTTTGAGACATGTGAAGGGGGAATTAATTAAATAAATGTGATTTATTTAATTAATTGGGAAGGCACGATTAAGTGGAATAAATGGAATAAGTGGGATAATGTAATGACCTAGGGTAAAATATTACAAGATGTTTTACAAGGTCATGTATCGACTAGGTAACGTTATGACATGGACAATTTTGGGTGTCTACATTTTGCCCCTTTTTGAGATGATGTTCGAGATGGTAAGATTTATGTCGAGTAACATCATTTCAAAGAAGCTAAGGTATGGATAGATGAAAAAAAGATGATGCCCCAACCACTTGAAGAAGTGAGGAGTATGATGAATGAAGGAAAGGGATGATAGAAGAATATGATGATGCAAAAGATACAAAGAAATGGGATGATGATATAAGATATGATAATGATGATGATGCCCCCTCGAGAGGATAGGCGGGTTGCATAAACACGAATATTCTCTAGAAATGAATGAAATGATAAAGGAGGGATAAGATGAATGATACAAGATAAGAAGTAGATGAAAAAGAAAAATGACACGCTATGCTGCAATAAAGTGAGAAATCATATATTTGATATAGCACTAGACGTTATGCACCAAGGTATAAGGACCAAGGTGACGATGTGTCTCATGCCCCAACATAATACAACCTTGTCTAGATACAAGATATGAATATTAGCTAGGAGTGATTCGGATTTGATGCCAATGCAAGATAAAAATGATAACACACACAAGCAAGCAAGCATGCATGCACAAATGATAGAAAAACAAACAAGGTATTGCCCCTGTCAAGGTGTAAACCGATGATTAATTGATGATGATGATAGTGTTGTCATTGTGGGGAATGATATATCCCTAGATCAACACAAGGATGATTGATTGATTGATTGATGATGATGATAGTGTTGTCATTGCAGGGAACGATATATCCCTAGATCAACACAAGGATGATTGACTGATTGATTGGGTTTACAACAAGATTAAGATCAAGACCAAATGATGTGATTGGATAATTTGGCAAGATTGATTAGCTTTGTTGGTATGGATTAAGGATTGACTTGCATTTGGATTATTTCTTGGAACGATTGAAGATGCTAGATTTGAAGATTTGGATGATGATTGATGAATTAAATTGAGGATGGATTTACTTGGAATGATTTTGATTGATTGGATTGATGGAGAAATAATTTGATTTGATGATAACGATTGGATTGATTAGAAGAAGTGATGTGATTGAATAATTTGATGAAGAAATTGATTTGAAGAAGTTGAATTGATTGGAAGAAGTGATTTGGTTTGACTTTATTGCTTGGATTTTTGAAATGTTTTGATTTTTTTGGATTTTTGAAATGATTTGATTTTTTTTGGATTTTTTTGTCCAATATTTGATGTTTTTTGGATTTTTGGAATATGTGATGTTTTTTTGGATTTTTGAAATGTTTTAATTTTTTTGGATTATTTTTTCAATTTTTTTGCATTTTTTTTAGGACTTTTCTGAGATGTTTTGAGATGTCAATGGATGACAATTTGGGTAGCCTTTGTGCTAGATACCAATGACAAGAGAAAACCAAGTCTAGGTGCAAGGATATAGATGTGATTGATGGATGAAAGGGTGGGTGATAGAATAAGGGACAAAAAGGCTCATGATATATGGATGGATAAAAAATGACAGGATGTATGCATGATAAGAGGGTAGGGATGTGATATCCAAAGACTATGTCGCATAGGAATAACATGCCCCATTTTAGGTACAATACTTAGGATTCTTCATGACAAAGCTTATGACACTAGGATAATGATAGGCTTGTTTGGAAGGATGAGGTATATTAAAAGATATCCAAAGCATGTTTCAACATTTTGCCCCATATTTTTATCAAGATTAAAAGGAGGAAGAGGGGATGAATGGACTCAATATGATAAGTATATGGGCATGATGGCTAAGGATGATAAGATAGGAGATGGTAAGATAGGATATGATAGGATAAAAAAATGATATGGTAGGATGAGACAACATGCCCCCAAGTGTAAGTGACATAGAAGATCAACCTACACATGATGCCTGTTTATCAGGTTTTTATCATGGTACCTATCCAAGGTGCCTGTTTACCAGGTTTTCACCGTTGGACGAAGGGGTTTATCTTTACTTTTTTCTTTTTCTTTTGACTTTTTTTTTTACTTTTATTTATTTATTTATTTATTTTGACTTTTGACTTTTTTTTTTGGATAAGAAGGGGAATATTGATAGGAGGGACTCAAGTTTCTAGTTCCATGAAAGATGGATAGTCCCACTGTAGATGGATGTCATCACATGGACCATGTCAAATGTCATTATGCTCATAGATGTTGGTAAGGGGATGACATGAAAGGAGATGGAGTAGGTAGATGATGGATTATGTAGGGAGATGAATGGGAGGCTGAAATAAAAAGCATGGACCATAGGAAGGTGGATGAGGGAGGTATGTAGGATAACGAGGAAGGTGAGGAGGATGGAGTTATGTGGAATTGTTGTGAAATGGAAGGGAACCATGACCAATGGTTGCAACACATCAGGATAAACGCTGAAGATTTTGATGGAGGAGGTGTAGGAAGCCAATGGAGATGTTTTCTTAGGAGATGGGTGATGAAGTGCTTTAGGTAAAATTCACATAGACTTAGTATTTTTATGACTTTTATTTTCTTGTGGATGGAATATGAGACTTTGAAGTCAGAGTGGGAATGTGAGGTGGAAGTGATCATTGGAATTTTGAGATGGAGATGTCTGCTTGACTTTGTTATCTTTTTTCTTAAAGGGACCCAAACTCATTTTAGTTTTGGCCTTTTCTTTGGAGGCATGGGTTTATATTGCTTTTGGATGATTTTTTCTTTTTGATTCTTTATTTTGTGTCCTAGGGCATGAGGACCCTTCTACATTTTTTTGATTTATAGATAGAGGCATCAAAATGTTTGCTTTTGAATCCCATGGGTATGGTGGAATGAGTGAAAGCTTCATGTTTAGACAATGTGTGCATTGATTGGTCATGATTAGGATTTTTAGAGGATTTATGGATAGGTGGATAAGGGGATTGGATAATGGGGATATTAGGTGTTGGTAGTAGTGGAGGTAGATTAGATGGATGGATATTTGGAGTTGGAAGCAATGGTGGTAAAGTTGATGGTGGAAGGTGTATGGTCACATGATTTTGACATTTGTAGGATGATGGATGAGGGATGGCAACATATGCTTTTGGCATATGATAGGATTTATGGTGCAAAGAGAACGTATGATGGATGGAGGAAGTACCAACATCTTTAGATTGGTGTCCTTGGGGTGTATATCCAAGGCCATAAGAGTGTGGAGGGACCTTGACATGGATTGGCTCCAAAATACCTTGTTCATGAAGGCCTAAACCTTTACCTGGTAGTTCATGTTTTGAAGCATATGATGGACAATGGGACTAGGTGTGTTTTGGACACTAGACTTGAGTTCATTATTAGATGAAGAAGGTGAAGTGGATAAAGGTTTTTGTTGTTCTAAGGAGGAACATTCATGAATAAAGATGGATAGACCAATGGGACATGTTGGTGGATTTGAAATGGGGTTTATAGTGGATGTGGAAGGATCATTAGGATCTTGATTATGTTCGTTTAGATCCACACTATTGGTTTGATCTTCTATATTTACTTGGGAGGCATGTGTCTCATCATGACAAGTGGATAATGCGGGATCATGGATAGGACTAGGTAGGGGGTCTATAGGAGAAATGGAGGTTTCTTGCTCATGGATAGGTGAAGTGATAGGCTCTTGACCATGGAATGCATAGAGTTGGCTAAGAGGGTCATCATGGCCTTCTTGATCATAGGTAGGATCTATATCATAGAGGGAAGCTTCATCATGAATATGACCAAGTATGTTATGAGTGGGATCATTAGAAGGGCCTAGATCTTGATTAGAATGAGAGGTAAATGTTTCCTCATGCTTAGGATAATGCTCTTGACATAGCTCTTGGATTTGAGTGGAAATGGAAGTGGAAGGCTCTAGAAGAGGCTTGGTATGATTTTTATGATCAATAGGTTGTGGACCACATGATGGAGTTGGAAGAATAGGCATGAAATTCAAAGCTTCATTGGTAATCTCATTAATGGGTGCTTGACATGGGGATGGTCTTTTCCGTGCTAGTAGTCTTTGGAGAAAATCGTTAAAGGATTCTTTGGTTGATGGATTATTGCTTGAGAAGTTGGATGGTGGTGTTGGTGTAGGACTAGTATGCTTTGAAATAGTCATTTTATTAAATGGTGATGGAGGACTAGTAGATGGAATGGTGTATGATTCCAAACTTATGGTGGTATTTCCCTTGTCAAAAGTATCATTAAGGTGACCTAAGATTTCTACAAAGTTTTCATCATCACTAAGATCTACAAAATTCTCATCATCACTAGGAGCAAAGTTTGACCCACCTTGGAGGATATATGGTTTTGGATTATCTTCATGATTAGGTGAAGGGGATCCTCAAAGTATGACCTTGGGCTTGTGACTAGAATTGTTAAGGATTAGGACCATTTTAGCAAGTGTTTGACTAGGATTGGGGTGATGATGACGATGAAATGATTAGATTGAATGACTTGGATTGATTAGGATGAAATTGATTTGAATGTGATTAGAAAAAAGGATGATTAGGATGATTAGAATGATATGTTTATGTGTAGGTGTTTATAGCTTGATATGACAATTTTCAAACAAATGATTACACATGTACACACATGAATCACACACGCAAGACACATAATCAAGTTTGAATTTGAAATTATGAATGTGATGATTAAGCACGCACTTGAAGAAGACACATCAACAAGTCCTAGAACTAGTCAAGTGGGTATGGCCAATTAGGTCTTAAGCTAGAATGCACGAGGTTGACTAGGGATAATTTGAAAGAAAAATCCCGCCACACAGCCAGGAGAAAGGGGTAACCCACCCTTCACCTTCACTTCCCAAAGGTATAAAGTTCTTTGGGGCTTAGCCAAGAGTGATAAGATTTTAACTCTTAAAGAAACGTGCCTTTCGATTCACACTTTGATTGAGGTCATCCCTAGGGGTGATGAAATCCCCTAGCAGGCCTCCTATGAAGGGTTTGACAAAAGCAAACCAAGTGAGGTGCTTTTTATCACACACACATTTGATTCACACTAGCAATTGTTAATTTTCCTTTAGAAAATTGAAATGTGTGTAAAACAATTCAAGCACTTGTATTTTTTAAGCCCAAAGCCAAAATGTGTGATGACAGACAATGATTCTTTTTAAGCCCAATTTCAAAGTGTGATTGCAAACAAGATGTTCATTTTAAAGCTCCAAATTCAAATGTTTTGCAAACATAATTGATTGATTAAATGAGAGATAAAGATAATAAAATGAGTGCACCCGAAAATTTTTGTTTTCCAATCTGATGTGTATGAATGATATTGTTGCTACTACAGCTCCTTATGATCACCTACAAAATAAAAAAAATGACATTAGAATGCATCCAAAACAAAAAGTTGATCAAGAAATTTCAATTTCAGATACACGTTTTTAACATAACCAAATTAGATTCGATTATTTGAAGATTTTATTGATCTGAAAAATAAAAACTCAAAGAAGGAACCCCTATTAATTTTCTGAGAGCTTTCCAGAAATGTAAAGAAGTTAGAAAAATTCCCTAATTTGCACTCAAAAATGCGGATTTGTGAAAAACATATAGAAAACAAAGATCGGATTATTTCGCATTGCATTTGAGCTATAAATTAAATTTGTAAAACAAAGACCCCTATTAAAATTGCAAGAGTTTTCTGGAAATGTAAACAAGTTGCAAAATTTTGCTGATTTGCGTTCAGAAAGTAAATTTTATGAAAAAACATAAAATAGTGATAACGCCTACAAAACTAGTTATAAACTCTCAATATTTTTATTGTAGCCCATTGAGATGATTTTTAAGCTTCTGTGAAAATCTTGTAGATAAATACGTAGCCATTTGAAATATATGATAGAATTTGTAAAACCTCGGGTTTCATCCAAAAATTGGTAAATGTGCAACAAAAAGAAACAATAAAACTTGCAAAAAGCAAGCTAGATCAAATGATTCACATCGGGTTCACCAAATGTAGTTAGGGAAAATCAGATATAAAACTAGAATAACAAGATATCAAAACCCTAACTAGCACAATAGAGTACAAGCAAGCATGAAAATCAAAATAACAAGCAAATGCAAACCAATCTCCAAGCTTGAATTGATTTATCTCCATTGCTCTTCTCCACCTGCATAAGAATGCATGATTTTGAAGGTTTGAATGATTTGATATGTTGATTGCTCATTTTCGTAGCATAATGATAAGATGAATATGATAGAAGAAAAATAGATACATAGATAGATAAAAAGAAATTTTGGCAGAGCAAGGATGCTGAAAGAGAATTCCCCAAATGGCATGTGAAAGGCTTGATTTATAGGAGAAGATTGATTTGATTCGATGGCCAAGATTAAAAGTCAAATTTGTGATATGTATGGCTAGGATTAAAAGTTTATTTTAGTGTCTATGATGCACATTAAGTGGATTATGCCATGAGACCAAAATTAGGATGTGAGGAAATAAGTGGGATTCTTTTATTTATTTTGAAGAAAAGATGCTTATGACGCACAATGAATGGGGGTAAAAATAGGATGTGAGTGGGAATCTCATAATTTAAATAATAAAATTATTTAAATTATTTGTGCATGTGAAGAGTTGTAGTCATGTGACACATGTTGCAATTTGGTAAAAGTGGGATTAATTCAAATATTTAATTTGAATTATTTTGAGACATGTGAAGGGGAATTAATTAAATAAATGAGATTTATTTAATTAATTGGGAAGGTGATTAAGTGGAATAAATGAGATAAGTGGGATAGTGTAATGACCTAGGGTAGAATATTACAAGATGTTTTATAAGGTCATGTATCGACTAGGTAACGTTATGACATGGACAATTTTGGGTGTCTATAGGTACCATTAATTGTATCCCAATACTATACTACCTTTTAGTATTTATAATTTACCACACTATTATGATTTAATTATGATTATTTTTTTACTATTGTTTTACTCAAAAATCCAAATATTCCTTAATACCATTTGAGTATTAGTTTCACTTTTAATTCTATGCTTATTATTACTCCATATCAATATTATTTATTTATTTATTTTTATTTTATAGGTTACATAAAAATCTTTTTGAATATTTACATTCCCACTTTACAATATTATTATTATCATCAATCAATCACAATTTATACATATTATCACCAACATAAGGTGAATATTATCCTCTAATTTACCAATTCAATCATCTCTAATATTTTTAATTATCTCATATAAAAATTATAACTAAATCAATAAGTTTATAATGATGATCATGTTTAATGAAAGTTTAAACCATTTAATCTTTAACCACAATTTTGTTTATTTATTTTATTATTTTTATTTTTGAATCACTATTTACCTTAGTAAAATCACTTCCATTAAAATAACAACTTCAAATAACTAACCCATGAATAATAGTATTAACATTTACTCCCAACATTAATATTTATACTGTAAGTTCAATCAATATGTTAGTATTTTTAAAAAAATGAATAGTAAAGTAATAATAATATATTAATGTAAAATTTATATTGATGTAAATAAGATGAATACTACTATTTTAAGAATATTAACATTATTACAATACTCATATCTAAATCACATGGTAACTTCAATGTAAATTTGGCAATTAACTTCAATCACCCTCTAAAAATGGAATTAACTTGGTAATTACTGTAATAATATTAGTAATTCTTTAATATATACACTTTTTTTTTTGATAAAGATAAAGTATTGTAAAAATTATATATATCTTAACAAATTATACAACTTACTTTAATAAAACTCTAAGATAATATATTTCTCTTCATTTCATTCATAATTAGTATCTAATGTTAATGATAACATTCATATATTCAATTTGATACAATTATATTTAAATAATAAACAATCATTTATATATTTTATAATTCCTCTTACACAAACCCATTAATTAAATTATGAACATGATATTTATAAAACCTCTAAAATACTGACATAAGATTTAAATTTTCTTTTATCCACATTATAGTTGTTCTTGGTCGATTAATAGAAGTTAGATAATTGCATCGATCATTGAAATTGAGTTATGAGATTATTATTATTTCTTGGTACGTTTTTCATTGTTTTGTTTTTTTTCTTTTGAATTGTTCGCTTAACTTCTATTTTCCATTAATTTTAAATTCTTGTTCTGCATTGTGCATTATCTCTCTGCTTGTTGAAATTTTAATAGCACTCCTTGCAAAACTCAGGGGAGCCATTTTCAGATGGAAGACAATGCTCGCAAGGACCCCATCTGAGTTTACCTTTTTTAGCTTCAAGGAAATAAAATGATGAAACAAAGGGAGCGCTAATGCTAAGGAAGGAGAGAGCAGGCTATGCAAAAAAAAAGAACCTATGTGTGAGAAGAGAGGGCACAACAGACAAAGAACACAAGCATATGGGAACTACGCGCAGTCATGAAGGGGGCGGGGGTGTGTGCAGGAGAGTAGAAAGCCAACCAAGTGATGTATGAAGGGGCAACAAATAGAATGTCATGAATAATAATACGAGCAAGTGGAGGCTGATGCAATGATACAAAGGCCGATAATCATCTGATAGGTTTAGTTAAATTGCAAGGTGACTTGGGTAGTTTTTAATGCGTAGCAAGCTGAAGGCGGAAAATGCACAGAAAGTTTGTGGGTGAATACCATGTGTAACGGTGAGACAGAGTACATAGACACTATGAAGAAAAAGAAGAATATTGGAATGGTATGAGAAGCCATTATATGCCAGGAAGAACAATTTTGTTTAAGGGTATTCCAGTTTGTTTTGAGTAAACATTTTTTTTTCTTTTGCAGTATAGTTTAGTTATCGAAAGGGTGTTGACTCTGTAAACTGTATTTTTATTTGTATGAGCATTGTAAAGCAGGTGGTGTTTTGCTTACATCAATACTTGTAATAATATCCTTGTTAACTATTTAATATGCTTAATTATCTTATTTAATGTTCAGAAGTGTCAAAAAGATAGTGGTTGATTATGGTAGTTATTCTAAATATAGTGTTGTGAAATTAATAGCCTGAAGCCCATGGATTCTATTTCCTTCATGCATAATATGATAAAAGATGATACTACTCAAATTTCAAGAGGATCTACACAAATTGTCTAATTTCTATGCCGAACTATACTTTAATAGAAGATTTCAAGATTAATCACTAACAAGGTTTAACAGGAGACTAGTATATACTTGAGCTTACACAAGTCTTTTAATTCTTTTTCCATATAGATATATTTTATGTTCTTATTTTTTTTCATTACAACAAATATCGAAACCTTCAATATTACACATAATTTTTTGAAACACATTGATCCATTCAACAAATAGGATTTACTTTTTTTTTTCATGTTACAAAGAAACAATAGCTCTCCAAATTAAAAACTAATCTTTAAGAAATACCTCGAAAAACACACAATTGAATAGGCCTTGCTCTCCACCCTACCATAATGGCGTCATGGAGTCTTGTGTTCTCTAGCCATACCCTCGAGCAAGAAATATTTCAACCCCAAGGTGATGAATGGGGTCTTCTAAAACTCTTACAAAAGGGATGAAAATAACTCAACATTCATATTACATACATACAAACTCTCGCCTCACCATGTTCAACAAAGATCCACACAACCGTATTACCCTCTTGCAACAAATAAACAAGGGAAGATGGGAGTATCGAAACTTCTCTCTTTGCTTGAGGTGTTGAACCTTGCTCTTCTTTCCTTCTCTCCTCTCCAACCACACCATATTGATCACTCCATCTCCAACAAGGCTCCTCTCCCCTTCTCACTCTTCCTACTATATTCACTAAATTTCTCCAAAAGGAGAAGTGGGTAATACCCCACTCATCCCTCCTCTCCCAATATATAGAATTTTCAAAAATTGCTACTCTTGGATGGGGAGATATGGTGTGTACCTCCCTCCCTCAATGAAGGTCCTTTCCCCATTAGTGAGAACATCCATTTGGACAACCACTAATCTTTCCATCCCATTCTCTTCTAAAAATTCGTCACTCTCCATTTTGGGAGCTTTTCAAGGGTCAAATCATGTTGTAGGGGCACTATTGTATGCCCACTTAACCCCTACCACTATGGTATAGACCCTAGGGGGTTTATTTTTACACCCTAACCAAAACAATTGGCCAACAACTCTCATTAAAATCTCACTCAAAGTTCCATCCGAGTTTCAAACTTAGCTAGAGGTTTCCAGAGCCTAATCCCCCCTTACACCTCACATGAATCACAACTAAATGCTCTCACAACCTTAGTCTTTCAATACATTAATTTTTTGCTTGTTTCTAGGCCCCTAAATGGGGTCAAATTTATATCCTCATGAAGAATTATTTTGATTCACTCTTGATGGTTCTCCTTCTCTTGCTAACCCTGTTGCCTTCTTGCACATTACCAACATGATCATCAGTATTAGTTGTGTATCACATTAACTTGTTAGCTAAATATTCTAAACTTTAACTATAAAATAATCCATTTAAATTTCAATTTGTATTCCATAGTATACAAGTGCATTCCACCTTCATGATAGTGATGATAAACATAATGTAAAAATAAAATGCAAGAATATTCCCCAAATATCACCTTATTTATCATCCACCATATATCTAATCATTAATTTGACAAAACCATATAACAAATAAGGGTGCTATTAAGTACATACAAGGCGGGGTCTTACAGTACTGCACCTATTCCCACATGGGAGGCGTCATACTCTACTTCAAATACCTTATCAAAATTTGGCAATGTGAGTATAGGGACTTCAATTACCTTTTTCTTCAGAAACTTGAAACTCTCCTCATCATCCTTAGTCCATGTAAATTCCCTTCCTTTGGTGCTGTCGGTTATAGGTGCTACAATACTACTGAAATTTCAAATGAACTTTTGATAGAAAGTGGCCAACCCATGAAAACTTCTTACCTCTATTATGCTACTTGGACTAGGCCATTCTAGAATTTCTCTGACCTTTTCTAGATCCATTCTGATGTCATCTTTAGAAATGACAAAGCCTAAAAAGATCGAACTGTTTTGCATGAATTTTTACTTCTTCAGATTTGCATAGAGCTTCTCCTTCCTCAACACACCCAAGATAATCCTCAATTGTTGTAGATGCTCTTCTTTTCTTTTGCTAAAAACCAAAATTTCATCAAAATAAACTACCACAAAATTACCAATGTAAGATCGTAGTATAGTATTCATCAATATCATAAATGTATTGGGTGCATTAGACAACCCAAATGGCATAACCATCCACTCATACAAACCATCTCTAGTCTTAAAGGTTGTTTTCCACTCATCCCCTTCTCGAATTCAAATATAGTGATAGCTACTTCGTAGATCGATCTTGTTGAAATATTTGTTCCCTGCCAGCGCATCCACCATGTCCTCTATGTGAATGATTGGAAACTGGTACTTGATGGTAATATTATTAATTTCTCTACTATTAGTGCACATCATCCACGTGCAATCCTTCTTTGGGGTTAACAATGCAAGTACAACACATGGGCTCATGCTCTCTTTGACCACACCTTTTCTGATGAGTTCTGCTACTTTTTTCTTTAGCTCTGCATGTTGTGTTGGATTCATTCTATAAGCTGGTTGATTGGGTAGAGTTTCTCCTTGAATCAGATCAATATGATGTTGAATATCCCTCTTTAGTGGTAGACCAACAAGTAACTCATCAGGCACAACATCAACAAACTCTCCCAATAGCTCTACTACTTCTGGTGGTACTGAAATATTTTCCTCTTCTCCTCTTTTTATTATTAATACATAACAACTTGTCACCTTCATTTCTTTGACAAGTTCTCTTTCAGATAACATGGTCTCACTTGTCCCTTCATCCTTAAGAGGCAAGAGAATCATCTTAGATCCATCCTTCCAAAAGGTGTTTGCATTTTTTTCTCCATCATGCATAACTTTTCTATCATACTGTCATGGTGATGAGGGTGCAAACCCCAGTCACAAAATCCATGCACAAAACCAAAGAATCTTATTATATTCAAAATAATGAAATTCTTACATGCAGAGGATCCCAAATCCTCGAGTTATGCAATACATGCAAATTACAGAAACTACAAAAATTCCCCCTTTCGCAATATGCGATCTTCTTTCCCCAAAAAATATTCAAAAAAATCATAAAATAGTCCATAAATAGCCTCTTTCTCCCTTTGGAGCCAAAAACAACATTCTAAGTATGCACCAACTTCCGGAAGCCCTAACTTAAGACTCGACCATCGGATCTTCAATCACAATACCTTTTCGGAAAGTTCTCGAGAAAGCAAAGTCTTGTAAAATGAGGCCTAAAGGCCAACCACTTTCATTTTCCACCAATTTTCAGACCCTTTCGGAGCCTCTAAGTACCTCAAAATTGGCTTCAAATATTTTATAGGGCAAAAAGAAGAAACTAAAACTTGAATAACTTTCAAACCAGGAATGATCTTAACTTGATTCTTTCGCTAAAGTTCTTATTTTACTGTCCTGAAGCTTCCCTTAATTTTTTTGCCTCATCATGCCTTCAAATTCACACACCACTGGATGGTCCTGTATCAAATGGCCTTCTCAATAATACGTGATAGGCATCCATTGGAATGATATCACACCATATGTCATCCTTATAGATCTCCCCTATGCTAAACTTTATTAAACATCTTTTATCAATAGTGACTTCATTTTCTTTTTTAAACCATGCAATACAATAGGGATGGGGATGCTTTTCACAATGTAAATTCATTTTTTCTACCATTTCCCTACATACCATGTTCTCACAACTACCTCCATCAACAATAACTTGACATACCTTTCCACCCAAAGTGCATCTAGTTTTGAAGATATTGGTTTGAAGCCATGAATCATCAAATTTTTTAGCCTGTGCTTTCTCCTTCTCTAGAATCATCATTGATCTTCTAATCATGAGACTTTCTCCCACATTTGGTGAAACCTCTAGTTCTGCCCCTTCTACTTTGTTTTCGGCTTGAACTAGGTTCACCCTTGGTTGTCCTCCTTAATTTATGTCTTGCATGTTATAATTTGAGTATTCAAATTCCCTGTTTCCTTCTTCTCCACATCTAAAACATGTGAGAGGCCTTCTTAGGTTTTCCCATCCTTTACCACTGCCATAACCTCTACCTCTCTAAAATCTCCTTCCTCTTTCTTGATTTTGAGGATCTTACCGAGTGTCTACCTATTTTTCCAGTCCTTGGGATGACTCTCCCCTACCATAATTTGAACCTCCTAGAAATGAGAATGGTGTACTTGTTGCAAAGACGTCTATCATTGTACCAAAAGATCAACCTTTTAATGCCTGATACAACCATTGGATTTATACAAAATCCAAGATCCACAAGAGGCGGTTAAGCCATGTCATGGAGCCCAAACGTCGTGCTAGCCCATACCGAGGAGACCAAGGGTGACACCTTGCAACAATTCCCCCCAGCACAAGTGAGGGGTTCAAACTTGTGACCTCGGCTCTGATACCAATTAATGCAAAGACAACTTCTGTTGCACTAAAATATTGACCTTTTAATGCTCGATACAACTACTGGATTTATACAAGATCCAAGATCCACAAGAGGCGGTTAAACCATGTCATGATGCTCGAGCACCACACTGGCCCATGCCAAGGAGACCAAGGGTGACACCTTGCAACAATACCCCTTTGTCCTCCTCTATTCCTCTAAAGATATTGTCTATTTTGTTTCTCTTCATCCTTTAGAGCCAATTGGTAGGCCTCCTCTGTACTGTTGACACGATGCATGCTCAATTCATCTTGAATAGAGAATTTCAAGACATTTACCTATCTAGTATCTATTTTTTCATCAGTTTCTTGATTCTCTACACGTATAGACAACTTGTAAAACTCATTTGTATAATCTTGCACAAAAGATAGATTCTTCTTTAAATTTTGAAACCTACAAAAAAAAGGTTTGTGCATAGTCTATGAGCAAGATTTTTTCTCTTAAATTCTTCTCCCTTTTATTTCAGATCTTGATCTTATCCTTTTCTTTCCTTATTCATTCCTTTTGAAGATGATCCTACCAGATCATTGTGTGACCCTTTAACTTGGTGCATGTGAATTTCACCTTCTTTTCCTCTGTCATGGATTTCCATTCAAAAAGTTTTCCCATGTCATTTAGCTAGTCTATCAACTCCTCTGTTTTAAGACTAGCTACATAGTTTGAAACATTAATCTTGATCCCTTCATTTTTCCCTTCTAAGACCCTAAGCATCCTCTCTTCGAAGCTCATGCCCTCTAATTATTCTTCTCCAACTTACACATCTCAATCTGCGCCTCCTTGGATTGTCTCTTCATTAGATTCATCTCCTCCTCTTCCTATTCTTTGATTCGCCATTCAGTTTGTAAGTTCTACTTGTCTTTGTAGATTTTGCATTTCTTTGTGCATCCGGGCAAGACCTCGTCCTCCTCTTCCTCTCCCAGCCATCCTCCTGCTCTGATACCAAATGATGTAGCCAATAACACATTCAATAAAATTTAATCATTACTGAATAAAGAAAGCCAATAAATTCAAAGATGGATTCGAGATCAAATTTCTTCTATTCTCTGACTCTATTGCTACAATGAAAGAAACACACTTATATCTAAAAATTGGAGAAAAAAAGAAAAAACCCAAAAAATACTTTTTATGGTAGTTTTCGACAATTGTCAATTTCTTGCCATTTTTGGTAATTTTGTATACATGGAGTGTGTGCAAGAAGTTGAGTCCACTTTTTGGTAAAAAAGTGAAGTGTTTTCCTTGATTTTCAGAATTTGTCACATTTGACCTTAAAATTTGAAGCACTTAGAGATGGAATCTTAAAAAAATTCACAAACCATAAAATATAGTACTTAGAGTCTAATTTTCAAATATGTAATTTATTTCAATACCTAGATTATAAAAAATGATTTTTAATAGGCATTTCTAAAAACCATTGTTTAAAAGTCACTTTTTTTACCATACCATGCACGTATACATCCTCCATATTTTGACCTAAATAATCATATTTTTCTAAATCCTTTTGGGAAAAGATTCGTAACTCACTAAAGCATGTTTTCCATATTTTTTTGTAATTTTTTATGGAATATTTTTTTTGTTAAATTTTTTTTGGCTATATTTGTTGTTTTGAAAAATTGTCATGTACATCACGCATAAGATGACTTGAACTTATTATTTTTTGATTTGTTTTTTAAATTGAATTTTTTTATCTAAAGTATGTTTTGGTGCAATTCATTTTACAAAAAACATATTTTAATAAAAAATTAATAGTTTATGGACCAATTTCATCAAAAATTACTTGAAAATAGAAAAAATAATCAAATTGTAAAAAAGTTAAATATTTGGAATTTGCACTGTTTCATCTATAATGGGTTTTAATTTCGTCAATTTTTTTTTGCAAAATACGTCTTCAAACATATGTCCAAAGTCACTATTTTCTTGTAACATTAACATGACCTTCAAGTTGTAGGTCAAACCAAGTCCAAAGCTTAGGTTTGAGTCCCTAAGCCATTTCTCGAACCGAAAAGCAAGCCAGAAACCCGACCAAATATTCATAATTTCAAAAACAGGATCTCATTTCATAAAAAATATATATTTTTAATGGTTCTACGAAATGAGATCTCGTTTTGGAAATTGACAAAAACGGAAAGTTTCCAAAAATGGAAAGTTTTCAAAACGGGTTCTCGTTTTGAAAATTTGTCGAAAATGGAAAATTTTCAAAAATAGAAAGTTTTCAAAACAAGATCCTGTTTTGAAAACTTTCCATTTTGAAAATTCTTTTTGAAATTTTTCAAAATGTGATCTTTTCAAAATGGGATCTTGTTTTGAAAATTTTCCAAAAACATATTTTTTTAAAAATGGGATCTCGTTTTTTCCTATTTAAAATTTAGGTTCGGGAACCTGAAGCTAAACAAGATCCCGTTTTTAAAAAACGGGATCCCGTGTAGTGCCTCTTCGTTTGGGTCTTTGGGTTAATTAGGTAAGAGTTTATTTCTGTAGGTGTTTATTCGTTTTGGTTTGATTGATCTATTTTGATAGTATTATTAATGTTGCTTTATTTTGAATTAGTTAATTTCATGGTTTTAGAATATGACTATTTTTATATCGTTAAATAATTGTGTCAGTTAAATGATATTGTATAAAATGTTAGTTTAGATAATCGAACTTCATTTGATGTGAATATCATTAATTAATAAATGAGCTAATTGGCTAAGATATTATAATTCGTGTTGTTAATATTTCAATGGGATGTTGTTTAAACTTTATTAATATTATGTATTTTAGATTAATGATGAGAATATCATTCATTTTAAATAGATGTAAATTGATAAGTTGTTTTAATTAAAGATTTGATTAAGAACATTAAATTATATTATTAATGAGATTTGTCAGAATGTTAGGTATTTAATTAGATATTCAATTAGTTTAAAGGTTTGTAGATTTAACTAAATAGTGTATTTTAATTGTCGACATTAAATATTTTATTTATTAATAGAATAATATTCTAATTGCAACATTGGTAATTTTAAATTAGTGATTAAATCATATTTCTTATTCAATCATTATTATGGATTTATTTTAAATAGAGATTTTAGTGTTTTGGGCAAATCTGGGAAAGGTGGAAAGAATTACATGCATTGCAATTGGAAAAGATTGAGCAAGTTACCATTTCAATTTAAAGTATGATTTGTGACTTGAGTTTTGAGTTTTTGAAAATAGATAGTTTATTTAATTATTTTCGAAAACGATTCTGGGGGGATATGTCTTTTTTTTGGACTTGGGAAGGGGTGTTGGGATTGTTTTTTTTTCATTACTAGGGCTTTGCAAAATATGGTCTTTGGGGGAAAAGATATAGATTTTTGAATTGTGTTTTGGGGGATCAAAAGTTTGGGGAGAAGGTTTTTAGGGATTGATTTTTTTTCTGGTTTTCAAACAGAAAATTGGTCTGCAAAAATTATTTTCTGAAAAATAAGTATTGTTCATTGATTGTTCTTTGAAGACGGGGAAAGTGGTTGTAGAAGCTCGTCCTCAACATTAAATTCATTTCAACACACGTTGGACTCCAGGTTAGTTTTGTCTTGAAATTAATTTCGATGCTTGCATTATGTATCCATTCTCTGCTTGATTGTTTGAGGGTGATGCTCCTAGTGTTTCATTTCTTTTCCTCTATAGTTTACATGCAATGCTACGTACTATTGTTTATGCTTTATAAAACTCAATTTTTATGCCCAGAGATATGTATTCGAGGAGATCTGAATTTCGCTTGGTTTGTGTGGTGATTTTTATCCATGACCTTGATATTCGAATTATGGATTGATTACAAGTATGCCGATTGCTTGGTATTTGTTACCTGTGGTTCGATTGATTGCAAACCTTTCTTTTACACAATCATTGTCTCTTGTTGCGTAATCTATTGTTTGTCTTTAAGTTCAAATTTTAGTAGCCATTTACATTTGTTTGAATGTTTCTTAAGTCGTTCCAACAAGTTAATTGGTGCCATTCTATTGTGCTTCATCTCTTGCGATGTATCCTATTTCCTACACAAAAGTTGATATCATTTTATGTTGTTCAATCCATCTAGTACAATAGGGTATTTTTTTTAATTCCTCTATCTTTCATCAATCGCCTTACATTTTTGTACCTTGCCACACCTGTTGCCTTTGTATAGATGTTTTAGAGATAACATAGGCTACAATATTTTAGGATCCAAGTGTTGCTGAGAATACTCAACCTATATTCTCATATGACCCATTGACACCCCAAGTTAAACTTTTTAGGAGATGGGTGTCCCCAAGATGGCCTATGCGGCATGAAGGGCAACCATGCACTCCTAATGATCAATTATATATGTAATGCAATAAGGGATACTAATGTGTGAAGTATGTGAAGCCTCATTTGCTAACCCGTGTGTTTGTATGCGCCTAGGACGCAAGCCAAGCTTACCAAGTTAGGATGTGTTCCTAGAGCGCTTCATTAATTCATAGATTTTGATAGCTTCCTTGCTTAACCCAATTCATGGATATTTCGTGATCATTGTATCCCATGAGAACTCATTTCTGCAGAAATTATGCCAGCAAATTCTCGCGTCTGGCCTGTGCTACCACATTTTTGGATACATGCCTTCCATGAAACATTGAGTAGTTATGTGAATACCTCCCTCTCTGCCGTTAGTTTTGACATTCGTTTTAAGTTATTCATATATATACATTCGGGTATGTATTTAATTCTCAAACCATAGTTTATAATGATGCGTATATATATATATATATATATATATATATATATATATATATATATATATATATTTAAAAGACAGTTTATAAATGTAAAATAAATGTATATTTATATATGCGTGGAAATGAATGATTATCTTATTTTAAGTTGTATTTAAATGAAATCTGTTGTTTGATTCGTATTGAAATCTAATATTTATAGGCATATTATATTATACCATGTTAAAAGTTAAAGGATATTTCTAGTTCATAAATAATTGATCTTGTTAAATATAAATTGATAATTTAATGTGGAGATTGATTTGGTTTCTTGTAAAACCATATACTATGACTTTAGTAAGAGAATGAATTTTGTCTAGGAGATGTATGAATTGTGTTTGATTAGTAAATTGAGAAATTCTCTAGTTGCATGAATTGCCAACTCAGTTGCTTCTTTATATTTGTAATTATAGTTAAATTTTTTTTTTTAGTTTTGTAAAGAAAATATCTTCTCGATATGTGTATTATTGTGTTTAGTTATACTTTCTTCTTCTTGATACAATATATATTTCATTTAATTTAAAATAGTTTTTGTCTTTAATTAAACTTTTGTTGTCTTTCGGTTTTATTTGGAAGAAAATTCTATCTCAAGGTAAAACTGTTAAGGAATGAATATATTATATATAAATATGTGTATTTGTGTGTTTATATGTATTTATATTTGGTTATATATAATCTTGATGATAGTAGAATTGATTGTGCATATAGTTGACACTAAGCAATCAATGGAGTTAGCAAGGTTATTGTTGTACTAGATTGTTATCTTTAGTAGATGTAATATTTCTTTTATTCTTTTGGAAGGTTAGTTATTGGTTTTGGGAATAATTAATTTGAATTCTTATAAGACTTCACCAAAAAGAATATTCAGTATAAGTAGTCTATCTCCAACTAGAGATTATTAATTATTTCATAAATTATTTTGGTAAAGTGAAAATGAATTGATTTACTTCTTTTATAGAAGTTTTTATTAATTATTGATTTATGTGTGTGATTTGATAATGGTCTAAAAGTGGGTATGAAGGATTATGAGATTATCATTAACCATCATATTGTAAGGTTGATAATAGATTATTAAGCTTTTCTTATAAAAAGAAAGATATGCATATTTATATTTGTATAAGTAGGGGTCTTTCCTTGTTAGTTCTTTATTAGAAGTATTGGTTTAGTCATGTTGTGAAGAGTAGTTTCTCTAATTGTATTCTCTAGTGAATTATCTCCATGAGAGTATATAAGTTTAAAATACATAGTCAAGTAACAAGGGTTTGGTCCTTGGACAATTGCTGTCTCATTGGAAAATGAATTCAATAGATCAAAGAGGTTATAGTTGTGATAGTATGAAATAATCCATTTATTTTTTTGTATATTGTTAAAAAAGTTTAATTGTATTTTATTAATCAGTGATGGGTATGTCTTTAGTTTGATTAAAGGGGTATGTGGCTTGATTATTGGACGATGTGTTTGTATAATTGTTGGTTGGGAAATGAATTGTTGATTTATTTGTGAAGAGCTATTTATTGTACGTCTAGGATCTTTGATTTAATTTATTTCGTGATTTTGGGGAACATGTGTTATTTTGGTTCCTGGGTAGATGTTTACTTACCTCCAGAGGCTAGGGGAAATGGTGCATTTGTGCATTTGTTGTTGCACCTTTTTATTTATCTTTTTACCTTGAGAATATGTGCATGGGTGGTACCTCCTTGTTTCATGGTTTTGATACTTTATGTAGTCACAAGATGGTCATGCCTTGTGTGTTATGTTTTAAAAAGAATATCCTTTATGTTTGTGTATTGAGGTACACCCTTTACTTGTCTTTGGTTTTGGGGTAATTGTAGGGGAGAGTGGCTCTTCATGGGGGCTGATGTATAAGTGGTCGTCCATGGAAGAGTTCCCTTAAATAAGTGATAACCTAATTAATATATCTAGTGGGTTGGGTTAGTTAAACACACAAAAAAACTAAAACATGCACCTCACCCCTATCGTTAGTGCTCTCAAAGGCTAAGGACAGGAGAAAAGACTTGGTTGGTAAGGTCACTATCTTGTCTCCATGAAAGGTAAGTGGTTCCACATGAGTCACCCTATGGGGCGACACCTTCAGATAGGATGTCTGGTTAACCATAGATGAAGGCGGTTCCTAGTGTTAGGTAGCCTAGTTAATCCACATAGATGGAGGCAGTTTTAATGTTAGATAGCCTAGTGAATCCATGTAAGGCCATGCGATGACACTCTCCCATTGTGCCTATTGTCTTCCCTTGTTCTTGTTGCCTCTGGAGTATTATTGTCATTGTTGTTGTTTATGTTTTATGAGTTTTGTGTTGGGTGTTGTTAGTCTTCTATGTTTTGATCTTATTGGATGAGGGTCCTCTTGTCATCTCCTAGTATGGGGGGTGTTCCTTCGGGTTCACATGGTCAGGTGGAACATGCTACACACCCATTGGGTTTCCCACCGACAATCATGATGTTGCAAAGATGGTACTAGTTGCAATGATCTCATAGCTTCACTCAAAGGAGGATTGTACCTTATTATGTATTCAATTCTTTATTATTATATTCTTTTGGATTATGATGTACACTTTCCAATATTATAAGGGAAACAACTTTGTAATGGAATATTGGTTTCTCAATGTGTTGTATATGTAGAAATATGTTCCACAAATTAAATTATGAACTTGGAAATTGTAATGTATTAATATGTTATTCATGATTTTATTTAATCTATCTTATTCATGTTGGATGAATGCTATATTTATATTATTTGATATTCATGCTTCTATTATTAATTTTTATTTGGATTCATTTATCTACATTGTAATTGGTTTGAGTTCATTTCGAGTAGTGCTCCATGTTATCCCATGGGACTAGGTTGATGTTATATGATATATCTATGTTGATTAATTAAGTAATTATGTTTAATGGAATTGTTGTTTCTTAAAAAAAAAAAATGTTATGTTATTGTTAGTAGTTGTGTCCTATGGGGTTTACATGGTGGGGCATTACATCCTATTTATTAAAAAGTGATATCTCATTTTTTGCAAGTGGATTTCATTTTTTGCCTAATGCAAAAACTTCCATGTTTCTTGGACTCATCTTCTTGCATTTACCCACAAATCCCTTTGAACCCATATTTTTCCTAAAAAAATCCTAAAACTAAGGTGACATGAATTTTTAACTTACATTCGAAATTGGAAACAAGATTTTCAAGTTATTAAAAACAACAATTTTCTAAAAACTCAAAAAGAACACAAAAAACTAATTTGAGGGCCCAGATGAAATAATTTGGCCCCAAAACATGTTGAGATGACCCCCAACCAAGTTAGGCTCGGTTGAAAATCCTATCAACATCTCGTAATGAAGTCGCCTATAAAATTTCAGCCCAAACAGGCATTCGAGTCAAAATATATGACTGTCATAAGTCCCTACACCAACTTTATATATGGCACTAGTGACTATATTAAGAGAGCATGTATCTTTTCATGTCTTCCCAAAATTAATTGAAGTAACAACACAAAGACATGATGGCAGTGCAGTTTAGCATGTCAATATAATAGATCAAGTCATAGCAGATAGAATCTAGATCAATGACAACTATGCAACTTCTTATTTTTCCCATTGAAATTTCTATCATCACTATTAATTATAAATTATAGCTCAATAACTGAGATCTCGTTTGCCAAAATTTTCAACTAAACTCGTGTCTCTTTCCCCATATTTATCGTGCTATCAACTAACATCCCACTAAACAACTTCACATAATAACCAATACAATATTTTTTATATTTATTAAGGATCATATTGAACATAAACAATACTACAACAATTTTGTGCTATTTGTTAAGACATTTTTTGAAATTTAATATTTTTTGTGCTTTTTTTTAGTTTTTACATTTATTATTTTATTTTTATAAAATATATTATAATATTATGTTGCATCCATTTCGAATTTCTAGAGCCAAGATATATACATTTAGTGTTAATGGTGTTTTTGATTCAGAGAATAAAATTAATGAGGAATTGGTTGTGGGAAACTAAATGTAAACCCTAAGCATAGCTACAAAAAATTTCACTGTGAGTGTCATAGCGTTATTGGGATGAAAACAAGTGAGGTTATTGATTATATTTCTATAAATGGAATTGTCATAGTTCTTAGTTATACATTTAAAAATAAATAAAATTGTATGACTACAAGGCATGAAACTAGTTGGCTTCAATAAATGATAAAACTTGTATAATGTATCAACATAAATGATAGATATAACACAAACCATGTCCTTGGTTTAAATGGTCAAGGTTATGAATAATATTGAGCATAGTATTAACAAATTGGGTAAGAATTTGGGCATAATGAAGTTCAACCTCCTCAGATAGATGTTTTTATCGAAAAACTAACACTTTACATTGAAAAGAAAAATGATTGTATTACAATATGAAATGTCTATACAACATATGATGAAGAACTTTGAATATTCAAAACAAACATTGAATATTATGGAAAACTACTCTTGTATGATCGTATAAAAAGATTTGTGGTTGATGGAATGCAAGAAAACATGGATCTTTAACATACTGTCAAGAGATAGGTCCTCAAGATGGGGGAAGTACTAGTACGTGAGCCAAGAATGCTAATTAGATTGTCCCAAAAATATTTTATCGTTGATAAAAACCCTCAACATTGTAAAAAAAAGAATATACATTGTATATACAAATAATCATGAAAAAAAATGTAATTTACTGTTAATCCCTCTAAGTTTTAGATTCAATGCTTCATTTAGAAATATTTTTAAGGTATACTAGTAATTGACAATTATGGGCATACATAAGTGAATATATATATGAATGGATCTTAATACTACAATCATAGCATTAACTTGAAAAGGGAAGAAAAAATGTGTAAAATGATAGCTGAGCTTCAAATTCTTGTTGTTCATATTGTAGGTTAGTGCTTTGATTGTAGCATCAAGTGCACAATTTTCTTATATCAAGTGGTGTTCAGATTTCCATAAGCTATAATATATATCAATGTTAATTTTTCATTAGATCGTGTAACAAATTTTAATTCAAAAAATCTCACACATTCTAATTCACAAACAACACTTGCTATGGATAGTGACCATCACACTTCATGCTACAATCAAAGGACTAACTTGTAATAGGAAAATAGGAACAATAATTGTTTGAACCTTAGCTTTCCTTTTACATAATTATTCTTCTCTTTTTAGGTTAATGTTCGAATTGTAGTATCAATAGCTATTCCTATATATATATGCACATAATAGGTATTGGGAGTTTAAAGACCTTTCATAGGTAAGCAAAGTGTATGTTATACACACACTAGGATTTGGTCAATTGAGGAAAACTCTCCACTTTCTTCTAAACTACAATAATCAACTCACTTGAGATGTTGGTAAGGATTTTATAACTTTGTTACTTTGTTTATATGTTTTGTAGGAGTCTTAAGGCTCTAAACATGCATTTTTACCTTGTGGATAGCTCAAGAATATTTTAATAGCTTAGTATGTTAGAGGGTTTGATTGACATGTTGCACAACATGAAGCAGGTATAATTTTTACTAATCATATGTCTAGGAACATTATCTTTACAGTCCCATACTACTTAAAACATACATTTTTATCTTGTACATAGCTCAATGACATTTTAAAAAAACAATATGTTATAGGTTCTGACTTAGGTGTTGCACAATGTGAAGCAGGTATAGTTTCTACTATATTTTATGGGATTTTTTAGCATCGTGTTGGACACTAACATGATCATGGAGAAGGAAAGTATTTGTTAACCCTATTTGTATGATACTTAATTAGGGTTATATTATAGGCATTCTTTGCATGATAACCATTTAGGTTTTATGTTAGTTTCCATTCTTTTTATGTTACCCATATATAGTTTATTAAGAAGTAATTATTAGTTTTTGTTGATGGAAAACCCAATTATCCAAATTTTATCTGCTCTAATACTTCATTGCTTTCAGGATTCATTTATTGTCCAGTTTAAAATATCTATAAAACATCAATTTTTTTAGATTTGATCTTAGATTTTGATCCACTACCTCCTGGAATTTTACATGGAATTCTCTTGAATCGAATGAATACCATCCACTACACTTTGTTGGTCACTCCATTGATGGTTGATACATAGATCGGTACTACTTTTTTGTACATGCTTTTGATTGTAGTTTGGTTGAGCTATATTAGATATTTGTTCAAAGTGTATAATTTACATGAATGGTGAAGAACGGTTGTGGGTGGCACAATTGTAGGGAACGTGAGATGTAGGTGGCATTCATAGCATACTCAATACTCATGAAAAAAAATATTTATACTAAATTGTAAATAAATGCTATTTTGCAAGTTGTGGTTTCTTCCTGCCTTGTTATTAAGGCTTTATGTGAGTAGCACAATTTTTTTCTAACTGAGCTCCCAATGTTTCTTTTCTATAAAATTCTAGTGAGAAACAAGCATATAAACATGGCTCATATTTTTCATTCATAGATAGATTATTACGTTTATGCTCATTGCAAAGAAGAGAACAATGAATGAAACCTTCTGGTTTGTTGTTTAGTATTAGTTTGGAGACTTTTGGTTTTTAATTTTAAAATCTCATCAATGCAACCAAAATTCCCAAACTCCTAGGGATGCGATCTTCTTTAATGCTTACACTTATGAATACTATGTGTAT
This sequence comes from Sequoiadendron giganteum, assembly GCA_007115665.2. Taxonomy (NCBI): domain Eukaryota; kingdom Viridiplantae; phylum Streptophyta; class Pinopsida; order Cupressales; family Cupressaceae; genus Sequoiadendron; species Sequoiadendron giganteum. The sequence goes on along the minus strand of CM021103.1, from coordinate 165,887,651 downwards.
TTAACTTCCATTTACTGTTTTGCATTTTTTTCCATCTAGAAGGGACTATAGCTACAACATAGCTCTTGTTTAATTAAATATCATTTACCCACATCTCTAAATTAAATAATTACCTTTAATTATTTAATTGACCTTCATCATGCATGAATTAAATAATTATCTTTAATTATTTAATTATCCTAATTTCCTCTGAAATATCTTAACTTAACTTATCTGAGACATCATTCATTAATAAATAATTTTTTTTATTTATTAAATGTTATCTTTGCACATTCCTTAATTAATTATCTTATCATGCAAAAAGAAAAATCATCTTCTATCTCAAACTTATCTTGCATGTTCCTCCAATAATTAATTAATTATTTAATTAATTATATCATGCATTATTTCTTCAAATATTAACTAACACTCTCTCTTAGTCAACTGATATTGATTAACAACTCTTCTGATCAATCACTTCTCTCAAAACTTCAATCAATATCTCATGCAACCAGTTAAATGGAATTAGGTAGCTAGTTGTAGTTAGTTAATTGGGCAATCAATTCCTCTCATTAATTCTCAACCTTTGATCTCAAATCAACACCTTTTAATCTAGGTCGTTGACTCAATTTCTAAAAATCTATAAAATAACCCTTCATCCCTCATAATCATAACCTAAATTTTTTATAGCAAAGTCATGTTCATTTGATTCTTGAGAAATTAATAGTTTATCATAGCATCTAGGTCATCAGGTATTGAAGGTTTTGCAAACTATCATGGATGCTTTGAGCTGAAGCAATTTGACATACATTTCAACTAAAGTCACTCAACAATGGGATTGGTAAGGTTGTTTCATGATTTTGAATTTATTTGTTTTGATCGATTGATCTAATCCTTGTTTGAATTCATTTGTTTAAGCAATCTCGATATCACTGGTAAGTGGGTTCTATCCTTTATTTTTGGATTCTTTGCTTGCATTCAATTTTTTTTAAGATACCATATTTTCCCCTTACATTAAATGGCATGCTCAGTGGGACCCCTATCCCTGATCTAATGGTTTTATGAATATTTTCATAAGTTGTAGGTGTCTGGAGTATGGTCGTATTTTACATAATTTATAATCATTAACGGGTTCACTATTGTACCTAAGTAGGGTCACTACTATATCTATAGAAGGCCATAGTCATCTTAGAACCAGGCCATAGTAATCTTAGAACATGGCTGATATCTTACATGAATAGGATTGCTATTGTGTTTTGGACAGGGTCGCTATCAAAGGCAATGGGGTCATTGATGTTCTTTTTTTGCAAGCTTATTTCAATAGTTTAAGTTTTTTCCAGGTTACTAATCTCTTATTTGCAGCTTCTGGCATTGGGAAAACAAGTCTCACAATTTATTTTAAGTTCTTTAAAAAGGACGAAAAAAAGTCACAACTTCTTTTCTTGGTTAAATTTGATGTGAATGTCTCACCATTTCTTTAAGTGCTTCAAAAAGAACAAAAACAAGTCACAACTACTTTTATTGGTTAAAATTAACGTGAATGACTCATAATTTATTTTAAGTTCTTTAAAAAGAAAAAAAAAAGTCACAATTGCTTTCTTGGTTAAAATTGATGTGAATGTCTCATAATGTCTTTTAGTGCTTTAAAAATTAAAAAAACAAGTCACAACTTCTTTTCTTTGTTAAAATCGACATGAATGCTTCATCATTTCTTTTAGTACTTTAAAAATAACAAAAACAAGTCACAACTACTTTTCTTGGTTAAAATTGATGTGAATGTCTCATGGTTTATTTTAAGTTCTTAAAAAAAATAAAAAACAAGTCACAATTGCTTTCTTGGTTAAAATTGACGTGAATGTCTCACAATTCTTTTAAGTGCTTTAAAAATAACAAAAACAAGTCACAATTTCTTTTCTTGGTTAAAATTGATGTGAATATCTCACTATTTCTTTTAGTGCTTTAAAAAGAACAAAAAACAAGTCACAACTTCTTTTCTTGGTTAAAATTGACTTGAATGTCTCACCATTTTTTTAGTGTTTTAAAAAGAAAAAAAATGATTCACAATTTCTTTCTTGGTTAAAATTAATGTGAATGTCTCACCATTTCTTTTAGTGCTTTAAAAAGAATAAAAATAAGTCACAATTATTTTCTTGGTTAAAATTGACGTGAATGCCTCATAATTTTGTTTTGATGTTTTAAAAAGAACAACAAAATCACCATTTCTTTTCTTGATTAAAATTTATAGTGTGCTGGAACATGTCATTTTTATTTGGGCTTTAAAAAGAACCATTTGTTTTTCATAATTGGTGTGCCTGCACAAATCATCCAAGTCATCCTTTTTATTTATTAGAGGGGCCTGCTTTGAGATACATCCCACAATGAAGAACTCAAGGCAATGCTAAAGCACATTTATCAGTGGGATATATAAAGTAATGAAAACCAAAGTAATTAGCATAAATTTATGAATGTTATACCTTGTGAGGCTACTCTCATGCAAAAAAATGGGTCACTTAGGGGAAGCTAGAGACTTTCGTGTCTCTCATATGAAGTATACCTATGGTGTTAATTGCATCATTAAAAACCTTCGTATCTAGAGGCCAATCCAAGTTTTTTGAAACGATTCTTCAAAGTAGTGCATGAGAATAACATCGTTATCAGAATTTACTTACCATGTCTAGTCTGTGGTTGAGGTGTAAGGCTTAAGAGTCCATTCTCTTTAAAAAATCCAAGAGTATCAAGGTGGTACATGACCTTGGTATTTCATATTCGACCCCTCCATTAGAAATAAATTTTATCACTCTTTCGAGGGTCAGGTAATCCTACTATGAAGAAATGTAACTTTACTCCTTAGGGTGTAATTGATTGATCTTGTTTGAGCTAGATGACATGAACCTTATTGAAGAAGGTTTGCATAATATCTCCCTACCATTTGAGTCAATTATTGCATACTCTATCTACTGTACATGTATCACTTGAAAATCACTTTCAACATCAGAGTTAAACATTCAAAATTGTAATTTTTTGTTAAAACTATCATCAAACTAAAAAACAAGAAACAAAGTCACACTTGTCAAAAAATAGAGTCACTATTGCAAATCAAGTTGCTATTGTCTCAAAACAAAGTCGCTATTATCTAGAATTAGGTTGCTATTGCCTTAAATTTTGGTTGATATTATCTATTCTACTAGTCAAAAAAGAAAATAGAGTCCCTACTATCATTTATGACACTACTACATCTAAAAAAGCTCACTACTATCTCAAATTTTTCTATAGTTGTCTAAAAAAATCCACTACTATTACATTATTGCTTATCTCAAACTTATCAAAGTTGACCTCAAACATTGTCATAAAATCCTACTCAGTTGTTACAAAATCATCAAATCATATCCACATCAAACTTTATCAAAATCCTTAGACATCATTGGTCTTTTAGACAATCCTTTGCATTATCAACATAGATCAAACATAAAACTAGCCCTTGGACACACATCAAATACAAGATATCAAACTTCATCATCTTGCTAGAGTCTTTATCAAAACATCTTATCATTTTGTGGTTTTATCAAATTTAGTGGGAATTATCCTCTCCCTAAGTTTCTAGATTACTACCATCATTCCTTAATTTCACTCACAAGTTGAGTTCAAGTAGAGAAATCAACATATCCTTTATCAACTTCTTTTGAGACTTAGCAAACATCAATCTAATATTGTCCATCCTTGTGTCCATAGACTAAGCATCATCTTTAAACATCCAAAATCCACTCACACCTTCATCATAAGGTTAAGTATCAAAAACATAGTATCCAAAGTCAATTTTTTTTATCAAACTATCCCAAGATCAACATCAACCAACATCAATAAAAAAACATCATTTTTCCAAAGGGTTTACCTACATTCCCTTTCTACATTCATTTTCTAAACTTGAAATCAGAAAAAAGAGGTCAAATCCAATTTATTACCCAAATCTAGTTCCACTCTATACACCCATTGGGTCATCATATCCTACAAATGTTAATGATATATCAACTATGCATTCCCCTAATCAAGGTTTTAGAGCATCTTGTCACATGGCAGATTTCAATCAAGGTCAAAACATACAAATCTATGATCAAAGCATGAATCATCCTCTATCCAACATCATATTTCCAAATCAATACATCCCAAACACAAACATTCCAAGTCCTCATATAGTGAATTATGGGATGGATTCATTCATGCCTCAATAAATTCAAATACCACATCAAAATAAAAATCCTCAACATCCATATCAAAATCACTCTTATCAAGGGTCACAACAACATCAAGTATTGCTGCAACAACTTCAAGGGTTTCAAAATCACCATCAAGGTCAAAATCTACAACATCAAATCTCCCTAAGTTCACTTGCCAAATCAGTTGACACACTTTTCTAGTAAACATCTCAATCTCCAAATCAAGGCATTCCTCATCAAATCCATCAAAATATTTATTTATATCAGCAAAAAATTCTATCCTTACAACATAAAAACATGGAATATCATCAACAACATCAACAATCACCACAAAAAAATAATTATTTCCATCCCACAACACCAATAAAAATTAGTACACTCCTTTAGGAGAGCCAATTGAGGTGGCGTTAAACACATTAGTTCATGCTAAACTTATCACACTTCCGAAAACATTAGCTGATTACGGACCTATTTTAAAACCTTTAGGGTATGATGATAATTCCTATTGTAAATACAAGAGAGAAAAAGGTCATGACGTATCAAACTATATTAAATTCAAAAATATCATCCAAGACCTTATTCATCAAGGAGAAATAAATATTGAAGATAACATTCAAGGATCAACCCCTAATGATAATATTGACAATATCTCAAACTCAAATGTTGAAGACAATGATCAAAGCCCACCCATCAATAATCATATGGATAATGTTTGTACCTCACATGATGAGCTAGAAGACACAAATAGTTTTTCAAAGCATGATCAAGATAATCCATCAATGTCTAACAATGATCCATTTCAAAAAATCTTAACATCATTTGATCTCATGGTTGAAAATTTTAACAAGGCCTCTACCTGAATTGTTGAGGGTAACACCCAAAGTCCATCTACCAATGATCACATTAACAATCTCTCTACATCATCCAATAAGAAAGATGGAATATCTCAAGAATTTATTCCCAAGAATGATCAAAACCCTACACCAAAGTCTAGCAATGGTCCTTTCCAAGATATATTGACATCATTTGACCTCATGGTTTCCAATATTGAAGAAATCCTTAATTTTCCATTTGATCTAGATTCACTTGAAGATCAAGGGAATATTATACCAATACCCATGCCTAAGGAAGACATTCAATAACCCTTTGCAAACAATCCATCCTTTGAAATTGATCCATGTCAAGAACTTGATCCAAAGCATATCAAAAGTAATTTCAAAATTAGTCAAGATCAAGGATCTGGGTCTTCTGAAGATCTAACAAGTCTATTCCATTTTGATATTGAAGATAACTTCGATAAAATACAAGATCAAAGATCCACATCTCCAAGATACTATAATGATTTAATGGGTATCTTCCAATCCATACAAGATTTCACAAGCAAGGATCACATCCATATATCACACACTCAAATATCTACCCATGAGATGTTTACTCCTAAAGGACATGTAGATGATCTTCATCTAAAACAAGAGTCTCATACTCTTGACATCATTACCAAGGAACACTAGTCTCTTACTATCAACTTTATTAATAGTGAACAAGAGTCTCCTAATCTTAACATCTTTAAGCATGATCAAGGCATATCAAAATCCATAGACATATCATAAATTGATCATGAAGAATACTTTTACATAGATTGTGAATCAAAAACATCTTTTGAAGAACAAGCAAAAATGGATCATGAAGAAGGATTCTAAATGGACTGTGAGTCAGAAACATCCTTGGAAGATCAATCCAGAGATATCAATTAGGAAATTATCCCACATATTGAGAATCCTATCATTTATTAACTTGGATCACTTACCTTTGTTAGAGGAAGCTATCTTACCAATGGAAAATCTATCACCTTTGAAGGTCCACAATAGAGTAGAGAAGGATTAGCACCTTATTTCCAAGATAAATCATATACAAGATCTATCAAAGAATGTAGTATAAAGGAAAATGACTAGGCCTACATGAATAGGGTATCCTAGAACTGGTACAAATTATTGACAATATTGAGCATCAAGGTCTTGGTTATTTAGTAATTAAGGAATCTAAACATATCAATTATACCCCTATAAAATTGTGGGAAACTTTTTGTAATGCAAACACCAACATGGGGAGCATGAAGAGTTCTTATGATGAAATTGATACCAACACTGCAACCATCTATATCATGAATCATCATCCATGCATTTTTCCACCCTCTAATTGAAACCAACAACAAGAGAAAATTTATATCAAAGAAATGAACAAGTCATTGAAGCAAAATAATCATTAAAACAAAATGGATAAGCAAAATTCAAATGGATACCAAAGAGAAAGAAAGAAAATTATCCCTATCAAAATCCATTAGTCAAAGAAACTATGGGGAAAAATTAAAAAGGGAAGTTCATGAATAAAAAATGTCTAAGAATGCAAAAGAAAGCTTCAAGAGAGACCTATAAAGTATATGAAGAAGTTGGTCCCAATCGAATTTCCATATCCACCCATCATTGCTCATCCTTGTTTCCAAGATAAATCATATACAAGATCTATCAAAGAATGTAGTATAAAGGAAAAGGACTAGGCCTACATGAATAGGGTATCCTAGAATTGGTACAAATTATTGACAATACTGAACATCAAGGTCTTGTTTATTTAGTAAATAAGGAATCTAAACATATCAATTATACCCCTATAATATTGTGGGAAAATTTCTCTAATGTAGACCTGTACAACGTAATTCCAAAGCTTTATCAGACCTATACCAACATACTATTCATTAATTTAATTTCAGATATTTTTTTTAATGCAAAAAGTGGCTAGAAAAAAGGGGCCAACTGGTCATCCCTGAGATGGTCGAGAGACACCTTGATGTCCTCTGACTGTCCCGGGGACGACCGACCATCCCCTTATCATCCCTTGCAATAAAAAATGTCCCTGAAAAAAAGACATTTTGGGGACGCCTAAGAAATATCCCTAAGGCATCCCTTGTCCTTGAAACATCTTCAGTACGGGTACAGGGGCCATAACCCCAAGGGATGCATCCCCATGTACCACTGCCTTCAATTCTTTTGATAGAAGAACATCAAGTTTATCTTGACCAATTGCTTATATCTTGAGGAGATTTTTTTTAACATTAGTAGTGTAATTTCCTCTTTTGGCACTTAGCCAATTCGTGCACATTTAGCCCATTTTTCAAGTCTTGTGGCGGCTAATTGGTTAGTTAGGAAGAACTCCAACATTCTTGGAGAAGCATTTGATCAATCTTGTAGAACAATTGTTCTTGCATTTGAGTTTAGTTGGTTAGTTGGAGCCCTTTTGTAATGTCCCCTTCCTAGACAGATAATAGTTGCATTGGTTAGTCTATTTTGTAACACTCCTCCATTTTGCTTTCTGGATTGGATAGTGTGTCCTTGTTTTGTTTTGATTTGTGTTTCTGGATTTTCAGATACTATATCTTGTGTGTGTTATTTGATCGCTATTTATAGAGTGATGAACTATTATTTGATGTGATGTGGTTTATTTGATGTTTTATTTTACATGTTTTAATTGGAGTAATGATGTTAGTTGATATAACATGTGATTGCATATGCGATTATTGAGTATGATGGAAATGTTAGTTATGATGATTGTATTGGTGAAGGGGACGGGTTCGCATCATTCGCTTGCGAGCGCCCTGCGATTCCATGATTTCCTCTTCACAGTGTGTATTTTATGCTGCTTATATATATATGGTGTTGGTTACTATGTTTTCAGGTTTGCAGGTACATGACATCGACTCCACCTGGTTTCACAGGTTTGAGCATGTCGATCCAATGGTTAAGTTGAACGGGAGATAGTAGCTAGATAACTTGAGTCAAGTCTACACCCTAGCCATAGTGTGTCGAGTCGTTGTTTGTCATGTTTGTGATGTTATTTAATTCTAAAAGGATTCTTGATTTGGAAATAAATATTTAGAATTATTGCATTAAATTATGTTGATAGTTATTTAATTAAAATTATACATTGTTGATAGAAGTTATTATTTAAATTAATTAATTTAATTTAATTAATTTAATTAATTAAATTTAATCCATGGGGATGAATTTAGTTATTAATGTGATGTTTAGAAAATTAAAAGAAAGAAAAGAATTAAAATTAATTTTGGAATTTTAGTTCAATTAGTGGGAATTAAATTAGAATTTGGAATTAAATTTGTATTTGGGAAATTAGTTTTCAATTTTTGGAATTAATTTATTATTTGGAATTATTAAATGAAATCAAAATTAGATTTGGTTGTTGAGGATATTATTCATTTATGCCAGCATGTGTAAATTTAATTAATTGGAAGAGTTTGTTGCAAATTCATTCATGGAGAGAATTTTGGAGAGGAAAAGCTTCTTCAAGGTGTGAGGATATTTTTGGGAAAAATTACACAGAGGATTGTTTTGGGACATTCTTGGCTGTGGAGTTACATTGGAATTGTTTTGGTAAATCTTGATGTGTTTGTTGGTTACTTTCCTGGTTGGAATCACTATACTATTGAAGAGAAGTTCAGGAAGATTTGCAGGAGGCTCTGCATCAAAATTTCCTTTACTGGGAGCTTCTTGACTTAGGTTTTCTTATGTGGTTTTTTTATTGTTATTTGTTGCTTTCAAAATTGTAGTGATTAAATAATTGGTTGTTAAATCTATTTTAGAAAAGAATTGGTTATTAGAAAGAAAATAAATAAATAAATTTAGAAGCTTCTGTTGTTCCCGTGAAATTCTTGCAAGGAAATTATGTGTTGAATTTAGTTTATTTGAGGAAATTGTTTGTTTCTTTATTAAATCAAACTTATGGGTAAAACAACACATTTAGATTTGTTCTAGAAGATTTAATTCACTGTAGAAAATATTTTTATTTATTAAACCTCTATAGGAATTGTGGTGGAGAAAACTAGAGGATTTGAAAACTTCTGGTTATAACTTAGATTCCTCTTAGTTTCTTGCTCTTTTATTGTTTATGAATTTGAAAAAAAAATGATTAGAAGATTTAGTTTTGAACCTCTGTGAATTTTGGTTGTTCTCTGGAAAAATTGCATAATTTCACCTGTAGGTGGATGTTTTGGCAAAATTTCCCCAATTTATCTTATATGATGAGATTAGCATTTATATATATATATACTTTATATATATACATACATATATTATTATTTTGTGAATTTGAAAATCGTCGTATGACGAATTTATTCGTATGCTGTTTGTAACACCCCTCTGTTTTGCTTTTTGGATATTTAGATACTTTATCTTGTGTGTGTAATTGATCGCTATTAATAGAGTGACGAACTATTTTGTGTGATGTGATTTGGTTTATCTGATGCTTTAGTTTACATGCTTTAATTAGTATAAAGATATAGTTGATATAACATGTAATTGTATATGAGGTTATTGAATAAGATGGAAATGTCAGTCTTGATGAGTGTATTGGTGAAAGGAACGGTTTCGCATCACTCGCTTGCGAGCGCCCTGTGAATCTGAGATTTCTTCTTCATGGTGTGTATTATATGTTGGATATATTATATGATGTTGGTTACTATGTTTTCAGGTTTGTAGGTACATGCCATCGACTTCACCTGGTTTCGTAGGTTTGAGCGTGTTGATCCAACGGTTAAGTTGAACGGGAGATAGTAGCTAGGTAACATGTGTCAAGTCTATGCCCTAGCCTTAGTGTGTCGTCAGTGTCATTTGTTGAGTCATAGTTTACCTTATTTTAATGTTATTTGATTCTGAAAAGTGTGTGATTATTTAATCAATTTTTAGAATGATTGCATTGGTTGAAAGTGGTGATTATTTTATATTAAATTAAAATTATGCTTGGAAGTTATATCTAAAAGTTATTAATAAAATAAAATAAAATAAAATTTATTTAATTAATTAAATTTAATCTCAAAAGAGTTGAATTTAGTTATTAAATAATTAAGTTTTATTGAATTAAATTAAATAAAAGAAAGAATTGAAAGATATTTGAAATTGCATTTTAAATTGAAAGTGGGTTTTCGAAACTGGAAAATTAAATTAATATTTAATATTCAATTTTGCATGCAAAATTAGATTTGGTTGTTTAAGATATTTTTGATTATGACTCAAGTGGATGTTTAATTAAGAAGAGGAGATTTATTGGAAAATTCATTCATTCAAGAGGAAGATTTTGGGAAGGAAAAAGTTTCTTGAAGGCGGAGATGAATTTTTGGGGAAAATTGCACAGAGAAGGGTTTGAAGAAATTTTTGATTGTAGAATTGATTTGAGAAAAGTCTGTTTGCATTTGTTGGAGATTTTGGATTGGATTCATTGCACGATTGAAGAAAATTTAGATCTTTGGAGGAGGCTTGCATCAGAAATTCATCTTTTCCTGTAGCTTCAAAATCCAGGTTTTGTTATGTGTTTTTCTTGTTCTTGTTTGTTTAAACAAATTTATATTGTTTAATGAATCTGTTGTTGAATTCATTGGGAATTTGGATTTGTTAATGGAAATTAGATTTAAATTAATCTTAAAATTGGGGAAGATTGTATAAATATACTATAGGATTTAATTTAGTAATTGAGGAAATTGTAGATTCAATGTTAAATTTAAACCTTAGATTGTGCCTCAAACATTTAGATTGTTGTATGGAATTTTATTCCTTTAGAAAACAATTAGATCTGGTTTTGAAAAAAAATCCTCTATAGAAAACAAATTTATTTCGAAAAACCTCTATGAATTTTGAATTATCTCTCGAGAAATTGCATAATTTCATCTATAGGTAAACATTTTTACAAAATTTTCCCAATTTATTTACTATGGTAAATTCAGTTATATATATATATATATATATATATATATATATATATGATTATATATATATATACAAGTTTAATCTTTAAAAAAATAATGTATTTATTTCTATTTTCCCCGTCGTACGATCGACGGATTCCTGTGAGAAAGGAATGAAATTTCATAATTAAAAAAAATAAATCTTTTTGTTTGGTGGTTGGTGGGGAGGTCAACCCCCACCGCCCACATACCCACGGTGGGGAAAGCATTGCCTGTGGGCAGTGCACCCACCTCTTGGGGGATGCGCTGCCCATAGGGAGCGCTACCCCCCTCCTTGCTCTTTGGGGTGGCCGGACTATACATGTACAACCGACACCTGTACCTCTTTATGAAAATGCCTTTGGAATGTATGCACTCCTTGTGTATTGTGCACTGTCACAAGGACAGCGTACCAATTCATACTCGCCTTTATACTATGCGGACTTCAATGCCTTTATTTTTCTTTTTAAAAGAATATATTTCAAGATTCATTTTATTTAAAGAATGGAGATTGGTATGAATTAATTTATATATTTTAATATAGGTTTTGAATTTGGGTAAATAAAGCAATTTAAGTTGGAATTATTTAAATGCGTTAGAATTAAAATATTTGGGTTAATATTTCAGAATAAATATTTGTCTAAACGTATTTATTTTAAATTATGGTATTTCAAAAGATGTCATAAAGTATGTTTGTTCGAAAAAGGAAATGTTTGTTAATAGTAAGAATGTATATATACAGTCAATTATATGGTTATATATTTAATGGATATATTACGTGAGTAGTTTCTTTGGGAAAGTAATCAATATTTATTTTATTTTATAAATTGCATGTAATCTAATTTTGAATGGTGTTGTAAAAAAAAATGATTTGATTGCATGCTCAAATAGATAAGGGAAAAGATATTTTATAAATTGCATGATTTTTCTTATAAAAAATTGAAAGAGATATAGGATTTGGTTAGAAAATTGAAAAGGTATACTTGCATAGATTTATGTTGTTTTTAAAAATAAATTTAAGAATTGATTATATTGAAGAGACAATTAATTACTTTAATTTATTTATTTTCTATTTGGGAAATTATATTATTGTGAGTAGAATTTGAAAGAGATATGGATTTAGAATATCCAAAAGATAGTAATTTCCTCGTGTTTGCCTTAAATGTTCTATTCTCTCTGTATTCCATAAAGGGAAGTTAGTTTAATTATTTTAGATTTCCAATAATAGAAGAGGTAATAGGGTTAAACGATTATTTGAGTTAACCTGGTATTGTATCATTGACTTTGTCAATGTTACCTATTGATTGAGGATGGATTTAAGAAATCCAAATATTAGATTTGATTAATGACTTGAATGCTTTTGTAGCTATTTCGTCAAGTTGTGTTTTGGGATATGGGATTATGTATTAGTCCAAATTTGTAAGTCTTCCAGAGAACCTTAGAGGATGAGGGTTTTCAATTCATTATGTCAACCAATTGTTTCCTCCCTTGGATTGTGCATGGTGTCTTTTCAGTATTTACCCAGTTTCCATGAATGAGAATGTTTTGTACCTCCTTTGAAAAGAGTGGACTATGTGTTTTGTTGCCTCCAAGATGTTTGGAGTGAGTTCTATTATTTGTTTCCTCCTTGAATTGGAGTGGTTATGATGCCTAGTTTGTATGCACTTGTGATTCTCTTGGTGGATGGTTTGGGTGTGTGTTGTCAAATAGAAGAGTGGCTTCTGTTAGGCACCGGAGCCCAAAGAGGTAAACCGGGTAACCTTTGGAAGTAGTTTAATTAAGTGATAACTAAATTAATGTACTTAGATGATTAAGATGCCTTTCACACTAATCAAGATAATTTAACCTAACTCATAGACACAAGGGATCGTTTAGACTTGGGATGAGTGGGAAGGCCTAAAATGGCATGGTCATCTATCTTGTCCTTATGAGAGGTATTTGATGACGCATGAGTGAGCATGAGGGCCAGGGTTTGGTTGAGGTCACTAGGATTACCGGTGCCTATGAAGAATGCCCAGAGGATATCTCATGACTAACTATGCGATGACACTTTATCTAGGACAACTGTTGTTAAATATTTTGTGTATCATTCTCTGAACATACTTGATCTATTTTATGTCTGGAAGCAATGTGACCTATGTTAGTGATGTGAGAGTCGTACTTGTGTTGTACTTGTGTTTGGTTGTGTCAGTATGAGTCAACCTTTGGATAGTGGTTGTAGATCTTTGTCCATGTTACGTTGTTACTATCTCTTAACATGGGGGGTGGGCCTTGAGGTACCACTTGTTTGGGTGGAACATGCACCATACACCATTGGGTCCCCATTTATCTTCAGTACTTGGTGGCCAGACATCCAAATGGACAGCTCGCGGTTCTTGTGTTTTATTCTTGCACTGTAATATATTAATTTGTATAAGTTATTTTATCCCTCTTATGTTTATGAGGTGAAATGCTGTAATTGTAACACTTATGTACCATTTCCTCATTTTGGGAATGAGTGATGTAATTATTGGATTAAGTTAATGATTATGAGATTGTATCTTGGATGATTATCTTATTATGTTATGTGGTATCCTTATGATGTATGATGTTTATTTCATAAAGTATATAATGATATGGTTATATGTAATATGTATGTGTGGGTTTAAGTAATCCTAACCTTGTAGCCTTAGAGGTTGTTGTTAATTAGTATGTGGATGTGTATGTTAATTGCACTTTAAAAAAAATAAAATTGGTTCGCTTAAGTCATTAATTACAACTTCCTTTAGGGTTACTTGGTGGGGCATTACACTTTTCATTCTGGGAATGAGTTTTTCTTTGTATTTACAAATTCCACACTGTTGTCTTAAAGAATTTTTTGTTTTAAAAAAAAAAAAAAGGTTATTTATAGTGTGTTGTATTGTGGTCGGTGGGAGTGGTCATAATCCCCACCGCCCACCTAAGTCTTGGGAGGGACGCGCTGCCTATGAGGTAGTGCGCCCACCTCATTGGGGAACACACTTCCCCATAGGGAGCGTTGCCTCCCTGTATCCTTTGTAGCCAGTTGTACTTAATGTACAGTCTGACGGTTCTAGTGCCTTGTGCGTTGACAGAGCCATCTCGTCTGCCAGTACTTGGTTTGATACCTGGTATTTATTTGTTCATTTAAAATATAATATAATATGTGTATTAATATTATATATGTATATAATATATGTTAATATTTAATATATATTTATATTTAGGAAATGGGTTGATAAAGATGTATTTTATTTTGAGTAAATTAATTTGTTTTTTTTTATGAAAAAAAGTCAAAAGCTATATATTTAATGTAAATGTGTTTGTATATATATATTTAAATATATTTGATATATATATATTTTTAATGTATATAGTATGGGTATATATATATATATATATATATATATATATATATATATATATATATATATATATAGTATATATTTAATATTTTGTCCTATGTTATTTTGTTGCATGCAATTTATTATTGGGATGAAGATTTTAAAAGATAAGATTGGAATGCATGGTTGAATTGTTAAGAAAAATGATAATTTATAAATTGCATGTTTTATATAGAAATTTGAAAGAGATATAGAATATGGTTAGAAAATTGAAAAGATTTAATTGCACAAATTTATGTCATTATAAAAGTAAAGGAGTGTTATTGAAGAGGCAATTATTTATTTTAATTTATTTACTTTCTATTAGAGCAATTAATTATTGAGAATGAAATATGGAATAGATATGGATTTAGTATATCCAAAAATAGTAATGTCCTAGTGATTGCCTTTTAGATTTATTTTCCTCGTATTTCGCAAAGGGATGTGAGTTTAAATTGTTTAAGACTTACTATAATGAAAATAGGAAATAGGGTTATATGATTGTTTGAGTTGACCTAGTTATTGTGTCTTTGATTTTGTCAATGTTATCTATTGATTGAGGATGGATTTAGGAAATCCTAATATTAGATTTGATTAATGACTTGAATGATTTTTGTAACTTTTTCATCAAGTTGTGTTTTGGGAAATGGGATTAAGTGTTAGTCCAAAATTGTAAGTCTTACAGAAGATCTTAGAGGATGAGGGTTGTCATTTATTTATGTCAACTAGTTGTTTTTCCCTTGGGTAGTGCATGGTGTCTTTTCAGTAATTTACCCGATTTCCACAAACGGGGATGTTTTGTACCTCCTGTGAAAGGAGTGGACTATGTGTTATGGTTGCCTCCAATTGTTGGAGTGAGTTCTATTATTTATCTTCCTAGAGATGGAGTGGTTATGATACCTAGGTTGTATGCACTTATGATTCCCTTGGAGTATGGTTTTGTATAGTGTGTTGTCCATTAGAAGAGTGGCTTTTGTTAGGCGCTGGAGCCCAAAGAGGTAAACTGGGTAACCTTCAGAATTAGTTTAATCAAGCGATAATTAAATTAATGTACTTAGATGATTAGGATGCATTTCACACTAATCAAGATAATTTAGCCTCACTCATAAACACAAGGGCTCGTTTAGACTTGGGATGAGTGAGAAGGTCTGAAATGGCATAGTCATCTATCTTGTCCTTACGAGAGGTATTTGATTCCGCATGAGTGAGCATGAGGGCCGGGGTTCGATTGAGGTCACCAAGATTTCCAGAGCCTATGAAGAATTCCCAGAGGAGATCTCATGACTAACTGTGCGATAAAACTCTGTCTAGGACAACAGTTGTTAATTGTTTTATGTGTATGGTTCTATGAACATAATTGATCTATTTTATGTCTAGAAGCAATGTGACCTATGTCAGTGATGTGAGAGTTGTACTTGTTTACTTCATTTGTTTGGTTATGTATGTATGAGTCAGCCTTTGGATAGTGGTTGTAGATCTTTTCCCATGTTAAGTTGTTACTATCTCCTAGCATGGGGGGTGGGCCTTTGGGTACCACTTGGTTGGGTGGAACATGCACCATACAACGTTGGGTCCCCTTTATCTTCAATACTTGGTGGCGGGACATCCAGATGGACAGTTAATAGTTCTTGTTTTAAATTCAAGCATTGTATTATTTCAATTTGTATAAGTTATTTATTCCCTCTTATGTTTACGAGGTGGAATTATGTAAGTGTAATACATTTGTACTAATGCCTCATTCTGGGAATGAGTGATGTAACTATTTGATTATGTTAATGATTATGAAAATTGTATCTTGGATGGTTATCCCATTATGTTATGTTATACATTTGTGTTGATTTAATACTCATTGCTTAATGTCATTTAATACTATGGTTCTATGTTGATATATGGGTGGGTTTAAGTAATCCCAACCTTGTAGCCTTAAAGGTTGTTGTTAATTAGTAAGTGAATGTGTATGTTAATTACAACTTCCTTTAGGGTTACTTGGTGGGGCATTACACATGGTATCAGAGCTCCAGGTTCATACACTGGGTTCCCTAGGTACATTTGTGTCCTTTAGGTTGTCTCTGAGAGTTGTTAATGAAATTTTTATGTGATCACGTGTTCATGGCTTTTACTTTAGCATGATGTACTCAGTGGAAAAGAGTAGCATGAAAGAAACTTGATAAAAGGTTTTTGTGGGAAATTTATGATAGGTATCCCATGGGTTATGGAATTGGATGTTCCTATAAGGTTGTCTTGGTTAGCCTACTTGTGCGATGGAATCACTCTACATCACATGAGGGATATTATCATTCTATTCGGACGTTTTTTCCTCCTTCCTCGTTTAGTGGCTAGTAACTAGTCACATAATTGTTTTATAGTGGAATTTTGAAGATTGTGAACTTTCTTTTCGGTTATTGATGTTTTTTATTTAGTTGATTGTGAGGGCTGAAACTTTTTATATTTGATTGTGAATTTTTAGCCACAACTTGTGATCTTATTTTCTTATAACCCTAGTGGTTATATATTTGATTCAGTGTTGAAATTATGCATATTTATTTCTTTATTGTTGAAATGGAACCTTAATTTTCTCTTCTTTATGAACTTGGTGGCTAAGCTAGTTATCTTTTTTGTTTTCAGTGTCGACTATGTGTTGTATTGTGATTCATCTCCAAGGACGTATGAGATGGACTTGGTGAGTGTGTACGAGGAAGTAGACACAGGAAACGATGAGGATGAGTGTATTTGAGGCTATTATGTAGCTAGGACTCACTATTCACCTATGTGTGATGACTATCTCTTGGAGGCTGATCACCTTACACAACAAGAGACAGGTCATTGTGGTCTTGTTTGGATGGTCTCACTCTATGTATGACCTAACACCATCAAGCCATTGGTATGATGTTAGATTTATTTGAGATGGTTAGTTTTTCTTGGTTCATGGATTCTTCTATCATGGATTGGTATGTCGCTTTCTCGTGTCTAGTTGGACCCTGGTGTAGTCTTGTGATGGTTTCTAGTGTTGTGTATTGGTACATATGTGTATTATGTATGTTAATCCATGGTTATGTGTTTTTGGAGACTTGGTTGGTGGTTTCTTCACCATGTTGTCTCATTTGTTTTGGCAGTGTACTTGGTTGAGTGTATATGGCATGGGTTGCTGTTGTTTTTATGTTGAGGTATGGAGTGGTTCAGTTTGGGACCCTTGGCTGTGTATGATGGTATGAAGTTTGCACTAAGGGTTTTTGCAAGCTTCTAGGAGTAAGCATAACCCTTGGGGGGGAGAATGTAACACCCCTCCGTTTTGCTTTCTGGATTGGACAGTGTGTCCTTGTTTTGCTTTGATTAGTGTTTCTGGATTTTCAGATACTATATCTTGTGTGTGTTATTTGATCGCTATTTATAGAGCGATGAACTATTATTTGATGTGATGTGGTTTATCTGATGTTTTATTTTACATGCTTTAATTGGAGTAATGATGTTAGTTGATATAACATGTGATTGCATATGCGATTTTTGAGTATGATGGAAATGTTAGTTATGATGATTGTATTGGTGAAGGGGACGGGTTCGCATCACTCGCTTGCGAGCGCCCCGTGATTCAATGATTTTCTCTTCACAGTGTGTATTTTATGCTGCTTATATATATATGATGTTGGTTACTATGTTTTTTAGGTTTGTAGGTACATGACATCGACTCCACCTGGTTTCACAGGTTTGAGCGTGTCGACCAATGGTTAAGTTGAACGAGAGATAATAGCTAGATAATTTGAGTCAAGTCTACACCCTAGCCATAGTGTGTCGAGTCGTTGTTTGTCATGTTTTAATGTTATTTAATTTTAAAAGGATTCTTGATTTGGAAATAAATATTTAGAATTATTGCATTAAATTATGTTGATAGTTATTTAATTAAAAGTATACATTGTTGATAGAATTTATTATTTAAATTAATTAATTTAATTAATTAAATTTCATCCATGGGGATGAATTTAGTTATTAAATAATTTAATTAATTAATTAATGTGATGTTAAGAAAATTAAAAGAAAGAAAAGAATTAAAATTAATTTTGGACTTTTAGTTCAATTAGTGGGAATTAAATTAGAATTTGGAATTAAATTTGTATTTGAGAAATTAGTTTTTAATTTTTGGAATTAATTTATTATTTGGAATTATTAAAGGAAATCAAAATTAGATTTGGTTGTTGAGGATATTTTTCATTTATGCTAGTATGTGTAACTTTAATTAATTGGAAGAGTTTGTTGCAAATTCATTCACGGAGAGAATTTTGGAGAGGAAAAGCTTCTTCAAGGTGTGAGGATATTTTTGGGAAAAATTACACAAAGGATTGTTTTGGGAAATTCTTGGCTGTGGAGCTACATTGGAATTGTTCTGGTAAATCTTGTTGTGTTTGTTGGTTTCTTTCTTGGTTGGAATAACTTTATTGTTGAAGAGAAGCTGTGGAAGCTTTGGAGGAGGCTCAACATCAAAATATCCATTACTGGGAGCTTCTTGACTCAGGTTTTCTTCTATGGTTTTTGTATTGTTCTTTGTTGCTTTCAAAATTGTAGTGATTAAAGAATTGGTTGTTAAATCTGTTTTAGAAAAGAATTTGTTATTAGAAGAAAGAAAATAAATAAATAAATTTAGAAGCTTTTGTTGTTCCCGTGAAATTCCTACAGGTAGATTATGTGTTGAATTTAGTTTATTTGAGGAAATTGTTTGTTTATTTATTAAATCAAACTTATGGGTAAAACAACACATTTAGATTTGTTCTAGAAGATTTAATTCATTGTAGAAAATATTTTTATTTATTAAACCTTTGTAGGAATTGCGGTGGAGAAAACTAGAGGCTTTGAAAACTTCTGGTTATAACTTAGATTCCTCTTATTTTCTTGCTCTTTTATTGTCTATGAATTTGAAAAAAAAAATGATTAAAAGAATTAGTTTTGAACCTCTGTGAATTTTGGTTGTTCTCTAAAAAAATTTGCATAATTTCACCTATAGGTGGATGTTTTGGAAAAATTTCCCCAATTTATCTTATATGATGATATTATCATATATATATACTTTATATATATATATATATTATTGTTTTGTGAATTTGAAAATCACTGTACGCCGAATTTATTCGTGCACTTTTGATTATGGGAATGTGTTTTTATTTGTATTTATGAATTCTGCACTGTTGTTTTAAAAAAAACTTTTTAAAAAATAAAAAATGTTATTTACAGTGGGTTGTATTGTGGTTGGTGGGGGCGGTCATAATCCCCACCACCCACCTAAGTCTTGGGAGGGATGCGCTGCCTATGAGGCAGTGCACCCGCCCCATTGGGGAACACACTACCCATAGGGAGTGTTGCCTCCCCATATCCTTTGTAGCCGGTTGTACTTAATGTACAATCCGATGGTTCTCGTGCCTTGTGCGTTGATAGAGCCGTCCCATCCGCCGGTACTTGGTCTGATACTTGGTATTTATTTGTTCATTTAAAATTTAATATAATATGTGTATTAATATTATATATATGTATATAAGATATGTTAATATATATATATATATATATATATATATATAATATTTAATATATATATTTATATTTTGGAAATGGGTTAATAAAGATGTATTTTATTTTGAGTAAATAAATTTGTTATTCTTTTTGAAAAAAAGATGGAAGCTATATATTTAATGTAAATGTGTTTGTATATATATAGTTAAATATATTTGATATATATATTTAATGTATATATAGTATGGGTATATATATATATTTAATATTTTGTCCTATGTTATTTTGTTGCATGCAATTTATTATTGGAATGGAGATTTTAAAAGATAAGATTGGAATGTGTGGTTAAATTGTTAAGAAAAAATATATTTTATAAATTGCATATTTTATATAGAAATTTGAAAGAGATATAGAACATGGTTAAGAAAATGAAAAGGTTTAATTGCATAGATTTATGTCGTTATAAAAGTAAAGGAGTATTATTGAAGAGGCAATTAATTATTTTAATTTATTTACTTCCTATTAGAGCAATTAATTATTGAGAATGAAATATGGAATAGATATGGATTTAGTATATCCAAAAATAGTAATATCCTAGTGATTGCCTTTTAGATTTATTTTCCTCGTATTTCGCAAAGGGATGTGAGTTTAAATTGTTTAATACTTACTATAATGAAAATAGGAAATAGGGTTATATGATTGTTTGAGTTGACCTAGTTATTGTGTCTTTGATTTTGTCAATGTTATCTATTGATTGAGGATGGATTTAGGAAATCCTAATATTAGATTTGATTAATGACTTGAATGATTTTTGTAACTTTTTCATCAAGTTGCGTTTTGGGAAATGGGATTAAGTGTTATTTCAAAATTGTAGGTCTTCTAGAAGATCTTAGAGGATGAGGGTTGTCATTTATTTATGTCAACCAATTGTTTTTCCTTTGGGTAGTGCATGGTGTCTTTTCAGTAATTTACCTAGTTTCCACAAACGGGGATGTTTTGTACCTCCTGTGAAAGGAGTGGACTATGTGTTATGGTTGCCTCCAATTGTTGGAGTGAGTTCTATTATCTGTCCTCCTAGAGATGGAGTGGTTATGATACCTAGGTTGTATGCACTTATGATTCCCTTAGAGTATGGTTTTGTATAGTGTGTTGTCCATTAGAAGAGTGGCTTTTGTTAGGTGTCGGAGCCCAAAGAGGTAAACTGGGTAACCTTCAGAAGTAATTTAATCAAGTGATAATTAAATTAATGTACTTAGATGATTAGGATGCATTTCAAACTAATCAAGATAATTTAGCCTCACTCATAGACACAAGGGCTTGTTTAGACTTGGGATGAGTGAGAAGGCCTGAAATGGCATAGTCATCTATCTTGTCCTTACGAGAGGCATTTGATTCCACATGAGTAAGCATGAGGGCTGGGGTTTGATTGAGGTCACCAGGATCTCCGGAGCCTATGAAGAATGCCCAGAGAAGATCTCATGACTAATTGTGCGATGACACTCTATCTAGGACAACAATTGTTAATTCTTTTATGTGTATGGTTCTTTGAACATAATTGATCTATTTTATGTCTGGAAGCAATGTGACCTATGTCAGTGATGTGAGAGTTGTACTTTTTTAGTTCATTTATTTGGTTATGTCAGTATGAGTCAGCCTTTGGATAGTGGTTGTAGATCTTTGTCCATGTTACGTTGTTACTATCTCTTAGCATGGGGGGTGGGCCTTCAGGTACCACTTGGTTGGGTGGAACATGCACCATACACCATTGGGTCCCCTTTATCTTCAGTACTTGGTGGCGAGACATCTAGATGGACAGTTCACAGTTCTTGTTTTAAATTCAAGCATTGTACTATTTCCATTTGTATGAGTTATTTATCCCTCTTATGTTTACAAGGTGAAATTATGTAACTGTAATACATTTGTACTAATTCCTCATCCTAGGAATGAGTGATGTAACTATTTGATTATGTTAATGATTATGAAAATTGTATCTTGGATGGTTATCCCATTATGTTATGTTATACATTTGTGTTGATTTAATACTCATTGCTTAATGTCATTTAATGCTATGGTTATATGTTGATATATGGGTGGGTTTAAGTAATCCCAACCTTGTAGCTTTAAAGGTTATTGTTAATTAGTAAGTGAATGTGTATGTTAATTACTCTTTATAAAAAAAATTTGTTCGCTTAAGTCATTAATTACAACTTCCTTTAGGGATACTTGGTGTGGCATTACATATTTCATAGCCCTATCCCATGACTAGAGTGGATTGCTTAACAAATAGTCGATATAAGAAATATAGATAATATTTCCATTGATAAAAGAATAGGCTTAAGTTGTGATGGAAATAGCTAATCAACATCAAGGGAGAGCAGAGATAAAAGTCTCTAAGACAAAGAGTAAATATTATGATTAGTTAATATATATTTATGTAGATCAATGCCAGCTATGAGTAAAGTTAAAATCATACAGTTTGCTTCTATAACAATTATGTGAATAGATGACATGGTCAGGCTTTGCAAAGAGGGGTTGGCGATTATTATTAAGGCAATAAATTAATTATCTACAAACAGATTTTAACTCTAGCAGCAATGACTCATTAAGGGAGTGCCTAGATTAAGTAATTCTTTCTAAGTGGTTAACAAATTCCATATCAAGAGACGTCCCTCTTTAAAAGAATCGCCTCCGTCCTAAAAGTCACACCATTCTACATAGAGGCATGGGGATATTAAAGGAGATGGTGATAGTGAATAAATGCATTGAATAATTAGCAGATATATACATCTTCTACAAGAGATCGAGTTTCTCCTAAGGAGCATTTGATTCTCTAATACGAGTTGCATAAGTAACCAGTGATATTCAAGAACAACACCCCCTCAATTACTTGGATAAAAAGACTTAATATAGAAAAAACGATACCATTAAGGCATAATATTATTATATCAATCATTCGCATAATCGGGAATTGCATGTTCTTATGTAGTAATCTAAAACATCATTGATTTTGATGTCACAATTCCATCAAAAATTTAATTGCATGGTTATAGAAAAAGCAATCAGAGATAGCGGTTAGTGGATATTATCAAATTTCATTCTTGAGTAAAGTCTTAATCTAGATTCCATTACTAATTTGTAACAAAAATTAGGAACATTGTTAACATTATAATATTCTTACTCATATATATAGGGACAAGCCTTCATGGAACAACAACACTTTTTTATTAATAAAAAAACACATTGCCTCGAAGCTCTTGTTTCTCATGTGGTCCTTCTCATGAAGGTCCATGTGGGTCAAAAAGTGGAGGCATTTGATGTGATATAAGATGCAAATATTATGATCTAATAGGCATAAACTTTCTACCATCTATGTTCAACAACGAGTTCCAACTGGTAAAAATCTAGGGTTGGGCACTAAATATTGAAAAATAGCACACTTGTATTGATTGCTAAAAAACCAGATTACAAATGCCTCTATAAATAGAGGTCTTAGACATTTCATGGAGCTTCTAGATAATTCCTATCACCAACATACAACATTTAATAGCTTCACCTGTATCTTATCGGTTAGGTGAATGATCTTGGTAGAAGTTTCCAAAACATGCTTGGTACAAATTATTCGAAGCTTCATTAAGTATTGGTGGGAGAAATTAATACTCCAACACTACACAGGTTGCATCTCTAGATCTTCTCCCTCAAAAATTTTACAACAAAGAATTTGTGTTGTCCAATTGTCTTACCCATGATTCGTTTCTTCCATTTTCAGCCTGGAGCGTGGAGTCAAAAAGGACGGACCATTTTGGCCTCTATATGCGTGAAAGTAGGTAAGAGGCATGCAACTTTTCACTGAATGTTTACAGCCACTTGGAACCAAACGTTAGGAGAGAAGATAAGTGCATGCTTAAGATATTTTCAAGGCTACAAATCCCCCTCCATCATCAGCTTAGACACTCAATTCAAAGTTAAAACTATGTGTTTCCATGCAATACAGTTGAACACAAGCGCTCCTCTGTTTTGCTTGTGCTTTTTAAAAATGGCAAAAAATGATGAATGGCTGAGATTTGAACGGAGTAGCGATGGGAAAAAATAATTGGAAAATGGCAAAAATTTGTCAAAAAATGGCGAAAAATGATGGATGGTTGAGATTTGTTTCACTGTCAACCAAGGTCTCTTGTTACGTTTCAACTATTGAAGGAGAAAATGAACTTGGAAAGTTCATATAGGGACACGCCTTCGTCATAATAAATAAAATTCATCATTTTATTTATTTATCCTCATCTACACATGCACTAATAATTAATCATTTTAATTAATTATTATTTCCTCATGCAAAAAACTAACTTAAATAATTCTTCTATTAAATAGTTATCATTAATTATTTAATTAAATATCAAATCCACATCTCTAAATTAAATAATTACCTTTAATTATTTAATTGACATTTTTCATCATGCATGAATTAAATAATTATCTTTAATTATTGAATTATCTTAATTTCCTTTGAAATGTCTTGACTTAAGTTATCTAGACATCATCTATTAATAAATAAACATTTTTATTTATTAAACCTTATCTTTGAAATTACTTAATTAATTGTCTTATCATGCAAAAAAGAAAAATCATCTTCTATCTCAATCTTATATTTGCACATTCCTTAATTAATTATCTTATCATGCAAAATGAAAAATCATCTTCTATCTCAAATTTATCTTGCACATTCATCCAATAATTAATTAATTAATTATATCATGCATTATTTCTTCAAATCTTAACTGACACTCTCTCTCAGTCAACTGATATTGATTGACCACTCTTTTGATCAATCACTTCTCTTAACACTTAATAAATATTTCATGCAACTAGTTAAATTTACTCTTGTAACCACTTGCAACCAATTAACTAGGCAATCGATTCCTCTCATTAATTCTCAACCTTTGATCTCAAATCAACACCACTTAATCTTAGTCATTGATTCAATTTCTGAAAATCTATAAAATAACACTTCATCCCTCATAATCATAACCTAGAATTTTCATAGAAAAGGCGTGTTCATTTGATTCTTGAACAATTGAGAATTTATCATAGCATTTAGGTCATCACATATCTAGTATAAGAGAATGTTTATGAAAGAATTTTTATTTCTTGAAAGCAGGTTATTTATGGTGCATTTGTATGATAACGAATGAATAATGGTTTTATTTACATGAGATGTATTTCTTATAAATTTTTTTTTAAAGGGATTTAATAGTTGGAATTTGTGATCACAGGAGAAGCAAATTACGATGCAGAGTTTGGGTATGGATGGTCAAAGAAAATAAAGTTGCAGGTAGATTTGATGGTGTTACTAGGTTCAACAATATGCTTTGGGGCCTCATGCAAGAATAAAGTGTGATGTGAAGGAATGTCAGATACTAGGAAACTGGAACTCAAGAATTTAAGCATGAGGTGAAGGAGTATAAACATTCCGGGGATTACTTATTCATGGGAATGTTTAAATTGAGTTTGAACCTGAATGTAGGAATTGAAGTTCCACTTAATCATTCTAAATATATGAGAATTCCCTACATTCTTTTGGGTGGATTTGTTTGGTTCCAAGAAGGAACCCTGATAACAAAAGATAATAAGTCTGAAGGACTTCAACATGTAGATAGAGGTTGACTTATGTTGATTTCATTTGCAATTCTCTTACTTGTAGACACCTAAAAATGACTTAGGCTTGCGACCACTATTTTACCACATTTCGTTCTAACATGATTATGACATTGTAATTATATTTCTAACCCACATTCAACTATTAATTAAATAATTTATAATTATTTAATTAATTCATGATCTTTCATTCTTCATTATTATTAAATAAATAAATCTTATTTATTTATTTAATGTGTCACTAATTATCAAAGTCATCTCACAATTAAATAAAGTCTCATTTATTTAATTAATCCTATCACTAATGTCCTCTTGATTATTAAAATAAGCATATTTTAATATGTCACTAATTCCTAAATCCTCTCGTAATTAAATAGATTCATTAATTTATTTAATTAATTAACTGCCTCTTCTAAATTAAATAATAATTATTAATTATTTAATTACCTTATGTGACATTTCCCTCTTTTTTAAATAAAGTAATTTATTTAAAAATGACTTCACATTGTTAACTGATTCTTCCTTTAGTAATTAATTTCAAAAATCAATTACTTATTATCTCACAAAATCCATATTTTGAATTAATTTAATTCCAAATGAAAATATTCTTCTACAAATCAAGTAATTGCTAAAATTACTGATTTTCTAAAATCTCATCCCCTTATCTTTTGATTTTTACTAATTTCATCTCAAGGTCACATTTATTCTCCACCATTGATTTAATTTAAATTAAATCTTGTCCACATATTTGGGGATTTTGCACTAACCCTAATTGAGAGTTGCCATTCTGAATCTTAACCATTGATTCTAGGGCATTTCTCAATATCTCATCTCATCCGTTCGTTCGAGATTGTATTTTTTATAAAATGACAATCTTGATCTCATTTTTGGGATCGCTTAATCTATTATTATTATTGGCAATCTCATTATTGGCATTCTCATATCATCTTAGGCTTATATTACTATTTGCATAATAGAAGTAAAATTCTGGTTTGCATAGAGTTATTTGTAAATCCTTCAAAGGCTTTGTTAGGGCTAGGCATATAGAGTTTGCTCACAAATTTGAGGGAATCCATTATCACAACAAGCTTGAGAAGGTACAATGGAAATCAGTCATGGAGCCTAGGAATGGGTGAGATCTTTCTAGTTTCTTGCATTTCTTTACATTTCTCCTTTGCATTCAATTGTTTGATGTTTTTATTGACTTGCATGTGTTACTAATCCAGTTTTAAACATTGCAAAAAATAATCCTTCATTACATTGGTGAACCTGACAATCTAACACATTTTTGTAGGTTTTCCTATAGCCTCAGATTCTATTTTGCAGGTCTAGGAATATAGAATGACACAACCACAGGCCTACACAATGCAAGTGCTTTGTCGCATCACATTTGTGATCGCGAACGATGCATACGCTCTGTTGTGATGCATAAGAGAGATAGAACGATGCATTCGACGGGATGCAACGCATTTGATAGACCTCGCACCACATCCACTCTGGCAAGCCACAAATGACTGGTTGTATTTTGTTTTTAATTTTTGTTATCTGGATCTGACACACCCGTGACCAATTGCTTTTTTTTTTTTGATGAGATTAAAATAAACCAACCCTAGGATAGACATTTAATTTGGAATTTATCAATCCTAGGATAGTCACCAAATTGTTTATTTATGTTTGGTTAAAATGAACCCCATGATTGTTGTGAAGCAATATCTTCACTTAGAGTAGAAAATTTTCATTTGGGTTTAAAACTGAACAATTTGTCTACTGTGTTTGATTGGATAATAGGTGTATGCTCTCCCCTTTACTGGGTGATCAAAAAGCCAAACTTATCCATTTTTATATTTATGCATTTCATGTTTTCTTAAATCCTTTAGAAGGCCTGCTGTAGTGGGAAAAAGTACTCACCCTACAGGAATGACCTAAGTGGGAACAACCAAAGCCAGGTTTTCCAACCCACTATAATCAAAAGTGAATTTTGGGGAAACCCATATTCAATGGCAGTAGGCAGGATAAACATCCCCAAATTTTTCGTTCTAAATATTGGGAGGTCTCCTGATGGATTTTATCTATTGCCACACTGAACGGAAACCCTTACTAAGAACCATAGTGTAGAAGCCAACCGTGTCAGTATCCAGACATTATTTTAATCACGGTGCAAGGGGAGGGAAAAATCTCCCCCCAAGACACTCACCATATAATCACCACAAATTGTTTACTCAGGGGATTCGGTATCCACTTCCGTCACCTTGAATATGCACTTGGAAAAGACAAAAACATGGGTGCCCTCTAGGGGGTGACATGGCTATGTGAATCGACAAGATTTTAAGTTGTGGGTTGTGATTGTTATGATGACCTTTTGACTATTAAGAGTGAGTCTGCTTGAAGTGTCTTTTTTGTTCAAATACTAGTGCAAACATAAAAGGGTCATGCTTGACCCTTGAACATACACTCAATGTTTTAGTTTCTATGTGTTTGCCTACTATTTTCAAACAAACTTCAACAAACTGAACATTAAAAATCTGGGTCAAAAAATTGTCAAGTCTGCAAAACAGTTTTATGTTTTCCAAAAAATTTCCTATTGCGATGCAATCACTCTGTTAAACTGCAATCACCATATCTTGAGCCACATTCACTTTGATGGGTTGCATTTGAATCATCCAGAGCCGCATTCGCTTTGATGAGCTGCAATTGAAACATACAGAGCCGCATTTGCCAGTATCAAACCACATTCAGTATCTTGAGTCGCATTTGAGAAATATCAACCTGCATTTTCCAGACTATGTCATAATCGACACTTTTTGAACCACATTTTCCTTTGTGATCCACATTCGCTCTATCGTGCGGCATTCAGTGTGACACATTTGCGAAGAATTTCAAATCACCTTCTCACTGTCAAAAAACTGAAAGTCCACAACTTGTCTTTAATTCAATCAAGTCTTCCTTTACTATTACAGTTCAAACCAGACTCTGAATTGCTTAACTTTCATCAAACATTTCATTATAGGAACCATTTTAGGCTCACAATAGGTTTCCATTTGGCTTTCCATTAGTTGCATTAGTAACTTCACCATCTCCTTAGACATTTACTTTTGCAGATTTTAGGAGTTGACTCTTACCATTCATTGTCAAAACTTTGCATTCAATAATAGGTTATCATTGGACCCAATTACCCTTTGTCATTTGTCAAAAATTTTATGAATAATTTCTCACTCAATAGTCTAGTGTGGAAACTTCACTTTGTCCTCTTTATAGTCCTTTTATGGTCCATTGATCTTCCAAACTTGAATCACTGCAAAAACTTTGTTTGCTCAAGTTGTCCTTTTAAAATCCCTCAATATTAAGTACATCTTAGACTCCTTTAGTTGCATATCATTTAACATCTCCATTTTAGTTTCACACCGTTTGCATTCACAATTCTCTAGTCTCACTTGCATTTCATAAAAATAGATTGTATGGATGGAAATTTCTGAAAGTGTTTCAAAAAATAGATGAATGGATGGAAATTTCTTGAAAATATTTTGTTTTTCATGATATTATTTTATGATTGAACTGGAAATCTTATGCTTAGCGTTCATAATTGTTAATGAAACTGGAAATAATAGTGAAACTGGAGATGACCATATACCTCTTAAGATTAATAGAATTATCACATCATACCCTAAAGTAAACCTAGTGTGCTCAAGACCTGACTACCAAAGACTGGGGATTGAGCTAAGTCAAGCTTTTCCAATTACATGGAAACATCCCAAGGTTGCCTTGGTTAAGTATTTCAAGAAGATAGGTTCTCCGTGGTTTTCCTGTGAGGGTCCTTTATCTGTACTATTGCTATGAGTGACATCATCATCAATAGGAATTAGCACTAGAAGGAGCACATTTTGTTTTTCTTCACTTTTTTTTATTCTTCATGTTATTATTATTTTTTTTTTTAAGAATCTATATTGGTTTCAAATATAAGGATAGCTTGTAAGGCAAAAGTTTAATGAAAGCTGGTGTTTTGAAAATGGAAGTTGAAAAACTCCAGAAAATTCTTAATCAGATATTACATCCTTTGAGTTTGTTCACCTTTGCTAGAGTCATCGAGTGTCGAATTCATGATACAACTAATCACAGTGAAATCGATTGTGATTTTTTTTAGCTAGGGTGAGTTTGGCTACACATAACCTGATTCTGTTAATGGAAGAAGTTTTAACTGCTAAAAGAAAGAGATTGTTAACGAGAAATATGTTGAATTCTGAAAAATATTGTAACCCTAGTGAAATTGAAAATGTTAAAAAATTAACTGATATATGAAAATGGTTTGATAGCTGTAATTGTTATGAAGAAAATTTTAAGGTTTTTCAGGAAAGCAGGCAAGAATGCCATGACTCGGAAATACTGCACTGAAAACGAGAAAATGACATTGATGAGTCATCATTATTTTTATACGTGGAGAATGTAAGTGAAGAGAAGGAGAGGGAAAATCAAGTGGGAGACACATGTTTTTCATTCCAAACTAAAATTTCACAAGCTAAAAATAGATTTTTTCTTGATTTTATGCAAGATATAGAGTATCAAGTTTTTAATTTTTCTCTCTCTAATAACAATATAAATTGTGATATCATTTGTGCTAACAAATTTGAAAGTGAAGATAGGACCGATGACATGAAAATTTTCGGAGGAGGAGAAAATCAAGAAATGGACATAGCCATTCATGGAACTGAGCAAAGTGAAGAGGAAAACCATGAACCGTGGCTGAAAGAAGGTAGAGTATTATTGAACCAGAGAAGGTGTGTGAGATCAACCTTTAATGAGGTCATTTTCATACATATGAGCCAAGTTATTGGTAAGTACTCCTTTGCATTTACGTTTGTTAAATGTAGGAAATATGAAGAAATTAATTGTTATAGTAGGACATTTGAGGTTTATTTCAGTGAATTTAAGGACAAAACTGATGTAATTTGTACCAAAATAACAATGGAAATAGTCATTGAACTAAAATAATTTGTTTTGTTAGGGTTAGTCGCTTGTTAGACTAGAATTTTGGTTAGTTAGGGTTTGTTTTGTTTTTCATTATGTTTTTTGTTTGGTCCTTGTGCATTGGCAAATTTTTCTTAACCTATTATACACATGAGAATTAATTCAAACATTTGTAACATTGTGTTGTGAAATAAAAATGATAAAATGACACACAATAAATACACACTTTAAAATGTATGACAATGCTATATATATGTGCGTGTGTGTGTGCATATGTATCACATATATAAATGGAAGTCTCGGAATTCTTGTTGTAAAATATCAAAAAAGAAAAAAGAGTAAGCTGAGTTGTAGACAAAAGTAGCCATTTAGTTGATTTGGGATGCCTCATCCATCAGAACTAAGTATCCTACATAGGCAATTTCCTAGTGAACTTCAAAGTTAGGAGTATGGAGGTTTGTCAAGAATGACCAAAGTGGAACCACTTCCTCGTATTCTAGGAACCGATGAATGTCATCCATGGAAGGAATTCCAATGGTTGGATGTGTGACAAATAGAACAATATCTAGATTCTCCAAAAATTTAGGCTGCACTATCATATTTGCAACTGAGTGAACATCTTCAATAGGAAGCTCAATATCCAGAAGTGAGGCTACGAAGTGATAATCCAAATCAGAGTGAAACTAGTAGTAAGCTCTAGATTCCACATATTGTTCCCCAAGGACTAAGCACAAGTTTGGCATAGTAAAACTTGTAGTCTGAATGAAGAAAACCTTTTCAATCCTCTAAGTTGTGATGCAACCCAAGAAAACATTCTAGTGGTGAGAGAAGGTTAAGAAAATTGGAGTATCCATGACTTGGAAGCAAGTAAGCACTAGTAGAACCAAGAAATGGAAAAGTAAAAGGAAAGGAAAAGTAAAAGAGTGAAAAATTCAAGAGAAATGTTGAATTTAGAGAAAACTGTGAGGAAGTTATGATACATAATTTCCTAGATCTAAATCTTGAAAATCATAAGCAAGCTGGCAAGTGGATGAGTTTATCTAGATCAGAGTGTTAAATAAAATTAATTTATACACACAATTGGTGAAATTTGCTTCATATTCATCCTATATGAAGATTGTGAATCAAGCAAGCTAAAGATTTCAAAATTAGTGGTGGCCATTTCATTGTGTTTTTATTAAGCCATATCAATCATGCAGATGCTTATGTGTGCAAAGTGGAAAGGAAAATGAAGTTGGTAAGGCAACACATGTCATCACTTGGGAATTTTGAGAGAAATGATACGTGTGAATTGAGGCGGTGAATTTAATGCAGAATAATGTGATCGCTTTAAATATCATCATGACATTTCTGATCTATTAATGTGGTGTAGCATCATCACATCCAAAGTGCTAGTAGGGTATTTAGTAGTTGCCATAAAATTGGAAGGGTGGTAACTAATGGTTCTAAATTTAGATTTAAAATTTGGTGATTAAGTTGTTTGCTGCTAGATTTTAATTTATGCATATTCTTTGACATATGGCAAGTTGCGGTTAGCTAGGATTTGGCATAAAAGTGGTAAGGTTTAGCCAAAAATATACACCAACATGGAATTATTTAATGATTTTTTGGGAAGTAGTGAAATGATGAAGGGATTTTCATTGAATGAAAAATCAAAAGGTAACCTTCACTACCACTATAATTCCCAACCTAATAGCTAGCTTCATTGCTTGCAAGTTGAAAATGAGCTATCAATTAAATATCTATCTATATATATATATATCAACTCTTTAGGCTATCCAAATATCTCTATCAGGGCTATAGATGCCTGGCTGGTAGTAGAGCTATATTTGGGGGAATTACAGAGATAACCTTGTCGGGGCTATGCACGCTTGACTAGCAACAAGGCTCTAGCCCTGGTTGGCTTTGGAGGATTACCAAATTATGTAGTTCAATGTCAATGAATTAATTTTTTTCACTAAGTTCCAAAAATTGGAATTAATCAAAGCACACATGGATATTTCCAGAGGAATTTTTACTATTTTTATGTCAGAATCTAGGTAAAGGTAAAGTGTTATTATTTTAGAATATGTATAAATTATAATTTACAACTGGTGATTTAATCCCAAGTTTTGGTTTAAATTTGGTTTTATTGGTTGCAAGTTGTTGTGTGGTCTAACAACACGCCCCAAAACTCCAAGGCTTGGGGAACCCAAGTGAAAACTAATGCATATGGTAGGTACTAGCTAGTTTGGAAGATTATCAAAAGTGAAAAGAAGAGAGAAATATTTTAAAAAGAGTACTTCGTAATTCAAGTGTTATAGGTACCGAGAATCAGGAATGCTAGAGGTGTAAAAGTTAATGAAAGTGTTAAGTAGAGTGTTTTGGTCTAATAGTTGAGGTCTGATAAAGATGGAGGTTTTAGTAAATCTGAATTTCGAGAAAACCATGGGTAAAGCTGAATATTGGGTATCGGGTAACAACGCAAAACAAAGCTTTAAATTTTAAAGTTATCTAAGAGGTTCGATGGTTTGGTGATCTGGTATAAGACGATGTTTATGCAAGAATTTTTGTTTCTTGAAAGCATGTTATTTATGGTAAAATTGCATTATAATGAATGAATAATGGTTTTATTTACATGAGATTTATTTCTTATAAATGATTTTTTAAAAGAGGGATTTAATAGCTAGAATTTTTGATTGTAAGAGAAGCAGATTGTGACACATAGTTCAGGTATGGATGGTCAGGCAAACTAAACTTGTAGGTAGATCCGATGGTGTTGCCAAGTTCAACAATATGCTTTAGGACCTCATGCAAGAATAAATTGTGATGCAAAGGAATGTCAGATACCGGGAAACTGGAACTCTAGAATTTAAGCATGAGGTGAAGGAGTATAAACATTCTGGGGATTACTTATTCTTGGGAATTTTCAAAGCAAGTTTGAACCTAAATGTAGGAATTGAAGTTCCGCTTAATCATTTTGAATATATGGGAATTTCCTACATTATTTTGGGTGGATTTTTTTGGTTCCAGAAGGAACCTTGATAATAAAAGATAAAAAACTTGAAGGACTTGAACGTGCATATAGAGGTTGACTTTTGTTGACTTTGTTTGCAATTCTCTTTCCAATCACTATATTCCATATGCCTTGATTAGATTCATCCCTTGTATTTACTCTCATGTATTTACCTTATCCTACCTATGTATTATTTCTATAAAAGGCCAAGGGATATCTTTTTTTAAGTTAAGTTCAAAATTTGTGGATGTCGGAAGAGCCAAAACTTCTCTAAGTTTTATTCTTTTTTCCTATTTCCTGAATCATTTTGGACTAAAAAATTGTATGCACATAGAATTTAATCAATATTGAAGCCAATTTGATACCTACCTATCTCATGAATCTTTGTAGCTTGTTTTGTTAGTTTAGCTGAACAAGACTATATGTTGTGCCATTTAAGGGTGCATATCAAACCTACTTGGTGTCCAAACTAAAACCCCCTTCTTAAAAATATTGAACTATTTTATGCCTAGCTATGATGCAATCTAGTGAAGTATAAAGCGGTTTGATTTGATTTGATTATATCTTGGGGCATGCATGGAGAATAATTGGGAGAAATTTTAATTTTCAATATTTTGATGTTTTATTTTAGATTAGATGTTTAAATTTCTGAAAATGTTTCAAAAAATAGATGAATCGATGGAAATTTCTTGAAAACATTTTGTTTTCTATGAATTTTCTGAATGCTTAAAGCTAAAGCTACTTAAGTGATAGAATTTTTTTTGATGTTCATAAAGTTTTATTGCAAATCTTTTGATTTCATGATATTATTTTATGATCAAACTCGAATCGTATGCTTAGTGTTCATGATTCTTAATGAAACTGGAAATAATAGTGAAACTGGAGATAACCATATACTCCTTGAGATTAAAAACATTATCACATCATACCATGAACTAAACCTAGTATGGTCAAGACCTGATTACTAGAGACTTGGGATTGAGTAAAGTCAACCTTTTCTAGTTACATGGACACACCCTAAGGTTTCCCTGGTTAAGTCTTTCAAGAAGATAGGCTCTTCATAATTTGTCTATGAGGAATTTATTTGCATTATTTCTATGAGTGACTCATCATCAACACTAAACAATTATAAACAAACAAGTCACCATAAGCAAGAAAAGTGTGTTATGCTTGGTGGCCATGCAAAAGTGTTGTAAATTTGAGCTTCACAAGGTTAGAAGATGTGTTATGCTAAACGCTTATGAAAAAAATGTAAATAGGATAAGAAATTTTCAAAGGGGTTTTGCTTAGTTCATATAAGGTCTCCTCTTAGGGAACATCATGCCTAATGTCTCCAAGAGAGGAAAAGTCTAGGATAAAATATTTGCAACTCAGGGAATGCAACGCGTAGCATCACCATTAAGTGGAAAGTTGTATGCCAAGAAAGGTCACACTCTTGGAGGACATCAAGCCTAATGACAACACCAAGAAGAATACACATCACAACAAGTAAGAAGACCGCACAATGAAACATGAGAAATAGTCCAAGATCTCCAAAATTATAATGCCAATGTACGCCCCCACTTTAAAGAAATTTCTAACACCACATTGTGAGAAGTCATTTTAAAGTAGCAAATGATAAATTATAAACAAGATATGAGATCTTATTTGGAAATCCCTATGTCAAGCATATGTTTCCAAATGAAGCTACATAATGAAAAGGAAGGGGTTCCCCCTAAAATGAAATCCCAAACACATAAGGGAACCATGGATTCAGGGCCAATGTATGTCTTTGCTACAATGATATTATAGAGGTAAGAAACTTCATCTTTCCCCAAGTATCTCATGGAATAGGAAGAATGACACTTAAAGAGAGCAAAAACAAAGAAAAATCCTTTTGGGTCAACATGGAGGAGAACTAAATGTCTTGATGACTTGCGTCATCCTAAAAAGGAAAACACGAGACAAAATAAAAGATAAAGGGTTTACGACATATATAAGAATGAAGGTACAAATAGAGGAATGAACATGAAGACACATCAAACAAAACAACGTTGGGGATCAAATTACGCACATTAAATCACATAAAGAAAATGTAAAAGAAAACAAAGATAAGAATAGTAAGGCACATGTGAGTGAACCTATTAGTAGGTCATCCACATCCCAATCTTTTTCATTGTATACAGAAGGCAAACAACTAGTGAAAGGGACAACGTTAAGTGCCAAACTAGGACAATCACCATGTTCAACATGTGGTGAATCACTCTTTTTAGGAGGACCATCATGATTGTTATCATTTAACCTAATGGAAGAGGAAAACAATAAATTTACCTCTTTATGCACTTCCTCATCAATGATAATATCTATAGAAGGTTCTTGTTCTTGTTGTGTTGAAGGTGTAGGATTTTCTTGTTTTGGCGAAGTTGTAGAATCATCATGCATTGCTTGGGTTAAGTTTAGATTTTGATTTTGTGTGTTGTTTTTTTATTCTTTTTCTTGTAATACATGAGCAATAACATGATGTCTATGCCTAAAATCTCTAGAATTTTGGCTACTTTTTGTTCGTTTTCAAGTTGTGATTGTGTAGGAGCGGGTTTATCAAACATAGGTTTCTTTTCTTCCCTTAAGGGAGGAATGGAAGGAACCATGGGAGGCTGGTCAATCAATTTATCTTTAGATTTATAAACTTTTTTAATTTTAGGAGGAACAATAGGACTTATATGGTTATCTCTTCGCCTCTTATAGGAAGTGGGTGAAGGATTTGCTATGTTTTGGTCTTGGTTACTTGGAAGGGATTTTGGTTCAATCATAGTTTCATCAAGGATAGGAGTCTCAATCATGGGTTGCAGAATATTGGTAAGGGATAATTTTGTGATGTATTTTTCCTTCAAATTTTTATAGGATTTGAAAAGAATTCCTCATCAGGCCTAATAGGTTCCATAGGTTTGGGCCAAAATAAATCCAATGAGAAATTCCCATGGGAAGACACTGGATTAAAGACACTATGATGCATAGTAAAGATCTCATTGCCAAATGGAAACTTTAAGCATTTATGCACAAC
This sequence comes from Sequoiadendron giganteum, assembly GCA_007115665.2. Classification (NCBI taxonomy): domain Eukaryota; kingdom Viridiplantae; phylum Streptophyta; class Pinopsida; order Cupressales; family Cupressaceae; genus Sequoiadendron; species Sequoiadendron giganteum. Next base: position 165,851,167 of record CM021103.1, on the reverse strand, counting down.
CGACAAGATGATATTCATGGAGTGAAGCCATGGGTAGCCTGATTTCACATGAAATGGGTCCGACGACGGGATGATGGAAAATGAGACACGTAATGTTTTTGGTCCAAATTTTAAAGGAAGAGTTATGGAACCTATCGTCGGGAAAGAAAAACCATTATGTATTTTGATCCATGCTTTTACCTTTTCAGAAGTATCTTGCTAAATTTTATGCACAAATAAGAATTCCTCAATGATCACATTCTCTACAAAAATGGGATTAATTAATATCCCATTAGTAGAATTGACATTGATTTTTCCAACTATGTAAAGAGGATCATCGAGTGCATGTTTAATTATTTCATATTGTGAGAATATAATGTCAAGTGACATCTTAGTTAGGCCCTTAGGTTAAATTTTAATGAGGTTGACCAAATTATTTATAGTGTGCTTCTCTTTATTTCATATGTGATGTTGCACGATGTGATTAAGGATAAGAACCATTTCCATTCCTTGTTTACTTTTAATTAAGTCTCTTATGTTGTGTATCATAGGAATAGAATTACCATTGATGGATATAGAACTTACAAAGTATTGCAATTTCTCTAACTCTTCATCCATTATCCTATGGTTCTCATGAAGGAGATTAGAAATTATGGCATCAACATTAGGTGTAGGTAGATAAGTCTTGGGAAATGAAGTTTTAAGGGTATGATCCATAGTGGGTTGACTAGTGTCAACACTATAAGTGAAAGAGTTAGAAAATCCAAGATCCAAGATAAATGGTGTATCATGGGATGACATGAGTCTCAAACTACGTCTTACGATAGTATTGGCAATAAGACACCAAGTTGTGAAGCTCATAAAAGTTTCACAAAACCAAGGTGCACCCAAAATGGATAAGAGGTAAAATGCAATGAAAAACCTAGAATGTAAAGTGCAATGCAATTATGTAAAAGGAATTTTTGGATTTAAACAAGGTAATTTTTTATTATGCTATGCAAAAACCTAAAAATGATGTCTTTTAGATGTAATTTTGAAATGAAACAATGCACTGAATTTGAAAAATTATGCTTAATGTGAAAAATTTTAGATAACAAAAATTTAGAAAACTGAAACAACAGACTGAATACAAAAACATGTGCAGAAGGCAGAATTAGGGATTTTAATGCCCAAAATTTTATAAAAAAGCCCTGATTAGGGACTCATTTACCTATGGGTGAATGGGTCTCACTTTAGGGTTTAAAAAAATCAATTTACAAGTTTCTAAGATGATTTGTATGGTTTTTAGATTCTAGTTTCATATAGTGAGTTATAGTTTTAAATTTCAATAAAATGAGGTCTAAATGCAAGTGCAAAATAGTGCTAAATGACAACAAAAAGGACATAATTTGAGATATAATTTTGATATAATTTTGAATTGTAAATAAGTGATGATGCAATGCTATGTAAACACTATGTAAAATAAATAATATTTTTGAATTTTCCAAATTTTAAAGAATGCAAAAATGCAAACCTAAAACCCTAAACAAGATGCAAAATAATCTAAGTGAACAACCCTAAATGAGATGTAAATAAATGAAATGCAATGCAAATGAATGAAAGACCTGGATCTAGGGCTGAAAATGGACTCCAAATCAACAAGATATGATGCTCAAAATTTAAGTTCACCAAAATGAAATGGAGAAAAATAGGGTTTGGGAGAAAATGAGGGGGTGAAATGTGGTGTCATACATATTTTCCACTATTTCATTAGGAAATGAGATCAACACAATGAATTGATTATCAACCCTTAGGTGAATCAAATCAAAGTGAGAATATTTAGATTTCCTTATGACTGAAGGATGGGGGTCAAGGTCAAACAACACTTTGGAGAGACAAACTAAAAAATAGAAAATAAACACCAAAATGCAATCTAACACTTGAAACAACAATATTAAACTCAATATTTGTAAAAATAGAAAATAAAATGTAGATCTGAGAAGGGAAAATAATTGTGTATCAGTCATTGAAAGTGATTTTCAAAAGCTAATATGTGACTCATTCACCCATGGACGAATGGGTCCAGGTTTAGGGGTTGCAACAATCTTTCAAGGGTGTTTAGTGAAGATCTAAAGCCTCTAATTTTTCTAGGTTTTAGTGTCAAAAATTCAGAAATCCGATCTGTAGGTGAGATTCCATGATTTGATGACAACTTTGACAACTTTATAAATATTGCACTTCAAAAGGTCTTCAAGTCTTCTTCAACCTAAATCCGCAATCACATGTAGAAGAGAGAAAAATGTTTCTTTTTGGGTGAATAGGGGTTTGCGTTGGTCAAACCCCATTTTGGTAATCAAACCTTGAAATAAAATGAAACATGAAAGAGGGAATGAAGAATGAATAAAGCTACGTTACCACTCAACAAAAACTTGAATGAAATCTTGATAGTAGAGATCTTAAGAGGTCTACAACTTGCATGAAATGTATGGATTGGATGTGGATCTTGACACTTAAATCTTGCTTGAAATGATACTTTGAATTCTTGACTTAATCATGAAACCTATATCACAATGTTAGCTCCAAAAACATGCATGATGCAAGAAGACTTTGACATGATGAATAGATCTCAAACTTTGCCATTAAAATCTGATTGATTTTCTCTTGAATGCCCTTGATCATGAACTTCACTATACTTTTAATCACTTAAAATTCTATGTGAAACTTAGTGAAATAACCCTATATTTATAGGTATGTATCCATAATTCTTGGAAATTGAAATATCACAAGCCGAAATTGAATTATAGATTTAAAAACATTAAAATACTACCAAAAAAATATTTTAAATTTAGGTCCTAAGGTTTAGGGAGGACCCATTTGACCATGGGTGAATGGGTCCGAGGTCCATAAACCTAGAACAAAAATTGCTCAATGTAAAGTGTTATGTTTATGCATTAATTATTGTGAGGTTTCCCCTTCAGAAAATATAATTTATTAGGCTTGTAGATGAATTAAATGGATAATTAAGGCATAATTAAGATCAATTTAATTAAAAGGGCACATATAAGTTTTTAAATGTAAAGAGGTACATTTATCAACACTAAACTAAAGCAATATTAATTCCATTGTAAATAACGAGGGCCTAAGAAGTGATAAAATGTAAAGGGTTACATTTTTCTACAATACAAGTCCATAATTTAAAATGAAATGATTATGTATATGAGTAGCTTTAATATGACACTAAATAAAATAATTTATCAACTTTTGACAAGTTTGGTAGATGTGTTAAGTATCAAGAGGAATGAAGTTGTTGTACAAGTCAAGATGAGGAAAAAATAATTAGAAAAGGTTTGTTCATCTATTTCTCATGAAGAAAGGGTTAAATTATCTCAATATAGCTACAAGAAATTAGAACCAAACAAAGAATAAATATCCTAATGAGAAAATATGAAGAAGAAGCAAAGAGGATGGAGAAACAAATAGAAGAAAAGACAACAAAAATATTGGAGGGATTGAAGAAGCTAAAATAATTAGAGATCAAGCTCCTCTGGTTACTTCATAAATGTCTATGCCTAACATAAACTTATTAGTTATTGAGGGAAATATGACTAGACGTAATGTGACAGAAAAAAATTATAAACAAAATGAGGAGACAACTCCTCCAGAGAATATTGGTGCACAAGGTACGAAAGATCAAGGTGAAGTAAGTATCTCTCCTTCGAGAAACACTATTTATGGTAAGGCACATAATGTTCTCCCTCCAAAAAAAATAGGAAGTGATGAACAAAAGAAAGAGAATAATCCTAAAAAGGGTCAGGATGCAAAGGAAAAGACAATGAAGAAGCAAGATTCTTTTGTTAGTAAAACCCAGTGTTCCTTATCTTCAAATTCATTTGAAGACTTATTGTCTTTGAAAATTATATTGTTCCAACCTATGGTAACACATCAACTTCAAAAAATCACCACTTGTGAAGGTAAGGTACATGTGTCAAATATTTCTCCCCTTCACAAATTATAGCTTGGTGACATCTTGCATGCTTCAACAAGAAAGGAAATTCTGCAAGAATAGTTGAAGAAGATTGAAATAATAGATGATGCTATAAACATAATTCAAGAAGGTTTACCAAAGGTAAACACAGATTCATCTTTGCCTCTAGAACATAAATTGAAGATTTTAATGGATTTTTTAAGGATCATTCTTCACACATTCAGCAAAAGGCAAAGTAAGAGGGTTTGAGAAAGATAACTGATAAAAGATTCGTTGAGGTATCTAACTATTGTGCTAATGCACATAATAAATTTTAGGAAAACATAGAGATGTTTAAGAAGCGTGTTGATGAATTCACCACACTTAATCAATTTTGTTTGAAATGGCCCATTTCCACCAAGATTATCAAGGATCAGATTGACTCCATTGAGTCCCAAAGCACTTAAATGGCTAGGATGTATGATGTATCATAGTGTAAGGATGGATCCACTAGAGCTCAATTGGAAAATCTTCATGTGCAGATGCGTCTACTTCAAGATCAAAGAGATCAACTAAAGAAACAGTTTGGTCAATTGAGGGAAGCAATCAACATGATACTAGCTTCACTATTTGGGATGCTTGTGGAAGTAGAAGAGACTGTTCTAAAGATGAAAGCCCCAAGAAATATAGATGAATTTGAAGATTTTTGCATAAAATTTGAATGTTAGAATCTTGTTCTTGTCTCAGTGAGAGAATTGGGTTGTAACTTTGGCACACCTTAAGGTAATATATAAGAAAAATTCTACCTAAGGAAGTTGTAAAAATATAGATAAAATATTTTTTGGCTCTATATAGTTGTGCGAATATTTGCAGTATCTTTCTGGTTTTTATTGAAGACATATAACATCAGTTTTGAGGCATCTCCATTTTAGGGGAAGTATTATTTTTAGAATAATGCAGTAAGGGGGAATTTTTAGAGTTTTTGGGTAGATAAAAATAGAAAATATTATTCCCCTTACCCTTGATGTCAAAGGGGGAGAGAAGAGTTTGTAGATATGTGTGGTGTTTCTATCAATGTCAAAGGGGGATATTGTTGGCAATAACTGTTACCATTGATGTCAACTCAATATGAGCTGTCATTGATGAAAAATATGTACGTTGAAGTGTGCATATACTCCAGAGATAGTTTTGTTATAGTTGATATGTGTTGGTGATAGTCTACAATGTTATATGAATAAAATGGTGACCTAAGTGTGATGTGTAGGTTGGAACATATGTTTTGATATGTTTACAACATGATTACATTGATATCATCCATGTTTGGTGTACCACACATAATGATAAGTTGCAAAAGCTTTACTATCTTATTGACTATTGAAAAATCATGGTTCTTTTGTATGCATCCTTTTGCAGAATAATTTTTTGTCTTGTGGCTCAAAAGATAAGATGGTTGAGTTGTGAAAGTTTTATTTCCAAGAGTTCATGTCTTTACACCTTGCACACCAAGAGTTATAGTTGAAAATGTTTTTCTCTATGCAATATAATGATGAAGGCTTGTTGGAATGCTTTATATTCCTTTGGAAGTGAAGTTCTGGTCTTGTGCTCGTATAGAAGTAATTAGTGATGTCTAACACACATTAATTTACAAACTCGTTTTGGTGGTTTGCGAGATCAGTTTTCAAATGACAGTTTTGTATAGTCTATCAAGAATGCTTTGTTTCTATGTTTTCTATAGGTTCCTTCAATTACACCAATATTTTATGATCAAAAGCTTCAAGAAAAGCTTGATGAAAATGAACTACAATTCTTGTATCTTGGTCCACGTGATGCTTTTGGTCTCTCCTTGGTAGTGTAAAGTTGAATAGTTGCCAATTTTTATGTTGTTGTCATTAATTGGGTTGATAGGTTTTTTTCCTTCATCTGAGGTTGGTTCAAGTTAATTAAGTCTGCTTTGGAGGGTGTTTTGAGAATTCTTTTGATCCTATTGTGTCATTTTTTGATCTACAACTCCTTTTATTTTCATATTGTATATGTTTGAAGCCAACTAGTGTGATATCATATGTTTCTTCTAAAGGTTATTTTGGATCCGACCTAATTAATATTTTGAGTTGTTGTGGAGGATATATATACAATATAAAATTCATTTGTGAAGGTTTTGTTTGTGAAGAAATAATGGCTAAGCAGTATGTTGAAAATGAAGTGTACAAAGTCAGTGTGAAGGGCTAGTTGTGTGAAAAAAGGGATTGCAACATCAACATATGTTGGATGCTTCTTCATAGTAGTTCATATTCAATTTTCTCATTATAATTCTCATGTATCTTTCTCTAAAATAGTGAGTCTCATTAGGTCCTTTGTATCTTTCCCTAAGGTTTTACACCTTAGTTTGCAAGTCCATAGGCAATGAGCCTTAAACATCATTGTAATTCTTGTTAGGAATGAGCTACATATATTGTGAGTTAATCCTCACCATGGTTTTTTCCTTATTGGGTTTTCCATGTAAAAATCATGGTGTCGTTTGTGTGGTGTATATTTTCTCTTATGCTCTTTTTTAGTCCATGTGATGTGTTGTTTACTTTGTAAATAAAAATGGTTAAGTTTTAATATATGCTGATTCACCCCCTCTCAACACTTCATTGTGTTCAACATTTATTTATTTAAAAAGGATTTCTAATTATATTATTATATAACCAATTGAATAATTTTAAATTAAAATTTATAATCATGCTAAGAGGTGTAACTTATAGTCACAACAAGGGGTGAATTTAATGGCATGAACATTTTAACAAAAATAAACAAATAAATAATAAATATCTCAATATTAAAATATTTTTCACAAGATGTTTAAAATTATCAAAATATTAATAAAAATAATAATAAAAACACATGCACACACTAATGTATGTTTTTGTTTGATAAATATCCAATGTAAAATAAAGCTACGTCAAGAAAAGGATATTGCCCCCCATATGCGATTCTAAGGTATCACATAGGGGATCAATGGATTTGGGATCATTGTATGTATTTTCTACAATGATATAATAGAGCTTGGAACTATCATCATTCCCAAAATAACTCAAGGAACAACGAGCACAAAGGAATAATGACACATAGAGATAAAACAAAGGAGAATCATTTTGGGTCAACATGTAAGAGACCTAAATGTTTCAATGCCTTGCATTGTCTCGAAAAGGAAACATAAGACAAATGAAAAATATAATGGTTATGACAAATAGAAGAATGTAGATACAAATAAAAGAATGTCACAACAGATTCAATACCTAAAGGAATTCATCTACAACCCAATCTTGTTCATCATATGATGAAGGAAGATGAATAGCCAAAGGGGAAACAACGAGTGTCATAATAGGACAATCACTAGGTTCAACACGTGGTGATGCACTCTTGTTAGGAGGATCATCACGGTTGTTCTTGTCTAATATCATGGAAGAGGAAAGTAATAAATTAGAACCATTATGCACTTCCTCATCAATCATTCAAGTTAATCACAACAAAATTTCTAATGATAATGTCCATAGAGGTTCATGTTGTTATTGTTGTGGTGAATGTGGAGAATCAACATACTTTCCTTGAGTTAAATTTTGATCTTGGTTTGTTTGTTTGTTCACTTCTTTTAACTTACAAGCAATAAAATGACATCTATACCTATGTTCTATAGCATTTCATTTTTCTTTTGCATGGTTTTCAAATTTTAATGGTGTGGGAGTGTGTTTATCAACCATAGGTTTGTTTTCTTCCCACAAGGGAGGAATGGAAGGAACCATCGAGGGTTGGTAAACCAATTTCTCTTTACTTTTATAAACTTGTTTGATCTTAGGAGGCACAAAAAGAATTGTATGGTTATCTCTTGGTCTCTTATAGGAAATAGGTGGATAATTTTCATGGATTTATCTTGGTTACTTAGCAGGGGTTTTGGTTCAATCATGGTTTCATCAATGATAGGAGACTCCATCATGCATTGAGGGATATTTCTAAGAGATAATTATTCTATGTGCTTTCCCTTGAAATTTTGGTAAAATTTGAAAAATAAGTCCTCATGAGGCTTAATAGGTTCCATAGGTTTGGGCCAAAATAAATTCAATGAGAAATCTCCATGAGAAGACACATGATTAAAACCGCTATGATGCATAGTGGGTTTCATTTCTAAATGGAAATTTTAAACATTTATGCTCTACCAATAGGATTAAATCCATGGAGTGTATCCATGGATAGCCTAGCTTCACATGGAATTGGTGCAATGATGGGATTATGGAGAATGAGACACTTAATTGCTTTAGTCAAAATTTTAAGGGAAGATTGATCAAACCTATTGTAGGGCAAGAAAAAACCATTATGTGTTTTGATCCATGCTTTTGATTGTTCATAAGAATCTTGGTAAAGTTCATGCACATATAAGAATTCATCAATGATCAAATTCTCTAAACATAAAGGATGAATTAATATCCCATTGGTAGGCTTGTCCTTAATTTTTCCAACTATGTAAAGAGGACTATCAGGTGCATGTTTGATTTTTTTTTTGTGAGAAAGCAATTTCAAGAGAAATATTGGTTTAGCCATTACAAGGTTTAACATCAATGAGATTAACCATAGTTCATATGTCATCCTCATTATCACTCATGTTATTAGTATTCATGTCTTGTATATTGTCAACATTCATCACATTATTCTCAATGTCACTACCTTTAACAAATGAGATGTTATGATTTAGAATTAGATTGGTAAATATTTGAAAATTTTGGTTGGGTGGGGCAAAATTATTTCAGTGATCAATAAAACCACCAATTTGGATGTGGTTAGAATCAATGAGGTCTTGCACAATATTTTTAAGACACATACACTATTTTGTATCGTGTCTATTTTATCAATGATAATAGAAAAAGAAATTTGGATTATAGTTCAAAGGTAAAGGCTTAGTAGGATTAGGGGTTCTAATAGGAGGTAAGGTAACTAAGTTCTTACCCAATATTTGCAACATGATGGAATGAAGGGTATCAAGTAATAGAGGAAATTGTATATTCTTGTCCCTGAATTGATATGGATTTGTTGTTTTTATAGCACCCACTTGAGACTCAACTTGTTGATTTATTTGATGTGCATTTATTTGTATAAAGCCCTTATTTTGTTTCTTGAATGGTTGGAAATTGTTATATGAGGAATAGATTCAGATTTTTCAATACGGTTGCAGGAAGTTTTAACTTCATGATGACTAACCAAATTTTGATAGGCACAAAGAGACATATACAAGTGAGTGAAGTAAGGGAATCTCATCATACCAAGCTTATCTTGAATATTGGTCTGCAAGTTTTCAATTCAAACATTTATTGAAGATCGACGTTAGGAATCTTAATGTTGATTTGTGAGTAGAGCAATTGGTATTGTGCTATGAAATTAATGACCTTTTCATCTTTCTTTTTTTATATATATTACATGAATTTTGATAATGCCATCTTAAGACCAAAGTGAACTTGCAAATGGTTGAGGAAGGCATCAACAAGCTCATTGAATGAACTAATTGAATTGTTTCGTAGGGACAAAAACCATTCCAAGGCTATGTCTTTAAAGGATCTAGGCAAAATTGTATCCAAGAGATTATATTCAAAAATGAAGTCACTACATAAGGTTATGTATGTTGATACATGGTGACGAGGATATCATTTACCATCATATTTATCAAATATAGGAATCTCTATACCTTGTGGAATTTGTGCTTTCAATATCTCCAATGATAATGGGTTTCATTTGACACATTGTGAAGGTTGGCCATTTTGATTTTGGTTCAATGTGGAAATTTATTGTTGGAGGGATGAAACATTTTACAAAAGTTGGTCGAGGACAAAATGATTATTTGTGTTTTGACATGGAGGTGAATAAGGTGGAGGTGTATATGTGTTGGGAGGACAAGTGAATTAAAATTTTGTGAGAGGTGATGGGTTAGGAGATATGCTGTTTGAATTCACAAAGCTAAAAGGATTCTTAGTGGACATACCCAAAGTTGGATTGATGTTACTAGTTAGTTGTCTTGTTTTAGTAATAGTTGAATGAGTGTATGTAGGAATAGAAGCCATATATGTAGGGGGAATTCAATTTCCACCTTGAATTTGAGTGTATCCCAAAGTTTGAGCACAACTAGCCAGTATAGGAACATGATCATCAATAATATGAGCTAAGTTTCACACAATTTCTATTCCTATTTTATTATCAAGCATTCTCCTCATGTTAACTATGAAAAGAACTGCAGTACCAACAATATATTCAACACTCACAAAGTTTTGAATTTTTTCTAAGGATTTATCCATTTTTTGTAAGTTTTCTTGAGGAATATGAGAATCAATAGTTTCAACATCAACAAGATTGGAGGGCATAGGACATGTTATTTTAGATATGGATTCCAACATGGGTTGACTAGTGTCAACACTATGAGTGAAAGAGTTAGAAAACCAAAGATCCATAGTGGATGTATCGACACATGATGCCATGAGTCTCAAACTATATCTCACTGAAGTATTAGCAATAAGACACCAGGTTGTAATACTCATACAAGTTTCATCAAACCAAAAATGTACCCAAAATGGACAAAAAATACTAAAAAATATAGCAAACACCTAGAAATAGGACAAATAATGCAGGTATGTAAAAATATATTGTACTGTTCAGATATGCAATACAATATTTATTTATTTATTTTTGAATGCAGGGAACTAAAAAATGGTGACTTTTGAAAGAAAATTTTATTTTTGAATCATGCACTTGTTTTGACCAATTAACATGAATGCAAATAATTTCATAAAATTGTAATTTTAGAAACTGAAGTTGAGATCTACACACAACAAGATGTAAAGCAGATAGAGATAAATTGATGCTCAAAAATCTAGAAAAATACTTGTATAAGGAAAGATTCTCCCTAGGTAAAATGGGTCCTTGCATAGGGGTTTGAAAAATTAAGTTTTGAGTTTCTGAGTTAATGTTTAAGGTTGTTGTTTTAGTTTTCCAATAGATACTTTTAGTTATAGATTTATAGATTGTTATGTTTAGATGCAAATACAATTTGATGGAAAGAACCAAGAAAAATGATAACTTTTTAGATGTAATTTTTTTGAATTTTCTAATGTAAATGAATGAAAAAACTAATATGTAGACTACTATGTAAAATTGATGCAATATGTATATAAATTTTTAGATTTTTGAGATTTTGAAGATGCAAAATGCACTTAAAAAACCCTAAATGAGATGCAATGCAAACTAATGTAGATCCTAGACATAAGGTTTGAAGGACATCCAATTTTAGAAAGCTTATAGTTTAAGAATATCAGGTTCACCAAAATGAAACATAGAAAAATGATGGTGGGAGAGAGTGTGAGGTATGTTCACAAAAATTAAATCATGATCTAGGACACCCACACTTTTCCTAGTTTCATTAGAAAAAGAGATCTCCCAAAGATAGAATTGACTTTCAACCTTGAGGTGAGTCAACCCTATTTGGGATGGGATTTATTGTTTTCTAATGACAAAAATGATTGAAATACACTTTTGGGAGATAAAATTAAATGCCTTAATGAACTTAATTATGTGATCTAGAACTTAGAATGCAAAGTACTATGATAGAACAAAAACAAACAATAACTTTCAGGTAGATGTAAGAAGGGTAGAATGATGTGTACCAAGCACCAAAAGTGGGTTTTTAACACTACTAAAGGATAGATTCATCCTAGGGTGAATGGGTCTCTGTACAAGGGTCCAAAATATAATTTCACAGTCCTCTAATCTTGGATTTTAGCTCCCGATTTCTCCAAATTTCACTATCAAAAAGTTATGAATAAATTTTGTAGGTGAGTTTCTATGGCTTCAAAAATTTGATGACAACATTGATAACTTTGCAAAATTTATTTTGAGTGATATTCAATCCTTATTCACCTGCAAATATGCACATCCAAGGAGAGGCAAAAATGTTTGTTTTCGGGTGAATAGGGGCTTGCCTTGGTAAACCCCAGTTTGGTAATTAAACCTTGATAATGAAATAATGAAAAAATAGAAAGAATTTGATGAATGAATAATACTATGTCACAACCCACCAAACGCTTAAGAGCTTTCCTTAGAGGACTAAAGTCTAACACATCTCTCTAAGGATTGGATCTTTCTTGAATTATCTTAAATAATTGCTTGATTTGATGCTAGAATGCTTGAAACCTACATCATAATGTTAGCTCCAAAACATAATATAAACACACATGAATCTTGACATGATGATATGATCTTGATTGCTATTGTAGATGAATGCTCGTGACATTAATATTTTCTCTAGGAATGTTTGGATAAAGTGCATTAGATTTGAATTGATCAAAACACCTTATATTTATAGGTGTTTATCTAATTTCCCAAAAAATAGATTCCACAAGCTGACATTTGAAACTTTAATCTAAACCATTAAAATTCCATCCAAAACATATTAAAAATTAGGTCTTGAAACTTAAGGAGGACCCATTCTCTCTTGGACGAATGGGTCTTGGGACCTAAATCTAGGACACATAATTTCGAAGGTGTTTAAATTAGTGATGAAAATTGTTTAATATAAGTTTCCCTTTTGGAGAATGGGAATAATAAGGCTCAGGAATGCATAATTTAGGCAATTAAAAGCTTAATTAACTCTAGTTAATTAAGGGGATGCAAACATGCATGTGTAAATGTAAAGGTGTATATTTTTCTACACTACACATATCAACTTTGATCGACAAGGATGGTCTATTCTCTCATGTTTTGATTAATTTGATTCATTTTGAAGATGTCCACATCTATATTCACTTTCAACTAAATGAGCACAATCATCTGAAGATGAAAGAGTTTCAAAATAATCATCTCTTGGCTGATGATTTTCTGCTCAAACCAAAATATGCAAATGTGGAAGCAAAAGGATTAGATGTATGGAAGGGTTCTCCCAATTTTTTCATCGAAGATGAATGGGTCAGAATTGATTTGATCTAGATTCATGAAGATATCTTTTGGCTTGATCAACCCTACTTAATCACAAAGGATTCTATCAAGGTCATGACTAGATTATGCTCCACCAAACCTGTGCCAATACTAAAGGTGATAAAGAATGAAGAAGTCATGAAGCTTATCGGTACCAAAGTTGACAAAATAATCCTAACAGTGGATGATATCTTTGACCTAGGGATCTCATATGCCATAATGGGAATTGCATATAAGGTTTAATATGCAAACAAAGAAGGGTTTGGTACTTCCATCACCATCTTGACTACTCATCAAATGGTGAAACAAGGAAAAGATTATTATCTTAATGAGCTCTAGTGACAATACTTGTTGAAGAATCTACACAAAACCAAGGAATTGCACTACAATTTTTGGTATGATACCTTGATTATTTACCTTATATTTTACTTCATGAAAGAAATGCCTAGTTTTAAGAATGTGGTCTGGAGAAGGGATATTCGTGTAGCTCATCAGATTAAGAATAATATGCAAATATTTTTAGATACCCAACAATGTGATACATTTCTTTGGAGTTTCTTCAAAAAAATTCAAAATGAAATGCAGAAAAGGGATATGGTACCCTCACAAGTTGTGGAAGGTACAAGAATAAAATCACTTTCATGGTAGATAAAGATAATTTTATATGGAGGCAGTTGAACTAAGGACTTCTTGGATAAAAAAGTTACCCTATAAGGTCTCTAGATTTTATTGGATTGCATATGATGACATTTTGCTCGGAAAACCTATAAATCCTTTTTTTGAAAGGTTTGGAACATATGATGAAATAACCAACAAACAAATCAAAAAGAAGGTAGAAGAAAATATGAAGAAGACTTTAAATGTGGAGAATATGATGTCTAAATTAAAGAAGGTGTTCGATTATCTTGAGGAAGCATCTCAATTCACTCTTGCTACATGAGCTCCTAAAAGGAAAAGTAGATCTACTACTATCTCTTCCACTACTCCCAAACCTACTCAAACTCCCTCTAGTAGAAAAAGAATTGCTACTAAAGTACCGGCACAAACCAAGATTGCTAGAAAGAATCCAAGAACTAAGAAAAAGAAACAAGGGAAAAGTTCAATCTGGTAAATGTAGATGATGATGAGGAAGAAGAAGAAGAATAAATCTATAGATATCTAAAATTGTCCTAACCTACGAACTAGCATTTTAACACTAATATTCGTCTTTCCCTAATGATTAAATAGTGTTCAATTATTTAATTATTGTCTAAAATCATATTTTCACTATTAATTAAATGACTTTATGTTATTTAAATTCATTTCAATTAATCTTCTTCATTAGTTAAATAAATTCATATTTATTTAATTATATCTTTAACTCTTTATTCTTCTTGATTAAATATATAAATCCTATTTATTAAATATATTTTTTATTAACATTGACCCACACTTTCTAAATTAAATAATTACTTTAGTTATTTAATTATCTCATTTTGTCTCAACATTATCCATTCATCATAAATAAATAAAGAATTTTATTTATTTCTCTGATTCTCACTTGCACATTTCTCAAATAATTAATTAATTTAATTAATTATTATCCTCTCATGCAAATCTAGATTTATCTTCTAACACTTTCTTTCACTTCACTTCTCATGCAACTAGTTAACTCACATTCACATTATCTTCCACATAATTATGTCACTACTTTAATCAATAAATTATTATGATTTATTTAATTCACTCTTCTTCTATAATTAAATAATTGTTTTAATTATTTAATTATTCATTGGTTTTTCTTCTACACTTAAATAATTATATTTAATTATTTAACTAGTCATTCACACATCTATAAGTTAAGTGATCATTTTAATTATTTAATTTAGATAAATTAGTCCATCTTCTAAATAAATAAAATTCATTATTTAATTTATTTATCCTCATTTGCACATGCACTAATAATTAATTATCTTAATTAATTATTATTTCATCATGCAAAAAGCTAACTTAACTAATTCTTCTATTAAATAGTTATCAATTAATTATTTAATTAAATATCAAACCCACATCTCTAAATTAAATAATTACCTTTAATTATTTAATTGACATTTTTCATCATGCATGAATTAAATAATTATCTTTCCTTTGAAATATATTTACTTAACTTATTGAGACATTGTCCATTAATAAATAATTTTATTTATTTATTAAATCTTATCTTTGCACATTCCTTAATTAATTAATTATATTATCATGTAAAAAAAAACTCATTTTCTATCTCAAACATATCTTGCATGTTCCTCTAATAATTATTTATATCAGGCGTTATTTCCTCAAATCTTAACTGACACTCTCTCTCAGTCAATTGATATATTAATATACCACTCTTCTTATCAATCACTTCTCTTAACATTTCAATAAATACATCATACAACTAGTTAAATAGAATCTTGTTGCTAGTTGCAATTAGTTAACTGGGCAATTAATTCCTCTTATTAATTCTCAGCCTTTGATATCAAATTAGCATCTCTTAATCTAGGTTGTTGATTCAATTTTTGAAAATCTATAAAATAACCCTTCATCTCTCATTATCATAATCTAAAATTTTCATAGCAAAGTCATGTTCATTTGATTCTTGAGAAATTGATAATTTATCATAGCATCTAGGTCATCACATATTGAAGTTTTGCAAACTATCATGGAGGGTTTGAGTTGAAGCAATCTGACATGTATTTCAACTAAAGTTACTCAACAATGGGATTGGTAAGGTTGTTTCATGCTTTTGAATTTATTTGTTTTGATTGATTGATCTAATCCTTGTTTGAATTCATCTGTTTAAGCAATCTCGATCTCATTGATAAGTGGGTTCTATCATTTATTTTTGGATTCTTTGCTTGAATTCAATTGTTATTACTGATACAATATTTTCCCCTTACATTCAATGGCACACCTAGTGGGACCCATGTCTTTGATCTAACAATTTTATAAATATTTTCATCAGTTGCAAGTGTTTAGAGTGCGGTCATATTTTATAGAATTTTTAATTGTAAACAGGTTCTCTATTGTACCTAAGTAGGGTATCTAAAGAATGTTGCAGTTGTCTAAGAACTAGGCCATAGTAGTCTCAAAACAGGGCCACTATTGTACTTGAATAGGGTTGCTATTGTGTTTTGGACAAGGTCATTATTGTTCTCTTTTTTTCAAGCTTATTTTAATAGATTAAGTTTTTTTCACGTTACTAATCTCTTATTTGTAGCTTGTGGCATTGGGAGAACAAGTCTCAAAATTTCTTTTAAGTGCTTTAAATAGAACAAAAACAAGTCACAACTGCTTTTCTTGGTTAAAATTGACGTGAATGTCTCACCATTTCTTTAAGTGCTTTAAAATGAACAAAAATAAGTCATAACTACTTTTCTTGGTTAAAATTGACATGAATGTCTCAATTTATTATAAGTGCTTTAAAAAAAACAAAAATACGTCACAATTTCTTTCTTGGTTAAAATTGATGTGAATGTCTCATCATTTCTTTTAGTGCTTTAAAAGGAACAATAAAATTGATGTGAATACCTCATCATTTCTTTGAGTACTTTAAAATTAAAAAAAACAAGTCACAACTACTTTTTTTGGTTAAAATTGATGTGAATGGCTCACAATTTCTTTTCAGTGCTTTAAAAAAACAAAAAATAAGTTGCAATTTCTTTCTTAGTTAAAATTGATGTGAATGTCTCACAATTTCTTCCAAGTTATTTAAAAAGAACAAAAACAAGTCACAATTGCTTTTCTTGGTTAAAATTGATGTGAATATCTCACCATTTCTTTTAGTGCTTTAAAAAGAACAAAAACAAGTCACAACTTCTTTTCTTGGTTAAAATTGACATGAATGTCTCACCATTTCTTGTAGTGTTTAAAAAAAAAAAAAAATGATTCACAATTGCTTTCTTGGTTCAATTTAACGTGAATGTCTCACCATTTCTTTTAATTCTTTAAAAAGAACAAAAATAAGTCACAACTATTTTATTGGTTAAAATTGACTTGAATGCCTCACAATTTTGTTTAAGTGTTTAAAAAAAACTACAAAGTCACCATTTCTTTTCTCGATTAAAATTTACACTGTGTTGGAACATTCCATTTTTATCTAGGCTTTAAAAAGAATCACTTGTTTATCATAATTGGTGTGCTTGCAAAAACTATCTAAGTCATCCTTTTTATTTTACTAGAGGGGCATTCTTTGAGATACATCCTGCAATGGAGAACTCAAGGTGACCCTAAAACATGTTTATCGGTGGGCTATATAAAGTATACAAAACCTAGAGTAAGTAGCATAAATCTATGGATGTTATATCTTGTGGGCCTACTCTCATGCAAATGAATGGGTCTCTTAGGGGAAGCTAGAGACTTTAGTGTCTCCCATTTGAAGTATACCTATGGTGTTCACATTGTCACTAAAAACCTTTCTATCTAGAGGCCAATCCAAGTTTTTCTGAAATTATTCTTCAAAGTAGTGCACAAGAATAACATCGTGACCAAAAGTTACTTACCATGTCTATTCTATGAATGAGGCATAGTCTTAAGAGTCCATTCTCTTACAAAAATCTAGAAGTATCAAGGTGGTACATGACCTTGGTATGTCCTATTTGATCCCTCCATTAGAAATAGATTACATCACTCTTTTGAGGGAGAGGTAAGCCTATTATGAATAAATGTACCTTTACTCCTTAGGTTGTAATTGATTGATCTTATTTGAGCTAGACCAATGAAACTTATTAAAGAAGGTTTGCATAATATCCCCCTAATATTTGAGTCAATTATTGCATACTTTATTTGTTGTATATATCAGTTGTAAATCACTTTTGACATCAGAGTTAAACTTTCAAATTTGCAAAATTTGTCAAAAATGTTTCCAAACTAAAAATCAAGAAATAGAGTCACACCAGTCAAAAAACAAAGTCGCTATTATGAATCAAGTCGCTTCTATCTCAAAACAAAGTTGTTATTGTCTAGAATTAGGTTTATGTTGCCTTAAATTATGGTCGCTATTGCCTACTCTACTAGTAAAAAAATAAAATAGAGTTTCTACTATCATTTCTGCCACTATTACATATAAAAATGCTTACTACTACATCACATTCTACCATAGTTGTCTAAAAAATCCATCTCTGTTGAAAAATTGCTTATCTCAGACTTATCAGAGTTGACCCCAAACATTGTCATAAAATCCTGCTCAGTTGTTATGAAAATCTCAAGTCAGATCCACATCAGACTTTATCAACATCCTTGGATATCATTGGTATTTTATACAAGCCTTTACATCATCAACATAGATCAAATATCAAACTAGCCTTTGGACACACATCAAACACAAGATATCAAATCTCATCATCTTGCTAGATTCTTAATCAAATCATCTTATCATCTTGTGGTCTTGTCAAATTTAGTGGATATTATCCTCTTCCTATATTTCTAGATTACTATCATCATCCCTTACTTGCACTCATGAGCCGAGTTCAAGTAGAGAAATCAACATATCCTTTATCAACATCTTTTGAGACTTAGCAAAAATCAATCAAATCTTGTCTATCCTTGTGTCCATACACTAAGCATCATCTTTAAACATCCAAAATCCACTCACACCTTCATCATAGGGTTGACTATAAAAAACATAACATCCAAAATCAAACTTCATTATAAAACTATCCCAAGATCAACATCAACCAACATCAAACAAAAAACATCATTTGTCTAAAGGGTTTGCCAATATTCCCCTTGTACATTCATTGTCTAAATTTTAAATTGACAAAAATAAGTTAATGTAAATCTATTACCTAAATCTAGTTCCACTCTATACAACCATTGGGTCATCATTTCCTACAAATGTCAATGATATATCAACTATATGGATTCCTCTAATAAAGGTTTTAGAGCATCTTGTCACATGGAAGATTTTAATCAAGGTCAAAACATACAAGTCTATGATCAAAGCATGAATCTTCTTGTAATGGCATGAATTTGCACCCCTTGAAAATTCCCCATTTACATACCTCCTACCTTAGAAAATTAAAATCTCATGATGCTATTCCATGTTCTCCATTCACTTCCCATCCACTTGGCAGTTGCTTTTTGTGTCGGTGGAGGTTATTTTTTCTGAGACACTAGCGCAAGATGCAGACATCTGCATGATGCACTGTCGTCCTGACATGATTACTCCCTCAAAATTTGTAGAGGTGTTACAACTCTCCATTGGCGATGAAGTGTAACATTTCTATGCCCTTGACTAACCTTGAATGACTCCTTTGCCTCCAATTTCATCTTCAAATTACTATCCCATTCATTCAACTCATCTTCTTGGCATTCTACTTGATCATTCTCACTTCTACACACTTCATTCACAAAATTCTCACCACCACTAAAGTTGCAAGTTGATTATTTTTTGGTTTTACTCTCATTGTTGTTGCACAAAAATATTGGAATCTACAAGCTTGCCAACTCACTCCTTCTCCCATTTTCATTAAGTGCATGTGGTTGAAGGTGATATTGTTCTATCTTCCATTCACTTACCATCATTGTATTGTTTTGTAGCATATTATTATCTAGTATAGTATAGAGTACTTCCATTTTCATATCTTTCTTTATCATATTCTCTATTGTTGCTATACTAGCTATCTGCGGAGGTAGAAACACCAAAGTGGGGGATTGACTACGACAATCCTCTATACACAACCTCAATTTTTTTTCATTTTCTGTGTTTAGGTTGTTTGTGGAGTGAATATTTTGAATATATCAACTTTTGGGTGGGAAGGTATGCTTTCCTTACCCTTCTTCATCATTTCATAGTTAGAGATAATCTTAGTACTTTCTCAATATTCTTGTTATTCAATTATTTTCCATTTCTTTTATTGCATTAAATCATATTTTTCACATTGTTAGTAGGTTTCTTTAGCTTTTAGAATGTACTTTACACTTGCTATCCATATAGACACCAGTGTGCCACACTATCATCCATTCCATGCACTAGATTCCTCTAGAAATGAGTTGTCTAAGTTGTAGTCTGGACTCTAGGAACCCACTCACCTAATTTCTTGAACCTCTCTGGTTGGTAGAAGGAAAAAGGAAGGTTAGTTGTCCTTCCTTTTCACCCTTTTAAATGAAAAACCTATCTTAAACAATCCCTTAGCATGAGGTAGATCATGGCAACTGATTGTTCTCGACCCTCTCATGACCTTGGGTCCTGATTAGTCAGTCTTTCTCCTCTACATTTTAGTGAACTTGACGTGAATGTTGTAGTATATATTTCCTTGTCTTGAGGTTCTTTCTCTCATGTCTTCATAGGTTGTGAGCTTGTGTATTGTGATAATTTATGAGCTTTAAAACTCAGTCTACAACTTCTAGGTATGTAGTTAGAAGGAATGTCTAACAATTAGAGATGGATTTATCAAGGGTAACTATAGCTCTTGCTTCCCAGGAGATGGTATCAGTGACAAAGACAAGTTTCTTCGATGAAACCACTCATAGTCTCTCCTACGACCCCACCTTTGAATGATGATGATGCTCTCACTATTCTTGTAGAGCATCTCCTTGCTCTAGATAGGAGGCTATTGGATCTTCCAAATCACTTAGGGAAAGATAAAAACATGGCTAGGGCCACTAGAGTTGCTAATGAGATTAGATATATTCTAGACAAGGATTGGATAGGCATAGAGTTTCTCAATGGCCTTGCTAACTTAATAGAAGAATATGTCATTTCTTACAACCCTAGGTCATGTATTACCCTAGATCATAAGCTCTACGCTTATGAAAGATAGATTGGTGTCTCGATGCCTACGACATTGGTATGTATGGATGAAATGGGCCCTTTTGTCAACATCTCCACTCTTGCTCTGCCTCCTATTGTCAAAGTGAGCAGAGTACCTCTAGGATTCAATGTTCTTCCCTTGGGGGCAACCCCATCTTGGCAATGGGATTTTTGGTAGAATGGGGGCTGGTCGCTCTAGTGCATTTGGTGCTCTTATTGGATCTAGAAATGGCTCTGGTGGTGGTCATGGGGTTGCTTCAGTGGTGGATCTGATAGTGGCTATGATGGTGGCTCTGGTGGCGGTCTCAATGGTGGTTTTTGTGGTAGCTCCACTGGTCCTCTTTTTTCATTGACCCTATTTTGAATGCTCTGCTATAAAATATGTGTCAAATACAAAACCACATTGCGAGTCTTTCCCAAGCCTCTACCCAGCCGATATTTCAACCTTTTTTTTGAAATAGTCCTTTATCGGTGACAATTTTGAACACTCTCATCCCTCAAGGGATGAAAATTCCTAAATTTGAAAAATACAGTGGTAAAGGAGACCATAAAACACACATGTCAACCTTCTATGTGATGTGTACAAACTTATTTCACCATGATGCCTTGATGGCCAAATTATTTCCTCAATCTCTCAAGGACACAACACTAGAGTGGTACCGTTCCTTGCCCAACAACTCCATATTCTCATTTGATCAACTTGTTAATCAGTTTCTCTGTTAGTTCCAAGCTAACATCGAGCCAAATATGACCTTCTCTGATCTTGTTTGATGTAAGCAAGGAGAGCATGAAAAGATTATTGATTTCATTGCTCGATATCAAGCACTCTATTCACAAATTTCTTACCTGGTACCTAACTTAGGCATGCAAAAGTTATTCATTGGTAACTTGTAAAGACCTTGGGAGGATAATTTTTCCTTAATAAACTATCCTTATTTCACTCATCTGTGCATGGCATTGCAGGAATATCAACAAATGGTTGTTTAGTTTGGGAGATCTTCCTCGCACTCTCACCCCAAAGGTAAGTCTATTGTGTCGATTTTAGGAAAAGGAAAATCTATTGCAAATGTAGTTTCTATGACTAATGATAATGGCCTCAAGCATAATAGATAGTTCACAAAGTTTTTTGAATCTTACTCTTCTATTTTGAAGACACTATTAAAGGATAAAGTTATAACCTTGGAAGATCCTTGACCTCTTAGAGAGCCTTACCATGACTAGTATGATAGGAATGCAAACTACCAATACCATCTTGTCCATGAACATGCTACTGAACATTGTTTGCACCTCCATCATGAAAGACAATATTGCATCGATGATGGTACTATTCACTTTTATAGTAAAAAACATAATGCAAACAAGTCGATGGCTAAGGCAAATAGTGAATTGTAAATTTATACGAACCTATTTTCATCTCACTCTATGAATTTGATTATTGATCCTTTCGGTGCCTCTCCCAAGGCCCCAACATATGTAAATGTGGTTTCATTTACTCACACTCCTCCCCCTTAGCTTGTGATTGGTTCACCAAATATAAATTTTACATAATAGGATCTACCCAAGAATAAAATAGCTTCTCCTCTATATATTCCTGCTCAGGTCAATGGAAACATTATGATGGGAGTCCTTGTGCATCCTGTGATTCATGTGAATATCATTACACAGGGATAAATAAATAAATATGAGGACCACCATACATACCCATGATGGCCTCTCTCTTGCTCCTTATGGTTCTATAACTCTTTCTATCCTAGTGGGCCCTAGGGTTGTAAATGCTACCTTTGATGTAATTCTTGAATTTGACTTGTTGAGAGTGAAGTTGGGCATCTTGTGGCTAGTTTTCATGAACGAAGTCACTTCCATTATTCACAAATGTCTAAAATTATCTCTCAAATGTGCAGTGCATGTCATGCATGACATCGGATAGCAACCATTGGTATCAGATGGGATATATTCTCTAGATCATTTTTGGCCCTCCCCAATTGGTTTGCTCCCTCCAAGAATGAACCTACTTTATCAAAATTACATTAAGTATAAGATCGATGGAAAGGTGTAGCCAAAAATAAATTTCCCTATAGAATAGTAGCAAGCTGCCTCTTCCTCACAGAAAGGGAAGGGGAAGTTTTCTCATGCTCAGGAGCCTTCTTCTTCCACTACAGTTCCACCTACTTTTTCCTCTCGACCTATTGTGGTACCTCTACATGTCTCTTAGGGATTTTGATGCTACTTGCTTAGCAAAAGGCCAAGCATCAAGTGGTCAACCTTCCTATCTTTCCATGGTGCCTCACACCATATTGTATAGTAAGGGGAAGGGTCCCCATGGAGTAGCCTCTCTGTCTCAACCTCCACAACCTCCTATTGTCCCTACCCTTAGGGTAACAAATGGGAAGAGGCTCGTTGCTGAGGCACTTCAGTCTACTTCTCCATTGGTTTTAGTATCTATTCCTATACCTCTTCTTCTTATTTCTATCGAGGAGTCACTCCCTCTACTTGAAATGGATGTGATAGAAACTCCAATGATAGAACAAAAGCCTCTTGCTCCTCCTCAAGTTACATAGCCTCTAGCTCTCAAAGCCAAAGAAAAAACCTTGAACATAAGCATAAGTGCCAAAGAAAGACTCTGGCAGTTGAATAGGCTACTTTGTAAAAGGAGGAAGGGGAGTCAACAACTCTTGTTTCAACATCTTCTATTGTGTCCTCCTCTTCTACCTCTTCTACCTTAGTTCCCATCACCTCAATCTTGCTTTTGGCTCCCCCCACGAGTTTGAATGACCCTCACCCTAAAAGGGTGCAAGTTTTCATTGCTCCCTTAGTTGTGCCTCCTCTCTTGATGTCCCTTTTGGACATCTCACCTTTTCTCAAGCTTGTGGAGATGCTAAATACCTCGATGGTGTCTGCTACATTTTTCTTCACTTCTTCCTTACCTTCTACTTTTTCTGTGGGGATAGCCCATCCTTTGATGAAGCACAAGTTGGAGGATGACCTTACTTATAATGGGGGTCAAAAGAAGGGATCACCTCCTTTGAAAGTTGGTTTTGCATTGGCTTGCGCCAACCTAGTGATGGAGGTAGCCCCAACATCCTCAGAGTTTTTCACTACCTCGAGTCTTTCAGAGAGGTCGGTAGTGGATCTTAGGTGCCTCCTTTGTCACCTACTCAATTGACACTTGTCACTTATATTAGGTGCATGTTCAACTTAGTAGACAATGTCCTAGCTTTGTCATTGATTTTTGTAAAATCAATGTCATTTACGTTACAAGAGTTGAGCAAAGAAGACCTTGAGAGGCTATCTTCCTTGGCTCTTGTTGTAAGAAATTCAGAGGGTGTTCCCCTTGTAGGCTCATCCTCCTTCCCCTTATAATGATCTAGATTGGGAGAACAATGACCTCTTGGTTGATGAGGACTAGGAGGGCACCCCTTCTTTATCTGTATATTAGAGTTTGTGTGTGTGTGTTGTGTTCCCTCGTGCTTGTTTTATATGTACCAAGAGGACCCTTTTCACCCTCGTAGATTCTTGGATATAAGATTTTTTGGTGTTGTAAACTTCTTCTATTTGTTACATCATTCTTCCTCTATTGTGCCTTGATTTTTGATAATTAGGGATGATGCAAAGTGTTGGGGTATTTAGGCCTTCCTTCCATGTTGACCCAATTTTTTATTTATATTTTGTTTTCCCCTTTCTTCACATGGTTTGATATAGTAGGGGATTGATGATAGTTAATATATATATATATTATTATATTATATCTATAGGCAGTTCTGAACCCAAAATATTAGATCCCCCTATCTCTTGATGTCTTTTTTTTTCTTACATTGTCTTTCTATCTTTCTTCTTTTCTTTCTTCATGATGTTGTGGTTCCTATATGTTGTCCCTTGTGTGTGCGACAACATTTACATGATTACATCTTGTCATGTATCATGGACCACAACATCACTTTTTTCTCTCTCCTTAGGATGTCAAGTGTCTTTGTGTTCAACACACACCATCCTAAGGGGGGGGCTATCATATTGATTCAATTTTCAAAAGGTGTATTCGGTGGCTAATGAATCCCTCATTGAAAATCCTTTATTTTTCAAAAACTATATTCTTCAACGAGGACCCCTAGTGGAATTTTTCTTTCATCATGGATTCATAAAGAAAGAATCTAAAAACTTTCCTTTGAGAAGGGAGTACTTTTTCTAACGAAGAAGTCTAAAAAATTTCCCTTGTGAGGGAGTATTCTTCCTTTCAAATTCCTTGATGAAATGGATCTTTTGAAAGGATTTCTTTATGATATAATCATTTATGAAAAAATTCATCACCTTTCAAACAAAGCATCCCTTGAGAAGACCCCTTTTCTTTTGAAGGGTTCCCAAGGGATCCCCTTTGAAATTTGTTCCTTCCATTTTTTATTGTCTATGTGATTGTTTGTTTGCCTGCATGGATTTTTTCTATCTAACATATTTTGTCTATGGATTAAATATTGCTTTGTAGGACTTGCGAAGCTACTTTTTCAATCAATCTTGGAGGATTGACCAACATGAGATTTCCTTGCAAGATTGAGCACCTGTAAGGGGGTATCAGAATCTACGGATCCTTTCACATATAGCTTCCCTTAAGACTGATCACCTAGGGTGCCTCCTTTGTAGGACCGAACACCTGCAAAGCCTTTTGCTCACCTTCCATAAGTCTATGGACCTGCAACACATTTATTAAACTCTTCTCAAAACCAAGTACCTATGGAGCCATCTCCTCTTCTTGTGCTTTCGATTGTGTCAAATTGTAATCTTCTTCCTCGATAGTTTAGGTATACACTTCTAGGCTTTCACTCTACTTTATCATGCATTCGCTGACAATTATGCTCACTAAAGTGGGGGGAAAATGTAATAGCATGAATTTTCAACCCTTGAAAATTCCCCATTTACATACCTCCTACCTTAAAAAATTAAAATCTGATGATGCTATTCCATGTCCTCCATTCATTTCCCATCCAGTTGGCAATTTTTTTTGTGTTAGTGGAGGATATTCTATCTAGAATGCTAGCATGGTGTGTTGCCATCCTAATAGTATTCTTTCCTTTGGAATTTTTATAGGCATTACAACTCTTCATTAGCGATGAAGTGTAACATTTTTATGCCCTTGATCGACCTTGAACAAATCATTTTCCTCCAATTTCATCTTCAAATGGCTATCCCATTCATTCAACTCATCTTCTTGGAATTCTACTTGATCATTCACACTTCTACACACATCATTCACACTTCTACACACATCATTCACAACATTCTCACCACCATTGAAGGTACAAGTTGATAATCTGCTAGTTTTACTCTCCTCATTATTGTAGCAATGTTGGCATCTACAAGCTTGCAAGCTCACTCCTTTTCCCATTTTCCTTGAGTGCACATGGTTGAAGGTGATATTTTTCTATCTTTCATTCACTTAGCATCATTTTATTGTTTTGTAGCATATTATTGTCTAGCATAGTATAGAGTACTTCCATTTTTCTATCTTTATTTATCATATTTCTCTATCGTCACTATATTGGCTATTCGTGGAGGTGGAAACACTAAAGCAGGGGAATGACTGTGGTAGTCCTCTATACACTACCCCAACATTTTTCTATTTTGTGTGTGTAGGTTTCTCATGGAATGAATATTTCAAATATATCAACTCATAGATATTAAGGTACACTTTCCTTACCCTTATTCATCATTTCGTATTTAGACTTAGTCTTAGTACTTTCTCAATATTCTTGCTATTCAATTATTTTCCATTTTTGTTATTACATTAAATCATATTTGTTAGGTCTTTGGTAGGTTTCTTTAGCTTTTAGACTGTACTTTACACTTGTTATCTATATAGATGCCAAGGCCTAATTGAGATGCCAGTACATCGTGTTGTCATATGTTGCCTATGCTAGAGTCCTCTAGTAGTGAGCTATCTAAGTTGTAGTCTAGACTATAGGAACCCACCCACCTGACTTCCTGAACCTCTAGGGTTGGTAGAAGGAAAAAGGCATATCAGTTGTTCTTCCTTTTTCACCCTTTCAAAAATTGAACCTATCTTAAAAAATCCCCTAGTGTGAGGTAGATCAAGTTAACTAATTGTTCTAGACCCTCCCATGACTCGGGGTCTTGATTAGTTAGCCCCCCTCCTCTACACTTCATCAATCCAACATCATATTACCAAATTAATACATGCCAAATCCTCACATAGCGAATTATGGGATGGATTAATTCACACCTCAAAAAATTCAAATACCACATCAAAATTAAATTCCTCAACTTCCATATCAAAATCACTCTTATCAAGGTTCACAACAACATCAAGTAGTATTACAAAAACATCAAGGGTTTCAAAATCACCATCATGGTCAAAATCTACAACATCAATTTACCTAAGTTCACTTGCCAAATCAATTAACACACTTTTGTAGAAAACATATCAATCTCCAAATCAATGCATTCCTCATCAAATTCATCAGAACATTTATTTATATCAGCAACAAAATCCATTCTTACAACATTATAACATGGAATATCATTAACAACATCAACATGCATCACAACAAAAACAATTTTTTCCACCCCAAAACACCAACAAATGTGAGTACACTCCTTTAGGGGATCCAATTGAGGTGGTGTTAAACAAATTATATCATGCTAAACTTATCACACTTCCAAAAACATTAGGTGATTACAAACCTATTTTCAAAATTTTTGGGTATGATGATAACACCTATTTAGAGAAAAATGCCATGATGCATCAAACTGTATTAAACTCAAAAATCTCAACCAAGACCTTATCCATCAAGGAGAAATAACCATTGAAGATAACATTCAAGGTTCAACACCTAATGATAACATTGACAATATCTCAACCTAAAATTTTGAAGATAATGATCAAATCCCACCCATCAATAATCATATGGATAATGTTTATACCTCACATAAGGAGCTAGAAGACATAGATACATTTTCAAAGCATGATCAAGATAATCCATCAGTGTCTAACAATTATCTATTTCAAAAAATCTTAACATCATTTGATCTCATGGTTGAAAAATTTGACAAGGTCTCTACCTCAATTGTTGAGGGTAACACACAAATTTCATCTACTAATGATCATGTTGACAATGTCTCTACATCATCCTATAAGCAAGATGACATATCTTAGGAATTTATTCCCAAGCATGATCAAAGTCGTACACCAAAGTCTAGCTATGGTCCTTTCCAAGACATATTGACATCATTTGACCTCATGGTTGCCAATATTAAAGATATCCTTAATTCTCCATTTGATCCAAACTAACTTGGAGATCAAGAGAATATTAAACCAATACCCATGCCTAATTAAGAAATTCAAGAACCCTTTACAAACAATCCATCCTTTGAGATTGACCTATATCAAGAAATTGATTCAAAGCATATCAAAAGTAATTCTAAAATTAGTCAAGATCAAGGACCCAGGTCTTCTCAAGATCTAATAGGTCTATTCCAATTTGATATTGAAGATAACTCTAAAAAAAGCTAAGATCAAAGATCCACATCTCCAATATACTCCAATGATTTAATGGGTATCTTCCAATCCATACAAGATTTCACAAACAAGGATCATATCCATATATCACACTCTCCTATATCTACCCATAAGATGCTTACTCAGTAAACGACACATAGATGATCTTCATCTAAAATAAGAGTCTTATACTCTTGACATCATTACCAAGGAACAGGAGTTTCTTACTCTCAAATTCATTAACAATGAACAAGAGTCTCCTAATCTTAACATCTTTACGCATGATCAAGGCATGTCAGAATCCATAAACATATCAGAAATTGATCATGAAGAATACTTATAAATGGATTGTGAATCAAAAAAATCCTTTGAAGAACAAGCAAAAATAAATCATGAAAAAGGAATTTACACTGATTTTGAATCAAAAGATTCTTTTGAAGATCAAGCTAAATATATCAATCAGTAAGTTATCTCACATATTAATGATCCTATCACTTATAAACTTGGACCACTTACCTTCATTAGAGAAAGTTATCTTAGCAATGAAGAAGCTATCACCTTTGAAGATCCACAAAAAAGTAGAGAAGGATTAGCACCTTGTTTCCAAGATAAATCATATCCTATTGCAAACAAGATCTTTCGAAGAATGTAGTATAAAGGAAAAGGACTAGGTCTACATGTGTAGTGTAGGAAAATGGATCCCTTGACATTTTCACACTCATTTGGGTCCTTGTGGATTTTGTCTTAATGTTGCCTTGATTAATGTTGTAATATGCATAACACATTCACATTAGGTCTTGGGCCTATGTGAACTAATGGAATTTAATGGTACCTTGCTAAAGTGTTGTGAAGTGTTGTAACTCACTTTCACACTTTTCTAGGGTTTTATCAATCAACTAAGCATGATAAACATAATTATAATCAAAATCAACCTTAATCTTTCCTTATTTGGAGTGTTGTAAAGTGTTGTAACACACTTTCACATTTCTCTAGGTCTATCATTAATAATTAGGCTCTCTTATGCTTTAATTGGCCCTATTTTGCATCCACAATCCTCATTTATTACATCTTTTCGAGGATAAAACTGACACTAATCAGTAACCAATTATAATGCAATTTGTTTTGGCTTATGTGGCCCAAATTTAGGGATGTAGGACTCATTCACCACCTTGGGCGAATGAGTCCCAGCTGGATCTTTTTGTCTTGAAACAGGTTTTACACCTTTCTAAGAACTTTTCAAAATATTCCCAAAAATTAGGCCTCAGTGGACTCATTTTCCACCTTGGGTGAGTGAGTCCCATGTGGCCCAAATTCAAATTTAATTCAAATTTCTGACGGGATTTCATTCTCCTAGATCTGATGTCGGCTTGTAATGTTGAAATTTTGAGAATTTTCACATAATTCAGAATAAATACAAGGTTCTTTCACCCATTGTCTCCCAACAAGAAATCAAGTGACCTAGCATTCAAGAGAGTTCACAAGAGCATTCAAGGGTAGATTATCAAGCATTTTAGAGCAACATTCAAGTTCCAATCATCATGTTAAGGATTTCATACATCATGTTTTTTATTGTGGTAACAATTGTAATGTAGAGTTTATGATTCAAGCAAGTACTTCAAGCAAGATCAACATCATTCAAGTAAGAGTCAAGAACCACATACATTGCAGCCATTTCAAGCATATTTGTAGCACCTTATTGCTAGGATTTGGTGAATTACAACATTGTTATTTGTTCATTCGTCATTCTCCATTCATATTTTCTTTCATTTCAAGGTTTAACTACCAACAAGGGGTTTGACCAAGGAAAACCCTTATTCACTAACCTCACAAAATTTTCCCCTCTTCTTTTGTGTGATTTGTAGGGCTAGGTTGGAGATTTGTCAAGGAGAAAAGTTGGAGAAAACTTGTCAAAGTTGTCATCAAGTCTAGGAGAAGCTTGGAGAAGACCTACAGGTGGCAATTTGTAGTTTCAAATCTAGAAACTAGTCAAAAAGAGCAGAGCAGGCCAAGAGTAGTAGAATCAGGTCTTGAACTTCTAAAAAAGCAAAAGTGGAATGATTTTCCACAAGTAGAAAATGAGTCCCACTATATAGGCCTGACAGAGATTTTCACAGATTTGGATACCCTTTTGGCTGAAACCTGTATTGGAATATTTTTCCAAAAGCTGGATTGATTCGCCTAGCTTGGTGAATGAGTCTTAATTAGTATTAACAATAGATTTTCTAGAATTCTAGACCTCCATTTCCTTCTCCAGTCTCCGAAGTGCACACTTTTTATTGCATTTCTAGTTCATTGAAGGTTTGATATTTTGCATTGTCTTTTCCAAGTCCAAACTTGGTGGTGAACCCCTCATTAGATCTCATTCATCCCCTAGGGTAATCCCTTTGCAATATTTGAATCCCTTGTGCATTGAAATCTCAAGGGTTTGTTCTTGAGTGAAGAGTGTGAATATTGTTTCTCTCCTTTTATGTCCTAAACCCTAAAGGTGAAAGAAGAACATCATCACCCCCAATTTTCACCTTTTCAACATGAATAGGGTATCCTAAAACTAGTATAAATTATTGACAATATTGAGCATCAAGATCTTGGTTATTTAGTAATTAAGGAATCTAAACATATCAATTATACCTCTATAATACTGGGGGAAACTTTATCTAATGCAAACACCAACATGGGGAGCATAAAGAGTCCTTATGATGAAATCGATATCAACACTACAACCATCCCTATCATGAATCATCATCAACTCATTTTTCCACCCTCTAATTGGGACCAACATCAAGAGAAAATATTATATCAAATAAAGGAACAAGTCATTGAAGTAAAAGAATCGAGTAAAAACAAAATGGACAAGAAAAATTCAAATGGATATCAAAGAAAAAGTAAGAAAATAATCCTTATCAAACTCCATTAGTCAAAGAAAATATTGGGAAAAATAAAAAAGAGAAGTTCATCCATCAAAAATTTCCAACAATGCAAAAGAAAGCTTCAAGAGTGACCTACAAAGTATATGAAGAATTTGGTCCCAATCGAATCTCCATACCCACCCATCATTTCTCATCCTCCCAAGTTTGGAAAATCAAATATTTCAAACTATCGACCAATCCATCTACATCTTATATCTCTCAACACATTTCACCATCAACTTCGACATCCATGACATCCAAATCTTTCATTGACCGTGTCTTGGCATCAACTCTTTATCATAAGGACTCTAAAGGCACTCTATCACGATGTGCACATCTAGGCAGGTTAACTTCAATATCGACAAAGAAGACAAGAATTATAAGGGGTTGCATTCAAGTGCTTGAATTTTAGTAAAACAAATCCTTCAAGTGGGATATCATTGGCGCATCATGACAAAAAAATTTATATCAGTACCACCAGGTGGTTCAACATGAGCATAAATCTTCAAAATAAAATCAAAATAAAAAAATTAAAGAAAATAGTAAAGGAAAAAATTGTCCTCCAGTGAAAACCACTATGGTGGTGCTTTGGACAAGTACCATGATGAAAACCTAGAAACCAAGTGTCATGAGTAGAATCAAACATCTACTTGCACCATTTCAAATGGAAAAATCTCATACTTTACATAATAAATCCAACATTCCATCCATCTTATCCATAATAAATCCAAGAACCATCTATCCAACCCATTTTTATCCAAATCCAACTTATCTTGATCTTAGAAAGGGTTTGGTGTACACTTCATACTTGCTTATGGAAAAGTCTTGACATAGGTCACTATCATCAATCCTATCCTATCCAAAATTATTTGAGCCATGAGACATTGTCCAAAGGTTCATACTCTATTTGAACATGTTATCCTATCACAAGATAATCCTTGGCATCCTTTACATATCCATTCATCTTTCATTTATCCATGCATCCAACCATTGCATTCCCTGCATTGCTAGACACTAGGAGTAGGTACATACATCTTTCTTTGTAATAAATATTGATTTATTTCTTCTAGCTCACATTATGATCTAGGCATCATCCAAAAAATTCACACAATCCATATTAGTTATATCTTGTTGATGCTTCAACGTGGTATCAAGAATTCAACAATCTTGTGCCTAGCCTACCTACAAATCTTGATCAATCGTTATCTGGTCAATTGAAATCATCATCTTGGGATGTATCCTTCCCAATCATCGTGTTTTTCCTATATTGACAACATTATCCTTGCATTTCTATGTATCCACAATAATGTTATCATTATAAAAAATTACTCAATTAGATCAATTGATTTTAGCTTGGCTATCTACAAGATCTCAAAAGATTATTGATATCCCTGCATACTAATATCTCTATATAATTCATCTATATGTTCATTATAAAAAAAATCCAAAAAAATCAAACAAAATATCAAAATCCAAAAAACATCAGAAACTCAATCAAAAAACATAAAAACATTAAAAAAATCCTTTGAAAATTGAAAATTCCAAAAATCTAGTTATGAAAATTCAGAAAATCCAAAAATAATGTTAATCATGGTTAGTCAAACTATGTTGGCTCTATGCTTACATAGGAAAGGCCATCATCTATGAGCCCTCGAGGTATTAGGTTAGCTCCCTTAGGTCCCCCTCTTGGTATCCAAGTCTCTCAAAAACATTAAAACCTCAAATAACCTCAAAAGTACATTTAAATATTCAAAATATATATCCAAAATTCCTATCTCCACCATCGCCTATCTGCAATAAACTCTTCATCCATAGTAAAAAAATCATCACCCTCACCCTTTGACAAAGCAATCAACAAGAAAAGCAACATCGAAATCCAAAATTTCCAAGCAAAAAATCATAAAGACTTGATCACTATCAAATTGAAAACAACGCCCAGGTGTTAACTATATACCTATTGAAATCATCATCAACATCCTAACATGTGTCTTTGTAACTCCCCGCCACATAACCCTAGAGGATGACGCAATTACAATGAAAGTGTAGTTTTTTTTTTAAAAGTGTAATTAACAATAAGTAAAGTGAACTACACTTAACACATACATCCTCTAAGTTACGCGACAATGCTTAAATTTGAATCCCATGACATACAAAAGTAAACTAATCCATAGCATCCAAATTATACTCATGAAATAAAGATCATAGATCCAATAACATTAAATGGATTTTAAAAGATTACAAAGTACATGATAAAACCATTCATATATTATGTTCATTCTATATAGCAGTTACAAGGCTCATTTCCAAAATAAGGTAGTTCATACAAACAATGTTACAATTACAATGATACAAGGATTCTCCTTGAATACAAATGAGGAGTAGTACATATACATTAACATCCAGCTAATCCAATAGAACACAAGAGATGGTACAAAGCAATAGAAACATGAGAGCTCTTCAATCAGGAAGATATTGCCATCATGAACATGAAGTGGAAACCCAACGGTGTAAGGTGCACATTCCACCCAACCATGTCTTACTTGAAGGCCCACCCCCTGTGCTAGGAGATAGTAAAAGGGCTTCCTAGGTATAACCAATAACCTCAAGACTAAACCATACAAGTACAATACATAACATGAAGGTTACATTGCTTCTAGAGTAAAAGAATCAAGTACATCAATTGAATAATACAAATTGCTCTCATAGGAGGATTTCCATCACAAAGTTGAATGGGTTATCTTGGAAAATATTCCTAGGCCTTGACCCCCATCTTGGGTTATCCTGGTAGCCTCTCACGATCCCTGGCCCCACATGCAAACTGATGCAGAGTCAAATATTTTTCAAAGGGACAAGATAATGACCTTGTCATTCCAGGCCTCCTCATCTCATCTCAAGTCTAAATGAGCCCTTGAGCCAATGAGCGAGGCACAATTAATAAGTTATATGATTTAAGGCTACCCTCTCCCCTAATACTTTTATTTAATTTCCACTGAATTATGTAACTCTCACATGAGTTATCCTAGCACCACTTTGTGCATTGGCCCCCATTCAAAGCCACTCCCCTACTGACAACACAAGGATCTAATCCATAAACCAAGGGTAAAAAAAGTGTAGAAAAATGGATATTAAATCCCAACCATAATAAAAGAAGTGACACATCCCATTTGTAGTAACGGAGTGTTTAAATTGGATCACAACCAGGTGCACTACCCAAGGAAAATAAAGGGCTAAACAAAATATCACAACAACCCTCACATAATAATATTACAACATCTGGAAGGCTTACACATTCACAACTAACAAATTTCCCAACTTACGTGAACAAAAGACAACACAATTAAATAAGCAATTCTCGTAGGTAATAAAACTATGATGATGATTTTCTTTATCCAATTTCCATTCCAAGAAAACCAATAATACATTGCTTAAAATAAGATAGCTTAATACAATTTCCCGATTTACATCTATATAAAAATAAATTTCCCTTTCTTTTAAATCATTTCATTTTAAAAACATATAATTTGTGCATTTGCATGCTCTTGTTATAAATTTCATTTAAATATATATATTATTTAAACATTTTAAAAATTAATCACAAATTTTCCAAATCAAATATAAAATATATATAATTATATATATACATATATATACATAATTATATATATATATATATATATATATATATATATATATATATATATATATATATATATGCATATATTTTAAAAAACCATATAATAAATCAAAACCAAGGGCAGACAAAGTTTGGTAACCACTATTAATCCTTGGTTGTGTTTACACAGCCAAGCCCCTATGGGGGCCACGCCCTGCGAAGGCAACGTTGGGCGCTGCCTCCACAACACTGCCTCCCCTTTGGGGGCGGCTATGGAGGTAGCCCCCAGCCCACCATACAAAATTTAAAACTTATAATTTTTTTTCTATAAAACCTGTGATTTTATATTCTCCTTACAAATTTTATTCAGGGTTTATAGAATATAATTTAACATGAACTTCATCAAATATATATGCATATATATTAGTATATAAATTTATATATGTATATGTCTATATATTAATATATATATATATATCAAAATGATTGCTCCAGATGAGCATTTTTTCACAAAAAAAATTCTACAGGAAAATATTTACAAATTTTACTAGAGGCTTTTAATTTCCCAAGCCAAATAAATCCAATTGGAAGAAAAACAATAATCTTCTACTAGAAGATCTTTTCCAATACAATGAGAGGTTTTCTACAAATTTTAACAGGAAGATTGAAATCAATTCCTATAGAGGTTTTTCCAATTTTCTATATAATCATTCTATGAATTCTATTGTTTTAAAACAATTCATCTTTTCAAAAGAATATAAGAATTTAATCTGAGGCTCTAAAACTTTTATGACAATATTTCCAATTTTCAAAACATATTGAAGCTTTAAAAAAATAAATTATTTTTTCATTGTACAGGCAATCTTTTCCAAGACAATAACTAATTTTAATAGCCTTTTCCAATTTGTATCTAAATAAAAAAAATAAAGAACATGTTTCAGATGCTTGAAGAATTGAAGTTTGAAGTAGAGCCTTGCCTTCAGATTCTAAAATTATCAAAGCCTCTTCCAAAATAATCCTCTTTCCAAAAAGTTGAGAATAAAACCAGAGCCAATATCCCGAGAGATTCTTCCAATTTTCAACAACCCCAAAATACCATTTTCATTCTCTTGAAATAGTGTTTTCCCCCTCTTTTAGTTAACACCATGATTCTTTCCAAACACCAGTTTTCAATTTTCTAACTCATGTCACAATCCCAAAATATCTTTCCAAATCAAATCACAAGATATTTCCTCTTCGATATTTGTTTATTTAATAATTTAAAATTAAATATTGATTTTAATTATCCATTCATTTAAATTCATGACTTTATTTAATTAATTAAATAAAACTTTTATAATCTAACAATTTTAATATTAAATTTAATCTAATTAATTTTAATCACTTTATAAAATAAATTTAATCTAAGTAATTAAATTACTTTACAAAATAAATTAAATCTAATTAGTTAAATCAAATTTAAAGCTTCTAACAACATTAATCACTATTAAACAAATAATCAATTTAAAACATTATTAACTTTAATTAGCATTAATTTCCCATAGAGCATACCTTGCAAACTAATTAAACGACAAGGAAAACGGGGACAACATGACAACAAAGCATGACCAAAACAAGGACTGACGACACATTGTGACTGGGGTTATGGTTTGACAAGGAAACCATGTTGCTACTTGATGTGCATGTTTTGCACACACGCTTTGCCATAGGCAAG
The DNA here is from genome assembly GCA_007115665.2 of Sequoiadendron giganteum. Lineage (NCBI taxonomy): Eukaryota > Viridiplantae > Streptophyta > Pinopsida > Cupressales > Cupressaceae > Sequoiadendron > Sequoiadendron giganteum. The sequence continues at coordinate 165,814,758 of CM021103.1, read as the reverse complement.
GACCCCCTCTTTTCGCTCCCGATGGGCTACTTTGCTCTTGTCTCATTTTGCGTGCCCCTTTCTTGGAGCCTAAATTGGTCATGTATCGTCAAACGGTCGAATTCCCCTGACCAAATTCATCTACCTGAATTTCGCCAAGAATTTTGCTTTTGTGGAAGTGCCCCTGCGAGTTTCCCTTCACCTATTGCCCCGACGTCCTCCAAGCCTCATCGTTGCTCCCTCAATTCACTTTTTCCTTCATTTTTTGACTTTGGGGATACGTTTCCTATGGATTTGGGATGTTTTTGTGGTGCCTAAGTGAGCTGCTAAGGTTTCATTAAGTTTCAAAAAGTTGCATAATTTTGTTTCCAAAACTCCATCTCTCCTTTGCCATTTTGCCTTTTGTCTACCCCCGGCATTTCAGCTCCAACATCCTTTATGGTCGTTTCTGGAACTCCATCCCTCCTTTGTTTTTTTTCTTTCTATCTGCCCCCGACGTTCTCGCTCTCGGAACTCGGCTCCTCATAGGCCGTTTCTAGAAGTGCACCCCTCTGTGGTCATTTCCGGAACACCATCCTTCCTTTGTCATTTTTCCTTCCGTCTCTTGGGAACCCGACCCCTATGTGGCTATTTTTGGAACTCCACCCCTCTATGGCCATTTCTGGAACTTCCTCCCTCCTTTGTCATTTTGCCTTCCATTTTCCCTCGATGTTTTGGCTCCTGGAACCTGGCCCCTCCATGGCCATTTCCATAATGCCACTCCTCCATGGCCATTTCTGTAACTCCATCCCTCTGTGGCCGTTTCCAAAACTCCATCCCTCCTTTACCATTTTACCTTCCGTCCACCCTTAGCGTTCTAGCTCCCAGAACCTGGCACCTTCATGGCCATTTCCGGAACTCCATCCATCCACGCCTATTACAAGAATTCCATCTGTCCTTGGCTTTTTCCAGAACTTCATCCATTCGTGGCCATTTCTAGAACTTTGTCCCTCCTATGTTATTTTTCCTTTCATTCGCTCTCGGTGTTCTTGCTTCTAGAACCTGGCCCTTCATGGCCATTTCCGGAACTCTGTCCCTCCGTGATTGTTCTAGGAACTTCGTCTATTCCAGCTCATGAAACCCAGCCCCTTTATGGCCCTTTCTGAAACTCCACCCCTCCATGGCCTTTTTCAGAACTCCATCTCTCTGCGGTTTTTTTTCCTTTCATTTGTTGTCTGCCTTTGTTCTACCTTCCATCCGTCGTCTGCCTTAGCATCCACCTCCTTGGGCACACATTAATGTTTATGGTCCAAATGAGCTCTAAATATGAATATTATGATCTTTTGATGATGCATGGGTGGATCTAACAATGAGTTTGCAGGATTTCACTAACGTTTACCTTGATTTGTCTATGAAAGCACTTACGACACTTCATGTATGTAGGATTCAAGAAGCCTACCGTGGGTCCATCAGAGACACCCATTGAGAAAGCTAAACAAGGAAAGCACATAGCTCCTATCACTATTCATTTTATGCCCAACTCTCTTCATAGCACCCATGAATAGAGCTGGCATTAGAAGAAGGCCTGTTCCAAGGAAGTCAATGACAAAATGCAAGCAGGTGGCCTTGAAGAAATCATAGGGGAGCTATCCTAATTTTCACCGGATGATGATGATCTTTAAGGATTTGTCCGCTCAAATCAGAGGCAACCAATCTATTGATTCTAGTCATCAACGGACCCATTTGATCTAATGAAGATTGTTGCAATTCCATCAAACAAAGGGCATTTTTAGGCAGTTTCAGCTACAGTAAAAGAGAATTTAGCTAGAAGACAAAACTGCTACAGCACCTAGGCACTAAAAGACAAAATAGAAAGAAAAAACAAAAGATGTATTTTAAATTGTTGAATATTGTGGGGTAGGTGAAGCCCTAGTGCAGTCAAATTTGGGCCACACAATATAACTCAATCCTAACCATTCATTTGGGCTTTGAAAAACTATAAATAGGGGTCTCCCCCTCATTTTTAAATGGTTTGAGAGCTTGTATATAGACATTTTATAGCAATAGAAAGCAACATTGCATGATTTATGGGTGTTTCTTTTGAGCTTTCTCATTATGTGTGCATGGTTCTACTTCCCTTATTAGTTTAGTTGTTAGTTTCTTCAATGAGAGTGGTGATGGTGATTGCTATTTCAGTATTTGATGAATTTATAGCTCATTATTTTTGTGGTTTGTTGATGATGAACTACTTTGTAAAGCTAGTCTGAGCTTCCTTCCTTTATTTTTGCAAGTTAGTTCAATTGCATGTGCATGATGTGTGTGTGTAATCTAAAAATTTGTAGTCCTTAGAAGATTGCATTGGTTTTGTGTAACTGTAGGATCCTCTTGGCCAAGCAAAATTTAGTTTAGGGAGTTTGTCTACTGTAGCAACCTCCATGATCATTGTTCATTCGTAGTTGCAGGTATAAGAACCTCTTCTCTTCCCTTCCCTTTTGCCTTTTTTTAATAAGTAACCTATGCTAAGGTTCATTGCACATTATAAAGCTAAATTCAATGATAAAATGGAGTTCAAGGTTGTTGTTTGAACTTGCATCAAATGCACAACAACTCTCCCATCCTAAGAACTCTATTTGTAGACCCGTCTTGCTACACTTTGTAACTCATTTGTAAGACCACCTTGTGATTCCAGTAAATCACATAAATCAACTGAAATATTCCAAGCACTATCAAGACCTAACATTAGAGACCTTGGGATACTGTTCAGCAATTTGATTGTGTCTTTCAAGAGAGGTGATGCACCTATGCATTACTTGTGTTGAGAACTGCATAAAAAAAACATCAGCATAAGTGGCCCTAGAAGGAGCGCACGACATGTTGAGGCTACAAAGTTGAAAGTTGGTCCAAGTTGAAAATAGCACTTTCAAAGAAGAAATATGAGATAGAGAGATCTCTTTTAGTATTGAAACGTAAAATAAGAAAATTATGAAGGCACAAGAAGTTGAGTCAAAATGGAGCAGCATGTACAAATTGAAATCACTCAGCTACATGCAAATTTAAATAGAAGACCGAGGAAACCGTTGCAACAATTCACATCTGCGAACAAGTGTAGGATTCATCTCACTCACAAACACAATGATTTGGAGTGTCTAACATTATTGGATAGAGTTGAAAGAGTCTTGCAAGGAGAAATTCCCTTTTGGGAAATCTATCAGCCTTTAGCCCTTATAGACCCGAAGGAAGAATTGACGACCATGGCAGCCAAGGCATTTGAAGAGCTGATTCAAGAATGTTTGGGCAGAAGATATAGACCAGGATTGAAGGAAGTACTAATGATAAGTTGGTGCAGATTTCACAATGCACCACATTCAAAGTTTACTTTTTCGTCATGTGTAAACATCATCACCCAAGTCAAAGGAAATTTGAACAAATTGGAGCAGCCAACTCTCAATGAATTTGAGTCATCCTATGAGGTAGGAGAGTTTTCAATATTTGGAGGACAAAAAAGCAAAGATGAACCAATAAATCTAACACAAACTAGTGCAGGGACAATGAACGTTGAAGCTGAAAATAAAAAGGAAGGAGCTGATTTCTGTAGGACAACAGAAAGCTTTGATGAAAGTTCAGTCAGAATGAGGTCAAAAAGCCTTTCCTCTATCAACAAAGAGCAATACTCCAATCTAGAAGAGGAGTCAGTGGAAGTTGAGGATGAACCAATGAATTTTGCAATAGTGTATGCTGGGGTAGCCAATGAAAATATTGAAAATCAGAAAGAGGAAGAGGTTGACAGCTTTAGAACAATAGAAAATGATGACGAGAGTATAAGTGAAATCAGATTAGAAGACCTCTCCTTCATTAATGACAGCAATCAAGGATCTGAAAATGTAGATTTGGAGGAGTGGGAACAACCACTTTCCATGGATATCTACCATCAAGCTTCCTTTTCAAGTGATGATGAGGACCCAGTAGCAAAAATATATGACCAACTTGTCTCCATATTAGCAAAGGATTGGTTAGAACTGAAATACAAAGTGGATTTGGAGGTGCTACTACTGTTGAATTGGTGCAAACTTCATGAATCATTGCACTCGAAGTTCACATGCAGACTGTGCCAAGAAGCCATCAAGCAAGTCGAAGAACAAGCAAGGTAAACAATCACACCACTTCCTATAGCTACTTCAAGGATGGAATGAGAGGATCAAGAGCCTGAGCCAAGTGACAACCTAGCTCAAGGTAGTCCTCAAGACGATGTTGAGACAACAATAGAAGAAGGACGAAAATACAATCTCAAGCTTCTGAGAGAAAAATTAGATCAAACAAGAAGGTTGTCCACTAGTCATAAAAAATTTCTCCCTCTTTAGGAGCATTTGTGCACCATGGATGATAGGCTTAATGAAAATTCCTTGGAGGGAGATTGCATAGTGAATTTTGGTCCCATTGATGAGATGCCATCAATTGATGACTTCTTTTTGTTAGGAGTTGTATTGTGGAGGTATGTTCATGTCGAGGAAGAGCACATCCTAGAAGATGGTAGCGATGAAGACATACTCCTTGAGCCTCTGAACACTGATGCACTAGAGTGTCCGGATTGGGAGAGAGGTTCCTTTTCCATCTATAGCGATAGTGAACAAGGGGAAATGAGTGGATGCCTTGATGGGATGCATGAACAACAAAGAGAAGAAGACAAAGGCAGGGGTGCTGAGATAATTGCCAAGAGAGATGAAGCACCTGGTCGACTACAAGATGCAACTTGGAGTCCTTCCATCAGGATCACCATTTATCCTCCTTCATATTTATATGGCTGCAATGGGACAAATTCACGCATGTCATTGTCCCACAACATTAAATTCCACATAAATAAGGACAACACTTGGGAAAGGAAGTGGGACAACGTGCTGTCTTTTGAGGACAACAATCAAGTGAACACTAGGTTTGTAGAAGATCAACATGATGAAGTATGTCTTCTCAAAGAATAGCTGATAGGAATTGTCAATCCCATGCAAGATGTGGAAGAAGTGTTTGTTGCCCTGTTCTCCCTACTTTATGTAGGCTTGATTCTTGAAATGTTTCTCCCTCCATCATGCCTGCCTGAGGTTGTTGATGCAACAACTGATGATGCAGTGCTTGCTCTTGATTGTCAAATGTTGCCACCTCCATGTGAAAAAATCTAGGTTCTATCCTTCCTTGCTCCTGTTAATTTTCATAGTTGCACTTATCATTTTGATTATGGGAATGAGGAAAAACAGACATGTTTATGGATTAATCATGGGTTTAATGAGCCTCCTCAATTGTTGATTCTTCGTGATGTTGAGGTAGAATTTGAATACTACAATATTGAATTTATTTTTTCTGAATATAAAGATAAATTTGCATGGTTAAGAATGATAACGATTTCCCATTTTCTTGTGCATGCACTACAAAATCGAATGGGTGTGAGTGTTAGTTGGCCTTGCATGAACATAGTTCTTTGTAAATATCTTTGTACATAGCTCATTTTTTAGTAGTGTAGGTTTCCTATAAATACTTCACTTTTGTGCTTTCTTTAGGTTAGTTTCTTTGTTGTAGGTTGCTTTCTTTAGAGTAGTTTCTTCATTGTTTTCTTTCACTGTCCTTCTTTGGTTATTTTTGGATTTTTTCTTTCCATTCGCTTTGCTTCCATTTTGTTGCTACTTTGCTGCTACTTTTCTTGGGGTCCCTCTACTTTTGGCTGGGCACATCTGTGTGCACAACAACCATACTTATCACTTGGGGTTGTTATATGTATTTCTTTTTCAAACTCCATTCAAGTTTTTGGAGTGGATGGTGAGGATCTTCTATTAGTGTCAAGTAATCTGGGTACTTGATTCAAAGGGGATAAGTCATTGGTTGATCTCATTCCTGATGTAGTTTGAAATCTTCTATCCCTCACACATTTTAAGAATTTGACGGTCGTCGTAAGTCCTTTGCAAAGTCTAGGTAAGTGAAAAATCTAAAATTCTACTTTAATGCCACTGTGATTCTTATCCTAAGCACGAGCTTCAATGCTTGTGGGTTGAAATAAAAAGAATTGAAAATTGAAAATCAAAAGAAAATAAACAAAAGAAAGAAAGAAAAATATTGAAAAAAAAAAAAAAAGAAATTCATCCTTTCAAGGGGATCCAAGCAACTCTACTGAGGCTATGGACACCCGACTAGTAGTAGAGCAATGTTCGGGAGAATCACAATGATAACCTCGTTGGGGCTGTGGATGCTTGACTGGCAACAAGGCAATATCCCAGATGCTTTTGGAGTTAGAATAAACTACGTAGCTTAACTTGAAGGAGCTTGGGTTCTTGTAGCCACTGAAGGATGGGAATTGACGCAACTACACACACTTGAATTTTTAGCATACTTAAGGTTGGATTAACTAGTGGTTTTGATGCTTTGGTTGAGCGTCTGGCTTGTTTTCCTTAGTGTGAAGATCAGAACTAGATATTTTGGGTTTGTGATTCCAGTTTATCATCAAAATGCTCTAGAGAATTTCCCCAGTAAGTCACCATTTGTTGCGCATGTTTTGCACACATGCCCCGCCATAGGTAGGGACCCCCTCTTTTCGCTCCCAATGGGTTGCTTTGCTCCTATCTCATTTTCCGTGCCCCTTTCTTGGAGCCTAAATTGGTCATGTGTCATGAAACAATAAAATTCCTCTAACCAAATTCACCTACCTTAATTTCACAAAGAATTTTGCTTTTGAGGAAGTGCCCTATGGGTTTCCCTTCACCCGTTGCCCTGACATCCTCCAAGCCTCATCCCTGCTCCCTCGATTCACTTTTTCCATCATTTTTTGACTTTGGGGATAGGTTTCCTATGGATTTGGGATGTTTTTGTGGTGCATAAGTGAACTACCAAGGTTTCGTTAAGTTTTGGGAAGTTGCTGAATTTTCATTCTAGAGCTCTATCCCTCCTTTGTTGTTTTGCCTTATGTCCACCCCCAACGTTCTGGCTCCCGGAACCTGGCCCCTCTGTGGCCGTTTTTGGAACTCCACCCCTCCATGGCCATTTCTCTGTCCCTCCTTTTCCATTTTTCCTTTCATTCGTCCCTAGCATTTCGACTCCCAGAACTTGGCCCCTCAGTGGCTGTTTCCAGAACTCCACCCCTCTGTGGTCGTTTCTAGAACTTCGTCCCTCCTTTTCCATTTTTCCTTTCGTCCACCCCCAATGTTTCGGCTCCCAAAACCCAGCCCCTCTAAGGCCATTTCAATAACTCCACCCCTTTGTGGCCATTTTTGGAACTCCATCCCTCCTTTGTCGTTTTGCCTTTCATTCACCCTCGGCGTTTCGACTCTCGGAAGCCAGCCCCTCTGTGGTCATTTCTAGAGTGCCACCCTTCCATGGCCATTTCTGAGACTCTACCCCTCTGTGGCCATTCCCAAAACTTCGCCCCTCTGTGGCTATTCTAGGAACTTCGTCCATCCTTAGCTATTTCTGAAACTTTGTCCCTCCATGAATATTTCTGAAACTCCATCCCTCCTTTGTCATTTTTCCTTTCGTCTGCCCTTGATGGTCTAGCTCCAAGAACCTATCCCCTTCATGACCATTTCTAGAACTTCGTCCCTCCGTGGCTATTCTGGGAACTCTATCTATTCCAACTTCTAGAACCCAGACCCTCCATGGCCATTTTTGGAACTTCACCTGTCTGTGGGCATTTCCAAAACTTCGTCCCTCCTTTTCCATTTTTCCCTTCATCTGCCTTGGCATTCCAACTCTCGAAACCTGGCCCCTTTGTGGTTGTTTCCAAAACTCCACCCTCCGTGGCCATTTCAGGAACTTCGTCCCTCCGTGACTATTTTTCCTTTTGTTCTTTGTTCACCTTTCGTCCTTCGTTCACCTTGGCACCCACCCCCCTTGGGCACGCATGAATGTTTATGGTTCGAATGAGCTCCAAATATGAATATTATGATCTTTTGATGATGCATGGGTGGATCTAACAAGGAGTTTGCAGGATTTGACTAACATTTTTTCCTTGATTTTTGTATGAAAGTACTTATGACACTTCATGTATGCAGGATACAAGAAGCCTACCGCAGTTCTGTTAGGGACACCCACTAAGAAAGATGAACAAGGAAAGCACATAGCTCCTATCATCATTTATTTTATACCCACCTCTCTTCATAGCACCTAGCAATAGAGATGGCATTTGAAGAAGGCCTGTGCCAAGGAATTCAATGACAAAATGCAAGGGGGTGGCCTTGAAGAAAGCATAGGGGAGTTGCCCTAAATTTGACCAAATGATGATGATCTTTAAGGAGTTGTCCGCTCGAATCAGAGGCAACCAATCCATTGATCCCAGTCATCGACGGGCCCATTTGATCCGATGAAGAATGTTGCAATTCCTCTAAGGAAAGGTCAAATTTCAAGAAGTTTCAGCTACAATAAAAGGGAAATCAACTAGAAGAAAAAACTACTACAACACCTATTCACTAAAAGACAAAATAGGGAAAAAAACAAAAGATGTATTTTAAATTGCTGAATATTGTGTAGTAGGTGAAGCCCTAGTGCAGTCAAATCTGGGCCACACAATGTAATTCAACCTTATCCATTCATTTGGGCTTTGGAAAAATATAAATAGGGGTCTCCCCCTCATTTGTAAATGGTTTGAGAGCTGGTGTAAAGACATTCTGCAACAATAGAAAGAAACATTGCATGATTTATGGGTGTTTTCTTTTGAGCTTGCTCATTATGTGTGAATGGTTCTACTTCCCTTACTAGTTTAGTTGTTAGTTTCTTGAATGGGAGTGGTGATGGTGATTGTTCTTTTAGTATTTGATGAATTTCCAGCACATGTTTTTTGTGGTTTATTGATGATGAACTACTTTGTAAAGCTAGTAGGAGCTTCCTTCCTTTAATGTTGCAACTTAGTTCGATTGCATGTGCATGTGTAATATGAAAATATACAGTTTTTAGAAGATTACACTGGTTTTATGTAACTGTAGGATCCTCTTGATCAAGCAAAACTCAATTTAGGGAGTTTGTCTATTGTCACAACCTCCATGATCATTGTTCATTCATAGTTGTAGGTCCGAGAACCTCTTATCTTCCCTGCCCTTTTCCCTTTTTTTTAATAAGTAACCTATGCTAAGGTTCATTGCACATTATAAAGCTAAATTCAATGATAAAATGGAGTTCAAGACTGCTATTTGAACTTGCAGCAAACACACAACTCTCCCATCCTAAGAACTCCATTTGCAGACCCAACTTCCTGCACTTTGTAACTCATCTTTAAGACTACCTTGTGATTCCAACAAATCACATAAATCAACTGAAATATTCCAAGAACTAGCAAGACCTGACATTAGAGACCTTGGGATAGTGTTCTACAATTTGATTGTGGAAGATTATCTTTTAAGAGAGGTGATGCACCTATGCATTACTTGTGTTGAGAAGTGCATAAAAAACACAACATAAATGGTGCTAGAAGGAGGGCATGACATGTCGAGGCTACAAAGCTGAAAGTTGGTCCAAGTTGAAAATAGCACTTTAAAAGAAGAAATATGAGATAGAGAGATCTCTTTTAATGTTGAAACATAAAATCAAAAAATTCTGAAGGAAAAAGGAGTTGAGTCGAAATGGAGCAGCATGTACAAATTGACATCACTCAGCTACATGCAGATTTAAATAGAAGACTGAGGAAATTGTTGTAACAATTCACATCAGCGAACAAGTGTAGGATTCATCACACTTGTAGACACAATGTGTAATGCCCTGCAATGCAACCCTAGAGGAAGTTGCAATTAACTACTTAAACGGATTAAGTTTTTTTTTTAGTACAATAATAAGCAAGTTCACTATATAATTCCAACAACCTCTAAGGTTACGAGATAGAGGTTATATAGAACCTCAACAAAAAACATGAATCTAAACCATGTCATTTATTTAATTAAGAAATAAAACACATACATTCCAAATAAGATAACTTACATCAAATAATAAGAGATAACTTTTAATTTCATTTAGCCATACATTAAATGAAATGATTACATCTCTCATTCCATGAATGAGGCAAGTCCAATATATAAGGTTACAATTACAACTTCCACCTCGATAACAAATGATGGGTAATAAATCATAAGATCAATTGAAGTAAATAAGGTATGAAAGGAAACTAGATCATACAAGCTCTCCAACTGGAAGTCTCATCCACATGGTCAAGAAGAAAATACCCAACAGAGTAAGATGCACATTCCACCCAACCAAGTGGAACCCAAAGGTCCACCCCCTGCACTAGGAGATAGTAATAAGGATTTCTAGCCGAGACCATCTACCTCAAGACATAGAATAACACAAAACTGAACTAAAGTAATAACAATTACATCACTTAACATAATGGTTACAATGCTTCTAGAATTACATAATCAATTGCATCATTGATGCAAACATACAGTTGACTTAGGAGAAGTGTCATCACAATGTTACATGGGTTATCTTGGTGAGTCTTCCTAGGCCCGGGCCCCCATCTTGAGTTATCCTGGTAACCTCTAATGACTTCCAGCCCCTCATGTAATCCAATGCAAAATTAGTTATCCTTCGTAGAGACAAGATAACTATCTTTCCATTCCAAGCCTTCTCGTCTCAACCCAAGTCTTAACAAGCCCTTGCATTCATGAGCGAGGCATAATTATCTTATTAAGTGTTTGATACTATCTGATACTCTAATCAGTTAATTACGTTATCACTGGATTAACTAACTTGCAATGAGTTATCTTGGCACCACTTTGTGTGTTGGCCCTCATTGCAAGCCACTCCTCTAAGACAACACATGGAACAACTCCACAACCCAAGGTTACACAAGTGCGACATAAGGATATCACATCCCTATCCATGACATATAGTCTACGGATTCCCATTCATGATAACCGAGTAATAAACTGGTTACAGTTAAACGCACTACCCAAGGCAATCCAAAGGTTGATTAACACATTAGGACAACCCACGAAATTGAAACCCAACTAGAAGACTTGTCAAATTCTATGACCCAAATTTCCCAAATGATAATAGGAATAGTTCACAATCAAGGTGAAAATTAAATCTACTTTGGATTCACTAAATCCATTTCCTCATTATCATTCAACAATTTGTCGCATTAAATAAATTGAATTAAATACATCTTTTCAAGTAAAAGAGAAATTAACACTAATTATGTAATTTCCTTACTTGCACTTAAATAATGATAAATTAACCAGATAATCATATAGAACAAAATTCAATGTTATAAAATAATTATTGCCTCCTCATTTCAATATAACCATTTAAAAACAATCAACTTGTCTTGAAAACATATTATTTAATATCAATACTATTCTCTTTTTAAAAAAAAATGTTTTAAAAGAAAACCATGATTTAACTAAAATCATCATGTTTGTTTTTTTTTTTCATTTGCTCGATTAAATTTATTTTGTGCCCTCAACAAATCATTATATTAATATATACATATACACATAATATATATATATATATATACACTCATGTGTTTATATATATATATTATATTCATATATATTTATATTTAATTAATCAATATATATATCATATTATAATATTATATTATATAATATTAAATATTAAAATATAATATATTAATCATAATATATAATAATATTTTAATATTATAATATATAATAATAAAATATTATTATGAATATATATATATATATATATTTATATAAATATAAAAAGCAACCCATGGAATTTCGGGCGCACGTTTTTGGACGCCGTACCAACACCAACAGGGGGTGGCAGCTGTATGCACAACCGACCCCATTGTTGGAGGCATTGTTGATAGTGCCGCCAACAATGGCAGCAGTTGTTGATATAGCAGTCGCGGGGGTTAAAGGGGGTCGCGCTGGGTGCGGCTCCCCCCCACTGACCTCCCATGGGGAGCGCGGTGGGGGTGAGCCCCCAGCGCCTCCCCTCCCTGCATTTTATATATATATAGTTTAAACACACAAAAAAAACATGGATTTTAAATCTGAAAACAGGGTTATTTTTAAAACTCTTTCTTCTTTTTTATTTTTTTAATATATATATATATATATATATACACACACATTTGCATAGCCTAAATTTGCAAGCAAATTGAGAAAAATAAAATTGAAATTATCAGTCACAACCAAGAATATCATTTTCTTTGAAGCATTTTATTTCTAAAAAGAGGTTTTTCTTCAAATTTGAAGACAAGAAACAAACTATGTTTATTTTTTCAAATCTAATAGAGGAATTTAAATGTTCTTTTAACATGATTTCTCAATAGAAAAATGTAGGTAAATATATTTTCAAAAACAAATAAATTTTAAAAGAACAACATGAACCTAGTATTCTTGAGTTGGAGGAGATCCAGATGGTGCCCAAATTCCTGCCTTGATTCCAACTTCAGCTCCACAAATTTTCATTGATTCAATCCAAAACCCACAAAATGCAAAAATTCTTCCTTTTCCTACTTCCAAATTTCATGCTTGTTAAAAAAAACTTATGAAGAAAATTCAAATAATAAAGAAATTTTTCAAAAATATCATGCAACCACTCTCATAAATTTTCAAAAATAGAATAACAAATATCTCAAATTCTTTCAATTTTTGAATTCAAAATTTATAAAAATGCAATGTAACTTCTTTTCTTTAATTTTTAATTTCAACAATAAATCCATAACTTTAAAAAGATTAACTTATCCAATTTAAACTTCATCAATTTAATTAATCAATAAAATTAATTTAATCCATGATTAAATTATTTATTAATTAAATTGAATTAATTAATAAAATAAATCACATTACTAACATAATATCAGATCAATTTTAATTCCCCAATTTTAACTACAGAAGCATTTATTTTCCTTTATAACAAATGATCAAAATCAAAGAGCAGGGACAAATTTAATGCAACTTAACCTGACTAAGACCCGACGGCAAGCTATGACAAGGGTGGTGACTTGGCATGGAAAACCTAGCTACTATCTCCCAATCGAATGTTGTTGGGCAATGGACTCAATCAAACCTGTGAAACCAGGTGGAGTTGATGTCGTGTACCTGTCAACCTGCGAACAAAGAGTATATCCACATGCATAATTATATCATAAATAAAGCACATCGTGAAGAGGAAATCATGATATCGAAGGGCACTCACAAGCGAGTGATGCGATACCGTCCTCTTCATCAATACAATCTTACTAATTGACGTATCTAACATAGCACCTTAATCAACATCATAATACACCATTAATTTGAATATCCACTTATGCTAATTCAAAACATGCCATCATAATAACCTCAAAATATAGTATCATCACATCAAGATATATCATGATAAAATAGCGATCAACCGTAACCAAGTACATAGTCAAAGTACAATCAGAAACTAAAACAGAAAAAGGAGAACAACATCGTTCACACAACAGAGCAAAACGAAGGGGTATTACACAATGAATATATAATGTTCAATTATTTAACTATTGTTTAAAATAATATTTCTACTATTGATTAAATGACTTTATGTTATGTAATTAATTCATGTTTCAATTAATATTCTTGATTATTTAAATAAATCCTATTTATTTAATTATATCATTTTTTTTAGACTGCGAGAATCGATGAGTATCTATCCCCCTATAAATTGTAGTGTGCTTGGTAAAAAAATTTCACATGATCGTTGGTGCTAGCATGACACGCCCTCTGGTACCACAAGTTTGGGGGGGACTAGACCTCCTAACCTCTTACCTGCAACATAATTATTTAGCCAATTGAACTAGGTCCCCCACCCCTATTTAATTATATCTTTAACTCTTTATACTTCTTGATTAAATAAATAAATCCTATTTATTTAATTATATCTTTAATTAACATTCACCCACACTTCCTAAATTAAATAATTACTTTAATTATTTGATTATCCCATTTTCTCTCAACATTATCCATTCATCATAAATAAATAAAACATTTTATTTATTTATCTAATTCTCACTTGCAAATTCCTCAAATAATTAATTAATTAAATTAATTATTATCCTCTCATGTAAATCTAAATTTATCTTCTAACACTTTCTTTCACTTCACTTCTCATGCAACTAAGTGTGAGTCATCTTCCACATAATTATATCACTACTTTAATCAAATAAATTATTATTATTTATTTAATTCACTCTTCTTCTATAATTAAATATTTTTTTAATTATTTAATTATTCATTAGCTTTTTCTTCTATAGTTAAATAATTATATTCAATTATTTAATTAGGCATGCACACATCTCTAAGTTTAGTGATTATTTTAATTATTTAATTTAGCTAACTTAAGACATCTTCTAAATAAATAAAATTTATTATTTTATTTATTTATGCTCATTTACACATGTACTAATAATTAATTATTTTTATTAATTATTATTTTCTCATGCAAAAATTTAACTAAACTAATTCTTCTATTAAACAGTTATCAATTAATTATTTAATTAAATATCAAACCCACATCTCTAAATTAAATAATTACCTTTAATTATTTAATTGACCATTTTCCTCATGCATGAATTAAATATTTTTCTTTAATTATTTAATTATCCTAATTTCCTTCAAAATATCTTGACTTAAGTTATCTAGACATCATCGATTAATAAATAAACATTTTTATTTATTAAATCTTATCTTTGCACATTCATTAACTAATTATTTATTTTAATTAATTATCTTATCATGCAAAAAGAAAACTTGTCTTCTATCTCAAAATTATCAAGCATGTTCCTCCAATAATTAATTAATTATATCATGCATTATTTCCTCAAATCTTAACTGACACTCTCTGTTAGTCAACTAATATTGACTAACCACTTTTTTGATCAATGAATTATCTTAACACTTCAAGCAATATCTCATGCAACTAGTTAAATGGACACCTTTAGCTAGTTGCATTCAGTTAAGGGCAATCAATTTCTCTCATTAATTCTCAACCTTTGATCTAAATTAGCACCTCTTAATCTAGGTCATTGATTCAATTTCCAAAAATCTATAATCCTTCATCCCTCATAATCATAAGCTAGAATTTTAATAGAAAATTTGTGTTCATTTGATTCTTGAGCAATTGAGAATTTATCATAGCATCTAGGTCATAACGCATTGAAGCTTTTGCAAAATATCATGGAGGCTTTGAGTGGAAACTATCTGACATACATTTCAACTAAATTTACTCAAAAATGGGATTGGTAAGGTTGTTTCATGTTTTTGAATTCTTTTTTTTTGATTGATTGATCTAATCCTTGTTTGAATCCATTTGTTTAAGCAATCTTGATCTCATTGGTGAGTGGATTCCATCCTTTTTTTTTTATTCTTTTCTTGAATTCAATTGTTGTTAATGCTATCAGGTTTCCACAATCCATAATGATTATAATTGATTTAAAAACTCACACACAATATTAATCTAGAAATAGAAAAATTATCAATTGTTGTCACTGATACCATATTTTCCCCTCACAAAATGAAATCTTATGTATTGAAGAGAAGGAAGAAGAGAACAAGAAAAGAGGAGGAAGAAGAAGGAACACCCATAGAAAATAAAATAGAAAAGGAAACAATGTAGAATCCTCCAAAAATACCTAAACATGAGCCTTTACAGCTTGGGGCTACTATCAATGCAATTATATAGCATGATGCACTAAAAGAGGTTGTTGCTCTTTATGATGGGATGTCTCCTATTGATAATTCCATAATTAGAAAGGTGACCATTATGTATATGAATAGATTTAATATGATACTAAATAAAATAATTTAGCAACTTTTGGAAAATATGGCAGATGTTCTAAGTATCAAAAGGAATGAGGTTTTTGTACAAGCCAAGATGATGTGACAATAATTATAAAGGGTTGGTGCATCTATTTCTCATGAAGAAAGGGTCAAATTGTCTCAATATTAGGTATAAGAACTTAGAACCAAACAAAAAATAAATATCCTAGTGAGAAAAGACAAAGAAGAAATAAAGAGGATGGAGAAAGAAATAGAAGAAAAGACAACAAAAATATTGGAGGAATTGAAGAATGCTGAAATAATTAGAGATCAAGCTCCTCTGGCTACTTCATAAATGTCTAATCCTAACATATACTTATTAGTTTTTGAGGGAAATATATCTAGAGGCAATGTGATAGATAAAAATGACAAACAAAATGAGGAGACAACTCATCTGAAGAATACTAGTGCACAAGGAGCAAAAGGTCAGGGTGAAGTAAGCATCTCTCCTCCAAGAAACACTATTTCTGGTAAGGCTCATAATTTTCTCCCTCCAAAAAATTTAGGAAGTGATGAACAAAAGAAAGAGTGAAATCCTAAAAAAGGTTAGGATGTAGAGGAAAAGACGGTGAAGAAGCAAGATTCTTTTGTGGTTAAAAATCAGTGTTCCTTATCTTTAGATTCATTTAAAGACTTATTGACTTTGCAAATGTTGTTCCAACTTGTGGTAACACATCAACTTCTACAAATCAGCACTTGTGAAGATCAAGTAGATCTGTCAAATATTCCTCCCCTTCACAAATTATATAGCTTGGTGACATCTTGCATGCTTCAACAAGAAAGGAAATTATGCAAGAATAGTTGAAGAAGACTAAAATAATAGATAATTTTGTAAAGATAATTCAAGAAGGTTTACTAGAGGTAAACATAGATTCATGTTTACCTCAAGAACATAAATTGAATATTTTAATGGATTTTTTTAAGGATCATTCTTCACACATTGAGCAAAAGGAAAAGAAAGAGGCTTTGAGAAAGATAAATGATAAAATATTAGTTGAGGCATTTGATCATTGTGCTAATGTGCATAATAAATTGTAGGAAAACATAGAAATTTTTAAGAAGTGTGTTGATGAAGTCACCACACTTTATCAATTTTGTTTGAAATGACCTATTTCCACCAAGAGTATCAAGGAGTAGATTGACTCCATTGAGTCACAAATCACTCAATGGTTGGGAAGTATGATCTATCAAAATGTAAGGATTGATCTACTAGAGCTCAATTGGAAAATCTTCATGTGCAGATGTCTCTACTTCATGATCAAAGAGATCAACTAAAGAAAAAAATTTGTTTGTTGAGGGAAGCAATCAACTTGAGGATGGATTCACTATTTTGGATGCTTGTGGAAGTAGAAGAGACTATTCTAAAGATGAAGGCCCCAAGTAGTATAAATGAAGCTAAAGATTTGTGCATAAAATTTAAATTTCAGAATCATATTCTTGTCTCAATGAAAGAGAATTAGGTTGCAATTATGGCACACCTTAAGGAAATATATAAGAAAATTCTACTTAAGGAAGTTGTAAAAAATATAGATAAAATAATTTTTAGCTCTATATAGTTGTGTGGATATTTCCAATATATTTCTAGTTTTTATTGAAGACATTTAACATCAATTTTGAAGCATCCCCATCTTAGGGGGAGTATTATTTTTAGAATCATATAGTCAAGGGGAGCTTTAATAGTTTTTGGGTAGATAAAAGTAGAAAATATTATGCCCTTTACACTTGATGTAAAAGGGGGACATAAAAGCTTGTAGATATGTGTGGTGTTACCATCAATGAAAAAGGGGGAGATTATTGGCAATAAGTGTTACCATTGATGTCAACTCAATATGAGTTGGCATTGATGACAAATGTGTATGTTGAAGTATGCATATACTCTGGAGATAGTTTTTGTATAGTTGATATGTGTTGGTGCTAGTCTACAATGCTATACAAAGAAAATGGTGACCATAGTGTGATGTGGAGGTTGGAACACATGTTCGGATATGTTTACATTGATATCACCTTTGTTTGGTGTACCACACATAATGATAAGTTGCAAAATATTTTCTATCCTACATTCACTATGACAAAGTCATGGTTTCTTGTTTTTCATCCTTTCATAGAATAGGTTTTTGTCTTGTGGCTCAAAAGATAATATGATTGAGTTATGAAAGTTCTATTTCCAAGAGTTTGAGTCTTTACACCTTTCATAGTAAGAGTTATAGTTGATGGTGTTCTGATTTGTGTTATACAGTGATGAAGGTTTGTTGGAATGCTTTGCATTCCTTCAAAATTTAAGTGTTGGCCTTGTAGTCCTATAGACATAATTAGTGATGTCTAACACACATTAATTTACAAATTCAAGTGTTTTGGTATTCTACAAGATCAGTTTTCAAATGAAAATTTTCTACAATTTGTCCATAATTCTTTGTTGCTATATTTTCAATAGGTTTCTTTAGTTTCACCAACATTTTATGATCAAACACTTCAAGAAAAGGTTGATGAAAATGAACTATAATTATTTTATCTTGTTCTATGTGATTCTTTTGGTCTCTCCCTAGTAATGTAAAGTTTAATTGTTGGTAGTTTTGATGGTGTTGTCATTAATTGGGCTTATAGTTTTGGTTACTTCATCTGAGGTTGGTTTAGATTAATTAAGTTTTCTTTGGAGGGTGTGTTGAGATTTATTTTGATCTGATTGTGTCATGTGTTTATCTACAACTCTTTTTCTTTTCATATTGTATATGTTTGAAGCCAACTAGTGTGATATCATATGTTCCTAAGCTAAAGGTAATTTTGGAGTCAACCTAAATAAAGTTTTGAGTTGTGGAGGATATATATGAAATATCAAATTCATTTGTGAAGGTTTTCATTGTGAAGAAATAATGACTGAGCAATATGTTGAAAATGAAGTGTATGAAGTCAATGTGAAGGGCTAGTTATGTGAAAAAAGGGATTAGAACATCAACATATGTTGGATGCTTCTTCATAGTAGTTCATAATTAATTTTCTCATTATAATTATCATGTATCTTGCTTTGAGATAGTGATTCTCATTAGGTCCTTTGTATCTTGCCCTAATGTCTTACACCTTAGTTTGCAAATCCATAGACAATGAACCTTAAACATCATTGTAATTTTTTTTAGCAATGAGCTACATATATTGTGAGTTAATCCTCACCATGGTTTTTTTCTCCTTAGGTTTTCCACGTAAAAATCATGGTTCCTTTTGTGTGGTGTAGGTTTTCCGTTATGCTCTTTTTTAGTCTATGTGATGTGTTTTTTATTCTGCAAATGGAAATGGTTAAGTTTTAATATATGTTGATTCACCACCCTCTCAACACAACATTGTGTTCAACATTTATTTATTTTGAAAGTATTTATAATTATATTATTATATAACCAATTGAATAATATTAAATTAAAATTGATAATCATGCTAAAAGGTGTAACTTATAGTGACAACAAGAGGTGGATTTAAGGACATGAACATTTTTACAAAAATAAATAAATAAATAATAAATAACTCGATATTAAAATAATTTTCACAAGATGTTAAAAAAATGTATTCAAATATTAATAAAACAATAATACACACCATGTATGTGTGTATTTGATAAATCTCTAATATAAAATGATTAAGTAAATTTAGAGAAAAATAAGAAAGAAGCAAAAATTTATACAAAGAAAGAAACATCATAAAATTAAAATCATGAAAAAGAGGATGTCTTAGAAAATTAAAATCACATGTATGAATTTCATTTCAAATATAAGTTTAAACTTTCACAAAATAGTTTTTCATAAAATGTTAAATAATCTTTTTCACAATTTCTTTTATTGTCAATTGAACATAGATTCATAAAAATAAAAGTGATTTTTTTTAATTATCTTATGCATGATAGATGAATGAATTTTCACCTACCTAAAAAAAATAACCTTTATAAGTTCAAACTTGTTTGTAATAAATGTGGTATTCATTTTTACTTTAGAAAAAAAAATGAAAAATATTTGTTAGTTTTTAAAAATATATTTGTTTAGAAGTTTAAAAATAACAATTTAAAATTTCTTAATAATATTTCAAGCTTTTAAATTTTTTATGATATTCTTCATATGTTAAATATATGATATATAAAAATATTAAATTAATTCTAAAATATGAATAATGTAAAAATGTAAAAAATGTTGAAATCTGTCAAAAAAGGAGATTTCCTGATTAAAAGTGAAGGAAGGAAAACAAAGGTCAAGGGTTCTTTATGATTTTATCATCTCATTGTATTAAGTGTTTTTAAAAACTTTAGGAGAACTTATAATCCCTTCCTAAGGATTTGATTGCCTTTATGCTTTTAGAAACACTAAACTTCCTTGGGGTTTTCTATGATGATGTGGAACTTGCTAATTATGTGGGTTGTAAATAGTTGAGTTGGCCGCCTCAATATGCAGAAGCAGATTGGTAAGTATTTGCTCACGCAAGGATTAATGAATCCTGTCGTTCTTGTATGATGGCATAGGAGGAAGTAAATGCAATATTCAATGTGTAGACATGGAAAAAATGTCAATCACGCTTGATCTTGATTATTAACATCGTTTTGTCTTAAATCACACTCTGAGTTTGTCATCACTTTTCATCCCTTAATTAAATAAATCATTTTTTATCTGATTAAGTCATTTTTCCTTATTGATTAAATTAATCGATTTAATTTAATTAACCCTAAGTCTCTATTTATTTAAATAATTCATTTTATTTAAATTTAAATATCTAAAGTCTTCTTATAAATTGAATAAATTAAACCTTATTTAATTTAATCTAACATTATCCCCTTTAGTTAAATAAATCAAAATATTTATTTAATTAAACGTTTCCTCTCAATTCTGATTTAAATCAACTCATAAATTTAAGTCTAAATTGTCAGATCTCTTAATTCCTCATTACATTAATTAATCTTTGATTAATTTAATCCTAATCCATGTCATATCCTCTAGAGAATGCAACTTGCACAATAAATCATTTATTTTGATTTAACAAATACCTATTTTCTCTCAACATGGAATAAAAGGGGAATATTCTTTCAAATTTGAAAATCCCCCCAAGTGGATTTGTATATCCAACAATGCATGCACTCCTCTCTTACATGTCCTTGTGCATTGAGCCAAGTGGCATTTAAGTCTTTTTCCTTCCTTTTTCACCAAGTCATTTTACAAATTTGAATTCCACCTAATATCATTTATTGTGCACAATCACCAAAATGTGTTCAAGCTTCCTCCATTCACATTCTGACAAGTGGCACTTGGCCATTGGATGTTGAAAGATCCCACATTGTTCAAATCTTGCTTATTCTTCCAATTTGAAATCTATAAATAAGAGTCTCTTTTCCTCAATATTCATCCACAATTTGAAAGCAAAGTTATTATCTTCACATTTAGAGCAATTCCATTCATCTTCTTGAGTATTTGCCATCACTATAGTTAGGTTATTGTAGGTTTTCTCAAGGAATCACATTTTTTCTTCACCATCAAGTGGATCAAATCATCAAAGCTTACAAAGGAGTTGGGAAAGGGCCAATTTATACACATAATTGGAATCAATTCCCCCATGGGATTAAGTGTTTGCATTATTTGAATAGGATTTAACTTAGTTTCTTATTTGGTTCTTCATTCCATTTCTTATTTTGAATATTGCTAATGAATCTCATGGGGAATCCTTGTTTTAACTTGCATTTGATCTAATTATTTATTTTTTCTCATGCTTGTGTAGGTCTAGGATTGGGGTTCACATTTTGGTGCTATAAGGAGGGCGAATCTGAAGGATTTCATCACGTTTTTTTGAAAAATTGTGTATTTTTTGTGTTTTTTTTGTAGCTCACAAGAAACTGCACTGCTCACAGTCCAACGATGACAAAATTCACTGCTACTAGTCCAAAGACACTATATTGCACCACTCCTAAATTCTAAAGTCCATCTCTAGAGTCTTCTCACCTGAAAAATTCAAATTTCAAACTCAACCGCAAGTTTCTCCAAATTTCAAACTCAACCGCAAGTTTCTCCAAATTTCAAACAACGCTGCAATCACGGCCACTATTCTTCTGTAGAGCTTCGCTCTCAGTCATTAATTACACTATATTTCATTTCCGGTCTTCTCAAACTGCACCACACCCATAGATTGTACTGCAGTTGGGTAGAAGGTAGATTTCTGATTATTTTTAACATTTTTTGTGATGCAGGAACTTCTCAAGGTCATAACTTTTGAATTAGATGTGGACTTTTGCTGAAATTTTACATGTGATTTTGTTATGAGGTGGCATGTGGATTTCCAATTGACTTTGAGTTGGTTAGTGGCCATTTCAACACATTTTCAGGGCTTCAAACTTTCATCTTGGCCCTCAAAATGCCAATTTATTGTTTTTTTCTAATTTTTTAAAAGCCACTTCTTTTTAATAACTTGAAACTCATGTTTCAAATTTAGGATGCTAGTTGGAAATTCATCCTATCTTAGTTTTATAAAGTCTTTGGAAAAATATAGGACTCTCAAATTTATGCATGCGAAATTACCAAAAATGGCAAAATCTTACAATTGTTGAAATCTGCCAAAAAAGGGAAATTTCTTGATCAAGAGTGAAGGAAGGAAAACGAAGGCCAGGGGTTATTTGTGATTTTATCATCTCATTGTATCAAGTGTTTTTAAACACTTTCAGAGAACTTATAATCCCTTTCTAAGGATTTGGTTACCTTCATGCTTTTAGGAAACACTAAATTTCTTTTGGGCTCTAAAAAGAACACTACAAATCTTTCAATTTTGCAACAAAGGGCTTAAAAATATCTTTAAGAAAAACTCACTAGATTTGGTTTGGGTATTAACAATTGAACAAATAAAATTCCATATTTCATTTTGGTGCACTAAAAAGTATCAAATCGTTGCTTTGTGGACTTAAAATGAACAAGTGCTTCTTTGTTTTGTAATTGCTTACCCAAAGTAAAATCACTAAAAAAATGTATGCACTTCTCTCGTGCTTTATAGTGATTTTGAGAAGAAAAAGTATTTTTTTTAATCTTAAGTTGTGTAAGTGACTTCCTTCACATTTCATTTGGGTCTTAAAAATTGAACCAATCTTGTGAGTGTGAGTGGGGCATATTATGAGTGCTCTCCCTTTGTTTTCAATGAAGGTTGATCAAACTGCGGGATATGCTTTCTTGATTTTGTTTATCTTAGAGGGTCTACCTTGTGGGAAAAAGTAATCACCTGAGGGAATAACCCAACAAGGAATACGCTAAAGGCAAGCAACTTCCAACTAGTATATAAGTGTGGATTCTCGAGGAAAGTTCAAAAATCACGAAGATTATCTTGACGAGAAGGGAAATAATGGTTTCTCGCCATATGGGTGGTCCCCCATGAATGGAATTCCCACATTAAAACCCTTGTTTAGTAAAGGCCAAATCCTTAACTATTTTTTTGATACAAAAGGTCATGTCCTTTGAAGCCGCCCCGCATATATATGTGGTTCTGTTGTAGAGATGAAAAATATGCCATGGGAGTTTCATGGGTACTGATGCTTGGCTGACCCGAGAAGTGTGTGCCATGGAGGGGAGCCAGTGTGGTCAAGCATCTAATCATTTGCACTAAATATGCACAGCTGGATTTATCCAAGTGGGAACCCCAAAAAATATTGTCTCTTCATCCTAGTATTGTACATGCTCTTGGAAACAAAACACTGTGCTTGGATCTAAAATATTGGAAAACTAACATTCACAAGGAGCTTCAAAATTTCAAACCCTTTGGAGGAAAAAGATATCCTTTGAAAAATCTAAGTGATATTGCTTTCCCTAGGGATTCTATCCTTAGAGGTTTCTAAGTACTTGAGTTTCATCATCATTTGTTTTCACTAAAAACCTAGGAAATGATGTTCTTGAAACCTTGATTTCCACATAATGCACTTTGTGGGATGAAATGAAATTAGGACATTAGACATTTAGTTTGAAAAGATAATCAAAAAGTGGATGTGGTAAAAAAGAAATTCATTAACCAAGATAAAATCAATTGAACCCCACACATGTGTTGATTTATCTTTTGTATTACGGTCTTTTGAGAAAACATTGGTTTTTTGGTTTGAAATGCTCTTAGGAAAAAGAATGTTCTCAAAACTTTGGTCTTGTAAATAAGTCCCTCTTAGGCTCATTTAGGATCAAAACAACCAATAATTTCATTCATCTCAAACATCAATCAAATCCCATCTCACAAACAACTCTTGGAAGTTTTGAAAACATCATTCATGCTAGAATTCTAGGCAAAATCAAAATCATCTTATTTGACTTAACACACTTAGTCAAATTATCCAATCCATTATCAATTTTTTTGGCTTAACACACATAGTCAAATTATCCTCTTGTGTATGAGTTTACACTAGGATAACACAACTTCTTAGAGTTTACAAGTGCATTATCCAAATCAATCCAAATCAAATCAAATCAAGTCCTAAAGTCTAGCATTGATATAAAGTTCCTAAAAGTTTAAACACCCATATCATTCACCCCTTTCATCCTTCATCTCATCATTGACCCTAAATCCCTTAGAGGTCAACAAGTTAAAAATAGAAGAGGAACATGGAATATAAACTTGATTCATCCATCATGAGTAGTCCAATTCAACCAAAATATCCAAGCCTTACAATGCCAATTGATTTTCAAAATTTGCATTTGTACAATCCATACATGAGATCATTATCTCCTACAAACCTTAATGGTACAACAAATGTGAGTTTTTCCAATCTAAATTTTGGAATATATTTTCCTATGGTAGATTTAAATCAAAGTCAAAACTTACAAATCTATCAACCAAACAATCAAAGCATGAGCCTTCCCCCTTTACCAACCATCAATCAATCGAATCCAAGTAACACTCCAATCATAAATCACAACATCATACCAAATCCTCTAGCTTTGCCATCACAAAAAATGGAAACCATCCAAGCAACTCCAAAGATCAACACATCCACTATTCCCCAAATCTCTCGAAGCATGGTTTCCCAAGGACCAAGCATCTCAATCACACCCTCCACCACACAAACCCCAATTATCAATACAACCTCTCCTTTCATCACAATGGTCAACACCTCATTTCAAGAAGGCCCACAACAGTATCGAGTGCAAAAGAAAGTAGCCCAATTATGATCCCAACAATAAGATTTATTGGAACAACAAAATAAAGACCAACAACAAGCATTGTTGGCATAAAAAATGCAAAAATATCAACAAACCTTACTCACGTAGTAGAGCTTGCAACAGATTCCCACCACAATTGTTGAAAAAAATGATCAAGATCTATCCATCGATGAACACCTTGAAGATGTTTCCACCTCATCCAATGATCAAATCAACATACATCAAGAGCCATTTTTTATTCATGATCAAGACCCCTCCTACAAAGATCTATTTCAAGGAGTGTTGATGCTATTTGATCCTATTGACATAATCCAAGATCCATCCACCAATTATTGTGTTGACAATGTCTCTACATCACCTAACGAGTTAGAGGACATATCTCAAGAATTTATTCCAAAGCGTGATCAACATCTATCACCAAGGTCTAGCAATGATCCTTCCTAAGATACGTTGACATCCTTTGACCTCATGGTTACAGATAGTGAAGGAATCCTCGACTCAACACTTAATCCAAATCCACTCAAAGATCAAGAGTATATTGAGCCACTTCGCATTCCTAATGAAGATATCTAAAAAACCTTTATTGAACCATGTCAAGAAATTGATCCAAAGAATGTCAAAAGTAATTCTAAAATCATTCAAGATCAAGAATTTGTATCTCCAAAATACTACAATGAGGTAATGGACACTCTCCTATCTATACAAGATGTCGCAAATAATGATCATATCCATATAACACATACTCCTCCATCTAGCCATGAAATGATTTTTTTGGATGGACACGTAGATGATCTTCATTCAAAACAAGAGTCTCATACTCTTAACATCATTACCAAGAAACAAGAGTCTCCTACTCTTAACATTTGTACACATGATCAAGGTATAGAAAAATCTAGAGACATACCAAAAGTGGATCCTGAAGAAGGCTTCTATAGAAGTGGTGAATCAAAAACTTCTTGTGAAGACATATCAGAAATAGATCATGAAGAAGGCTCCTACAGAAGTCGTGAAACATCCTATGAAATGAATCATGAGGAAGACTTTTATGTGGGCAATGAATCATCAACACATCTTGAAGAAGCATTAAAATTTGATATTTCACAAGATCAAGCCAAAGATATCAATTAGGAAGGTATCCCACATATGGAGGATCATATCACTTATAAACTTGGATCACTTACCTTTGTTAGGGAAAAATATCTCATCAATAAAGAATTTTTCACCTTTGAAGATCCAGGACAAAGCAGAGAAGGATTAGCACCATTTTTTCAAGATAAATCATATTTTATTGCAATTAAAAAATTTCAACAAATGAATAATTAAGGCAGAGGATTAGGCCTACATGAACATGGTATCTTAGAACTAGTGAAAATTAATGGCAATCCTAAGTATCAAGGTCTTGGTTATTTGACAATTAAGGGATCTAAACATATCAGTGATACCTCTATAAAACTAGGGGCAACTTTATCTCAAGCAAATGTCAACATAGGGGGCACAAATAATCCTTATGATGAAACCAATGCCAATACTACAACCTGCCACACCATGAATATTCATCCACCCATCACCCTATTCACGAATCGGGACCAACATCAAAATAAGGTTGTGAATCAAAGCACAAAGAATGCTATCAAAGAAAAAGAGGCTAAGAAACATATCAGAAAAATCAAATACATGTGGATACCAAAAAATACAAAGAAATATGATCCCTATCAAAATCCATTCATCAAAGAAACTATGGGGAAAACTTAAAAAGGGGAAAGTATCCATCAAAGATGTCCACAAAGGAAAAATAAAGCTTCTCAAGCAACATACAAAGTGTATCAAATAGTTCATCCTAATTCCATGCGCACTTTCGTATCCACCCATTATTGCTCATCTTCCCAAGTTTGGAGAGTCAAAGGTTCCAAACTATCAACCAATTCATATTTTATTCCTAAACAAACTCCATCCATGCCTCCATTCATTATATCAAATTCTTACATTGACCATGTGTTGGCAATGACCCTTCATCATAAGGATTCTGAAGGCACTCTATCACGATGTACACACAAAGCCAAAGTTAACTCCGGTATGAAAAAAATAGATCAAGAATCTCAAAAGTTGCATTCAAATGCACGTATCTTAGCAAAGCAACTTCTTCAAGCAGGATATTGATGAAACATTATGAAAGAAGAATCTACATAGAAAACACTAGGTGGTTCAACATGAGCTTAAAATATTTTAGCAAAAAATAAAAATAAATAAATAAATTATAAATATAAAAATCCAAAAAAATCAGAAAAAGGATTAAAAACAATAAATAAAAAAAATAGTCCTCTAGTGAAAACCACTTCGGGCACTTTGGGTAATTACCATGATGAAAACCTGGAAAGTAGGTGTCATGTGTAGAACTGAGCATCTACGTTTGCCACTTCGAGAGAAATCATCTTATCACATCCATAATAAAGCCAACATTCCATCCATATCATCTAGTCATCCATGAACCATTTATCCAATCCATTTTCATCTATCTACATCCATCTTCTACCTTATCTTGATCTTGATAAAATTTTGGTGCACACTTTACACTTGTTTATGGTAAACATCTTGACATGGGTCATTTTCATTAATCCTATCCTACCTAATGTTATCTGAGATTTGAAGCACTATCCAAATGAGCATCCTCTATTCAAACACCTTATCTTGTCACAAGATAATCCTTGGCATCCTTTGCATTCTTACCATACCCATCCATCCATCCATCTACCAAAGAATCCACCCATGGCCTTTCAAACATTGCTAGAGATTGGGGGTAGATATTTGCATCTTGATTTAGGAATAAACCTTGATCTATATCCTCCAGCTTATGTGGTGATCTGAAAATTGGCAAATGTGAAATCAAATTAGTCAAAAATTTGTGATCCAAAATTCAAATCACTAGCCCATGTCATATTTTGACAAGATGATGTTCTTATCAAGCTTTATCTTTCATTGAACATCAGTTTGAACAATCAATATCAGTTGCATCTAATTTGTATTTCAATGTCACATCAAATCATTCAGACAAATTTTGTTCCAAATCAAGCTTCATCAATCCTGATCAATCAAATCCAATCAATCCTCTTGTCATTTAACACTATGCTTGCATTATTGTGTATCCTCAACAATGTTATCATCATGAATTCCTCATCAATCCTTGTGTTGCTTAACACTATCCTTGCATTGTTGTGAATCCTCAACAATGTTATCATCATCAATTTGGGTCAATCAAAATCCAATATATCCTTGCATTGTTGTGTATCCTCAACAATGTTATCATCATGAGTTCATCATCATCCTTGTGTTGATATAACACTATCCTTGCATTGTTGTGTATCCTCAATGATGTTATCATCATCAAATCCATCAATCTAATCAATAAACCTTAGCTTGGTTTTCAAAAAAATCTCAAAATAGGGCACTGATATCATATCCGTATCCAAATCATCAAAATCATGTGAAAAATCCAAAACATTCAAAAAATCAATCAAAAATCCAAAAATATTCAGAAAACATCAAAAATTAAAATCTTGTCAAAATCAAATCAAAAGTGTCATCATTCGTCTAAACTATGTCATCTCTAAGCTTAAACGTAAGCAAGGTTGATCTTTGATCATCCCTCGAGACACCCTAGGTTAGTCCTTTAGGCATCTGTCACATTGGCAATCCGTTTTCCCATCTATCTCACCTTTGAGTCAAGTCTGCATCAGTCGAACTACGTAGTTTCTGTGTGTATAATGTGTGCAAGGCTAATCTATTGATTAGCTCCCAATACCCATAAGATAGGTCTTTAAGTTAGTCTCTTGGTCATAAATCTCAAAAATAAAAATAAAATCAAAAAAATCAAAAAATCAAAATAGCCTTAAAATATTTCAGAAAACAACAAAAACATCTAGATATTTGAAAAAACCCAAAATGGTGCATCCATCTCATCTCGATTTCACCTGCAATAATCATCACTCATAATAAATCAATCATCACCTTTATTCTTTGGTGAAGCAATCGCAAGTCTAGCAAGTTCCAAAGTGAACACCCTAATCATCAGAAGTCTCAAAGTCTAGGTCAACAAGCAAGCAAGCTGATCAACTCAGAGTATCAATAGCTTATTATCCAACCAATCTCATCAAACCCTGATTACATGTCCTAGGAAAGCGACCTTCCTGTGATGGACATTAGCATCAGGTAACACTGTAGTTTATTCTTGGCTAGTGATATGAAGAACATTAGCTTGTTTGTTTACTTTATCTTGGCCTTGTTGACTTATCTTATTTTGTACTCATTCCAAGGACCTCTCAATGATGCCTAAACAAAATAGGTTTTAGAGAGAAAGGAATGGGGCAACGATCATTATCTTTTTTATATGTCGTGCTTGCTCGATATTCTTGTAATATAACTTGGAAAATACTTGCTTTGTTAGGTGCATCCTAGCAAGGTTTTTGTATGTCAAGTGTGAACAAGAATACTCCTATCTGATTGTCGATTCAAAGTCCATCACATTAGGTGCAATGCCATATTGGTTCTTTATACCTTGATGCATCGTGCCTACGTGTGTTATCAAACATAAAGTAATTGACCCTTTTAAAATCCCAACTCCTGGTAATCAAATCATCATCAACACCATTCATAGTGTAGGATTGTTGGATCCTCTTGTCATCATTATTTTCTTCTTATTCTTCTATCTTTACTAAAATTTCTATCCAAAATTGGTGTGTTGTATCAAAATATACATGAGGCTACTCATGGCCAATGACTGTCTATACATCATCAATATTTTCTATGTCAAATATCTGATCTTTCGAAAGAATTATCTTTCGTCCTCTTATCAATAGAACCACTCATCTCACATTTTATCGTGATCTCGATCAAAAAATCAAACATTTATGCTCGATCTCTCAAGGGGGAAATATACCAGCATAATCCTTCTCACTGGGGTAGTAGTGGGGCATTCGAAAAATCAAATTTTTTTTGAATTTTTTTGATCACAATAGTTTATTCTTTGAACCAATGCAACAAGTACATTGCTTCAAAGAGGAGAAAAATGTAGACACGGAAAATATACAATTCGATCCTACACACCTAATCCTGATCTTACTAACATTGTTTCTTAAATCATCCCTTTTTCTAATTAATTTAATTAAATAATCCTTATTTGATTAAATTCATCACAATTCCTCTCTTATCTGATTAAGTCATTCTCTTCCATTAATTAGTTTGTTTAATTAATCCTATTCTATCTTTTAATTAAATAATTCACTTTATTTAATTAACCTATAAGATCACATCATTTAAATTAAATAAATTAATCTTTATTTGATTTAATCTAACACCACCTTCTTTAATTAAATAAATCAATCTTTATTTAATTAAATTTAAAATAATAATTTCTCTCAACTTTGATTTATTTAAATCCTAAAATCTAAATCAAAATTGTCACATCCCCTAATCTCTCATTAAATTAATTAACCTTTGATTAATTTAATCTTAATCCATGTCACATCCTCTAGAGAATGCAACTTGCACAACAAATCATTTATTTTAATTTAACAAATACCTATTTTCTCTCAACATGGAATAAAGGGGAATATTCTTTAAAATTTGAAAATCCCTCCAAGTGGATTTGTACATCCAACACAAAATTCACTCCTCTCTTACATGTCCTTGTGCATTGAGCCAAGTGGCATTTAAGTCTTTTTCCTTCCCTTTTCAAGAAATCATTTCACAAATTTGAATTCTACCTAATATTATTTATTGTACACAATCACCAAAATGTGTTCAAGCTTCTTGCATTCACATTCTGACAAGTGGCACTTGGCCATTGGATGTTGAATGATCCCACATTGCTCAAATATTGTTCATTCTTCCAATTTTAAATCTATAAATAAGAGGCTTTTTTCCTCAATCTTCATCCACAATTTGAAAGCAAAGTTATTATCTTCACATTTAGAGAAATTTCATTTATCTTGTGGAGCATTTGCCATCACCATAGCTAGGTTATTGCAGATTTTAGCAAGGAGTCACATTGTTCTTCACCATCAAGTGGATCAACCATCATCAAGCTTATAAAGGAGTTGGGAAAGGGCCAATTTCTACTCATAATTGGCACCAATTCCCCCATGGGATTAAGTGTTTGCATTATTTGAATTAGGATTTAACTTATTTGCTTGTTTTTTTCTTTACTCATTTCCTATTTCGAACATTGTGAATGGATTTCATGGGGAATCATTGTTTTTACTTGTATTTCAATCTAATAATGTGCTTGTTTTCCATGTTTGTGTCGGTCTAGGATTTGGGTTCAATCTTATAAGGAGAGCAGCACCAAATTGCACCGCTACCAGTCTAGCGACGCTATATTGCACTACTCCAAATTTTAACTTGTGTTGCTGGAGTCTTTGCGCCCACAAAATTCAAATTTCAAACTTTACTGCGGGTTTTCCAAATTTTAAATTGCGTCACTTACCAAACATCACCACAATCGCGGTTACTATTTTTGTGCAGAGCGTCGCTCTCAATCATCAATGACACTATATTGTGTTGCTCTCAGTCATTAGTGGAACTATATTGCATCACTGACCTTTCCAAACTACACCACACCCACGGATTGCACTGCTGCAGTTTGGTAAAAGGTAGATTTCTAATTATATTTAACATTTTTTGTGATGCAGGAACTTCCCGAGGTCATAACTTTTGACTCGAATGTGGATTTTGGCTGAAATTTTACAATCAGTTTCGTTATGAGGTGGCATGTGGATTGCAAACTAACCTTTAGTCGGGTGGTGGCCATTTTGGCACATTTTCGGGGCTTCAAACTTTCATCTTGGCCCTCAAAATGCCAATTTAGTGTTTTTTTTTAGTTTTTTAAAAGTCATTTTTTTAGTAACTTCAAACTCATGTTTCAAATTTAGGATGTTAGTTGGAAAGTCATCCTATCTTAGTTTTAGATTTTGGGAAAAAATAGGACTCTCAAAGTTATGCATGCGAAATTACCAAAAATAGAAAAATGTAACAATTGTTGAAATCTGCCAAAAAAGGAAATTTCTTGATCAAAAGTGAAGGAAGGAAAACGAAGGCCAAGGGTTCTTTATGATTTTATCATCTCATTGTATCAAGTGGTTTTAAACACTTTGGGAGAACTTATAATCCCTTCCTAAGGATTTGATTGCCTTTATGCTTTTAGAAACACTAAACTTCCTTACGGTTTTCTATGACGACATGTAGCTTGCTAATTACGTGGGTTGGCAATAGTGGAGTTGGTCACCTCAATATACAGAAGCAGAATGGTAAGTATTTTCTCGCGCGAGGGTCAATGCAACCTGTCGTTCTTGTATGATGGCATGGGAGGAAGTAAATGCAATATTCAATGTGTAGACATGGAAAAAATGCCAATCACACTTGATCTTGATTATTAACACCGTTTCATCTTAAATCACACTCTGAGTTTGTCATCACTTTTCATCCCTTAATTAAATAAATCATTTTTTATCTGATTAAGTCATTCTTCCTTATTGATTAAATTAATCGATTTAATTTAATTAACCCTAAGTCTCTATTTATTTAAATAATTCATTTTATTTAAATTTAAATATCTAAAGTCTTCTTATTAAATTGAATAAATTAAACCTTATTTAATTTAATCTAACATTATCCCCTTTAGTTAAATAAATCAAAACATTTATTTAATTAAACGTTTCCTCTCAATTTCGATTTAAATCAACTCATAAATTTAAGTCTAAATTGTCACATCTCTTAATTCCTCATTACATTAATTAATATTTGATTAATTTAATCTTAAATCATGTCCCATCCTCTAGTTTTTACCACTTGCACATGAAAATATATTTATTTCATTTATTAAATCTCTATTTTCTCTCAATATGACATAAAAGGAGAATATTCCCTCAAATTTGAATTCAAATCCAAGTGGACTTAGTCCTTCCAACAAGGAATTTATTTCACCTTACAAGTCCTTTTGCCTTTAGCCAAGTGGCCATAACTCCATTTTTTCCATCTTCAACAAGTCATTTCATAAATTTGAAATTCGACCCGATAACATTTATTGGCACTTTGATCAAAATGTGCACAACCTTCCTCCATTCACATCTTGACAAGTGGCACTTTGCCATTGGATGCTGAATGATCCCACATTGCTCAATCTTTCTCATTCTTCCAATTTGAAATCTATAAATAAGAGGCTCTTCTCCTCAATCTTCATCCACAATTTGAAAGCAAAGTTATTATCTTCACATTTAGAGCAATTCCATTCATCTCCTTGAGAATTTTCCATCACCATAGCTAGGTTATTGCAGGTTTTCTCAAGGAATCATATTTTTTCATCATCATCAAGTGGATCAATTCATACAAAGGAGTTGGGAAAGGGACAATTTCTACACACAATTGGAACCAATTCCCCATGGGATTAAGTGTTTGCATCATTTGAATAAGATTTAACTTAGTTTCTTATTTGGTTCTTCATTTCATTTCCTATTTTAAATATTTCTAATGAATCTTATGGGGAATCCTTTTTCTAATTTGCATTCTATCTAATTATGTGTTTGTTTCTCATACTTTTGAAGGTCTAAGATTGGGGTTCACACAATGTTGCAGTGTGGGAAAGTATACTCTGAAATGTGCCAAAA
Organism: Sequoiadendron giganteum; assembly: GCA_007115665.2. NCBI lineage: Eukaryota > Viridiplantae > Streptophyta > Pinopsida > Cupressales > Cupressaceae > Sequoiadendron > Sequoiadendron giganteum. The sequence goes on along the minus strand of CM021103.1, from coordinate 165,781,245 downwards.
AATATATTGACTAAGTTGCATCGTCGAAAGAGCCATTGTGGTTTTGGTTTGATAGCAAACTATTCTAGAAATTGTTGTCTTCGGCTCCATGGTTGGTTTTATAGCAGACTATTATAAAAAGCGTCAGCTTCAGCTCCATTTTATAGCAGATTGGAGGGTTTTAAAACTGTTGTTCTCTGTAATTTGTAAGTCATTTTACATGGGTATTTTGCATAAATCGTTAATTTGTGTTCATGTATTCTTGTTATATGTTTGTATGTTTGGCGTTATGCCCATTTTGGAGTGTTCAAAGAGATTATGGCTCTATATGGATGGATAAATTATAGCTAAATCTTCTTTCTTTCACCAAAAAATATGGTTACCTGGTTAGTAATATTTTGTCCCTCATTTATTTTTTGTTGTTATCTCTATGCATCTTTGGTGTTATACCCATTGCCATAAGAGAAATTCTAGTTAGATCTTCTTGCTTTCGTGAAAAAATATGGTTAGGGTTAGTAATTTTATCGCCCTTTGTTTATTGTTTTAGTTATCTCTGTGCATCTTTGTTGTTATACTCATTAACATAGGAGCAATTGCAGATTAACATGGGAGTGATTGCATATATATATATATATATGCAGAGGGTTAGTATGAAAGCATAAACATATTAGAGATAAAATTAGTTTAGTGGTTGTTAAGTGTTATTCTAGTTGCTCTTTTATATGTTCAATTTTATATTTTTAGCCGATAGGTTATTTGTTTGATTTTCTGCTGAGATTTTCGTTAGCCCAATCATGAATAGGATTTGCAATCTAATAGCTCTTTTACAATTTTTCTATTTGTCTATAATATTTAGTGCGAGGCAATGTAGCTCAAATTTTTAATTAAGTTTGTGGAGTTAGAGCCATTTTTCACAGGTTATTACTACCCATTGGCTTTACGAGTTCTATTTAATGTGGGATTGGTGCCAAAGAATGTAGCTCAAATTTTGAATTGACAACCCAACTTTTACATAGACTGCTTGTCTTGTATCAATATGTTTAGTGTGGGTTTTCGATCATCTGTGATTTACCTATGATTCTTACGTGTTTTTCTAATAGTTCTTTTACAATTTCCCTATTTTTTCGATAATATTTAGTGGAAAATAATGTAGCTTGAATTTTGAATTGACAAGTCAATTATTACATTGAATTTTTTGTTTGTCTATTTAAATTTTGAATGTCCAAATATAATTTTTTTTGGTCAAGGTAAGTTAGAAAAGAGCTATTATAAAAACACTTAACAATCATAAGAAAATGGCAGATGCTTGAAAACCCACATTAAATAGAACTTTAAAATATGGAGAATAGAAGAGGCAAACTATGATAATGAACAGTTTGCTATGGGGAAATCTGTAAGTCATTTTACATGGGTATTTTCATAAATCATTAATTTTGGTTCATGTCTTGTTATATGTTTGTATGTTTGCCATTATGCCCATTTTAGAGTCTTCAAAGAGATTATGGTTTTGTATGGATGGTGAAATTGCAATTAAATCTTCTTTCTTTTGTCAAAAGATATGGTTAGGGTTAGTAATTTTTTTGTCCCTTGTTTATTGTTTGTAGTTATCTTTGTGCATTTTTGGCATTATACCCATTACCATAGGAGCAATTGTAGTTAAAACTTCTTTCTTTCGTCAAAAAATATGGTTAGGGTTAGTAATTTTATCGCCCTTTGTTTATTGTTTTAGTTATCTCTATGCATCTTTGTTGTTATACCCATTAACATAGGAGAAATTGTTGATTAACATAGGAGTGATTGCATATATATAAATATGCAGATGGTTAGTATGAAAGCATAAATATATTGGAGATAAAATTAGTTTAGTGGTTGTTAAGTGTTATTCTAATAGCTCTTTTATCTATTCAATTTTATATTTTTAGCCGATAGGCTATTTGTAATTTTGAATGTCCACATATAAAAAAAATTGGTCAAGGGAAATTGGAAAAGAGCTATTAGAAAAACACTTATCAATCACATGAAAATGATAGATGCTCGAAAACCCACATTAAATAGAACTTTTAAATATGGAGAATAGAAGAGGAAAACTACGATAATGAACAATTTGCTATGGGGAATTGAAAAAAGAATATCATGAAGAACATTTTGCTATGGGAAACTTCAAATAGTTGAGAAACAAAGAATATCATGAAACATATTGATACAAGATAAAAAGTGAAATTGGAAAAGAGGTATTAGAAAAACACTTAAGAATCATAGGAAAATTACATATGTTTGAAAATCCACATTAAATAGAACTTTAAAATATGGAGAATAGAAGAGGCAAACTACTATAATGAACACTTTGTTATGGGGAGCTGAAAAAAGAATATCATGAAACATATTGATATAAGAAACTACCAGCCTACGTAATTAGCAAGCTCCACCGCTTTCATAAACTGGCTTGGACAATTTGTTGTAGGGAGCTTCAAGCAAATGAGAAAAAAAAATATCATGAAACATATTGATACAAGATTCGAGCTATGTTCTTTGGTAATAAATATTGAAGACAAATAGAGAAATTCTATAAGAGGCATTAGAATAACACTTATTTTCTACTAAATATTATTGACAAAAAGGGAAATTGTATGGAATTCCCTGAAACATAGACAGATACATATACATGTATATATATATGTATTGAATTCCCCGTTTCATATTTAAAAATATACATATAGGAAGAAATATATATCCATATATATAGACTAAGACCACTGTGGCTCATTTGACAATGCAACAAAAATTTATATATACACATGTATATCTAAATAGTTGTGTATGCTATCTTTATTTGTATTTATATAGACTTTGATTTAAAAAGAGTTAAAAATAGCTTATGCAAGTATTATTTAGCTTCTAAGAAAATCACTACAATACAGCCATAACATTCAATGATATAGTATTGAGATGTTGTTAATAACACAACATTTAATGGTGTAGTATGTGTAACATGTTCATAAAAAATCTGTAAAATTGATTGTGCTTTGGCAGTGAATGTGGTTATTGAAACTGAATACATTGAAAAACACCAAAAATAGTGCAACAATGTAATTTTTTGAGGTTGTAAACATTGAATATTGTATTTGATTGGTCGTGCAATCTTGATTGTCATTGTCTAGCATTGCGAGCAGCCATTTACCATTCTTCTTTTGTGTTCAAAGGTGGCCAAGAGGGCCCCTATTTCATATATATTTCAATAAGCTGCAATATTTAAAACATGTTGCTGACTTGTAGAACTTTACCCCTTTGCTTATTGATCCTTCTTTTTGTTGTGTAGCTTTGAAATTATGCCCAATTTTATGGAGGTCAGTGAATGTACCTATTGAAATTGAATACATTGAAAAACACCAAAAATAGTACACAAAACTATAGTTCAAGTGAGCAACAATGTAATTTTTTGAGACTGCAAACATTGAATATTGCATTTGCTTGGTCCCGCCATCTTGATTGCCATTGTCCAACACTGTGAACAAGCATTTACCATTCTTATTTTTTGTTTGAAGGTGGCTAGGAGTCCCCTTGTTTCATATATATTTTAAGAAGTTGCGATTTTTAAAACATGTTATCGACTTGCACAACTTTCACCCTTTGCTTATTGTTCCTTCTTGTCGTTGTGCATCTTTGACATTGTACCCATTTTTATGGAGGTCCTTGGTTGGCATGTCAATGAGTACATAGTTAGGAAAAAATATAGTATACACATCTATTTAGATATAGTAGTGCATATTTAAATAGATATATACATGTGTACATATGGATATATATATCTGGTTATATGTGTGTTTTTTAAATGTGTAGACAAAGGGGAAATTCAATGCATATATGTACTTAATCATTTCTATTCTTATTTTTGTATATCCTATTGTTTGGATAAGAAAGGATGAAGGGACCAGCTAGCAACATATATAAATATCTACATATAGGTATATGTATAAATATAGTAAAAAATGCATGCATACATATATAAGCAACCTCAAAGATAAACATATACATATAGGGACATATACATTTGCATTTATGATTTTTATTCTTGTTGTTGTACATCCTATTGTTTGGACAGTATTAAAAGTGCATTTTTATTCTTGTTCTCGTATCTCCTGTTGTTTGGACAATATTAAAAGTGCAATAGTTATGCCCATTTTTATTTAATCAAACTAGTAAAATGGTTGATAGATTATCGATATTTCTAACTTGTCTACTAGTTGCCATTGGAAATTGTAATACATTAATCTTTTATTTTTATTGTGAAATAGGCCTCTCAATTAGTCAACTGAAATTGTAACATTTTTTGCCTTCAAAAGCTCCCAGAACTATGTCTACGGAATCGGTCTTTGTGGACGGGTCTATAGATCCCCAAAAGATTGATTTCTTGACATCTTCCATGGGTTCCGCTACAAATTCTGGCTCTGAGGGTGCAAACCAACAACCTTCAGATCCTAATTTCTTAAGTATATGTTTCCTTTTTGTTATACCTAATGCAAATTTGTTGTTATTGTTTCCTTCCTCTTTTGTATTCAACTTGAACATTGCCTTTCAGTTTCTTTATTTTAATTATTCTCAAATATAGAAACACACACCACATACCCTTTCTTGTTTATCTTTCAAGTTTCCTTTCCTTTAAGGTGTACATACACATGGATGAACCTAGAAAAACATATAGATGTGGAAGTAGATACACATTGATATTTTCCAGCACATAAAAAACATCCCTTCGATGTATGTGTATATGTATGTTGTATATGTATATGTATGTGTATGTGTATGTGTATGTGTATGTATATGTAATGTTGAGAAGGATGCAAAGAAAATGGATAACTTCAATGTTGCACTTGATTCCAGCTACTTATTTGGTACTAAATATTATAGGCAAATCGGAAAATTGTAAAAGAGCTATTAGAAAAACCACTTAAGAATCACATGAAAATGTCAAATGATTGAAAATCCACATTAAATGGCAAAGCATATGGACGTGGGAGTAGATGCACATTGATATTTTCCAGCACATAAAAACATCTCTTTGATGTATATGTATATGTATATGTATGTATATGTGTATATATGTATATGTATGTGTATATGTATATGTATGTATATGTATATGTTTATGTATATGTATGCATATGTATGTATATGTATATGTATATGTATATGTATATGTATATGTGTATGTGTATGTATATGCATATATTTATGTATATGTATGTGTTAATGTATATGTATATGTAAAGTTGAGAAGGACACAAAGAAAACACAACAATATAACAAATCAGATATGAAAACACTAGATTTTCCCCAACTTTTTTATTATGTGATGTATGATGGAACTCCATGAAATTTCTTGGAGACATTTCATAATTTTCTTGCTCGAGGGTTTGGCTATAGTCCATGAAGCTCCATAATGCCAAAATGGTAGGGGGGCTAATGAGCGTGGCTTTTGTTCTTTTTCTTTTAACATCAATATATTTCTTGTTACATAGATACATGTCTACACAAATCCTTATATACACTTGTCTTCCACAAACATAACTTTGGACTTGTTGCATGCATCCAATATTGTATTGTTCTAAATGTGGGATATAACAATAGTGAAATAGTGGAAATGGTTAATAGAGAAATCTGTAGAATCCTTGTATATATATTTTTATATATTCCAATGTTCAAACCATGTTATTCCTTTTGTGATCATCCATAGATATACATTTATATACACATGGATACACATATATTTTGCTATATGTTTATGTGTTATTACTACTTTAAATATATCCCTGGTTATACATGTATATTCATATATGCTAATATGGTTGAGCTTGTATGTATATTCCTAGGCTATGCTAATACATTCAAGTTCAACAATCCAATCAATTGCTAAATTAAAAAAAAGGCTAAACAATAGCAACAAAACCATTTGTACTATAGCCAACATAGAGAAGAAATTTGTGTGAAGCACCGTACAAAATACTTGCAACAAAGGATAACTTCAACAAGCACACCTGCAAGTCTGCTTGCTGACAATATTCCCTCGCAACCCCCATTGGAAATGGTAGATGCCACTCTTTTTGCCCCAGATTGTCTTCTTTGCCTAGGCTACCAAATTGTGGATGGTGGTTTGGGCAAAAACCTATCGATATCAGTGTCATAAGAAATGTTCAATATACAATCTCAGACCAATCCCCCTATTGCACTAGCACACCAACAACACCTATAAGAAATATTCAATGATTGCTACCTTTCAACGGTGAAACTATTTTGGCACCGCGTAAATGCACTATCGAGCCTTGTTGTTTGTCAGATATGCAAATAAATCTACATTGGGATGTGCACTCAAGCATCCAGTTCACTCATGTATTTGGTTCAACAACCACATGTGCTAGATGTTATTCTAAAAAAGGCTCCCACCGCTTTAGCTCTACAAATGGCATGGACCCAGGCCCACAACCATTCTTGCTAAAAAACTAACATACGTTGAAGAAATTCTTATTGCTAAGGTGGCTATAGTTTTACAAGTGTCCCACACTAGAGGAGGGCAGTTTAAATATAGTGGTCACACGATAATCTTCCCTCAAGATATATTGAGTATTGCAAAACTTTTATCGTGTCAATTGCAAGACCTTAAGGTTGTGATCGTATGACGAACCACCATTGAAGGTGGAAATTACAATTGCTATGTTAATAAACATGATTTCATGGATGCATTAAAATATTAAATTCAATATGAAAAATACTACAATGATGTTGAGATTGATGTTTAGGCTCTTAATATGTTACCTGATGTTGTTGTTGATGTCTCCAATTTCTTGCATACAATAGAGAAATTTTCTAATGAAGAGTTGATGCCATCAACCAATTCAACAAATGTCGCTCAACATGAAAATGGATCTTCAACCTTTTCATCATTTATCCTTTCCTTTCCAAATGCTACACGAGAGCTCCATGCAATCAAATAGGTATTACAAATTGAAAAAAAGGAGCAAAATTTCTTGTGTTGGCCTGAAATTAGCTCTTCTCCTATTAATGAATACAACACTAAAGGTTTATTTACAATGGATTTCCCAACAGTGTTCTCCACTAGAGCAACACTTCCCCTTCAACTGAGGAATCTTCAAATTCACTTGCATGAATATGCCCTCGACTTAATGATATATTTTGACCACAAATTTGGTAAACATGTCAGGTTTAGGT
>CM021103.1:165651574-165772646 GCA_007115665.2 Sequoiadendron giganteum | reverse complement strand
AAAAACTTACCTCTACATTGACATCTTATGTTGAGTTTAGCAAATCCTACAAGCCAAAAAGATATTATGATCACCTAGATATTCATAGCCCACCCATGCTTGCAATCTAGCATGCTAATTTTGACTACCAGCCAATTGTTTCTAGGCAAATTATATTAAATTATATCTCTAAATAAGTAGCTAAATAATATAGTTGAGGATAGAGCACTTCTTTCATATCAAAAATTCATGATGAACGTTCTTGTGGAGCGTGACATCTCTGCATAGGAGACATTCCATATGTTACATAAATTTCCCATTCTCACTTCAAGTCGACAATATATTCATTTGAATGTTGGAAAAAATGCATGGTTTCGTATAAATAAATATGATGTTGATGACGGCCTACTAACAAATTATATTCATTGATATATGCAAAGGCCTCCAGAGCTGGGTTGTGTATCCTTGATTAACTTGGTTTGCTTATATACACATTTAGAGTGGCACAAAAAGGATAAATGGAAATTGAGACACCATCCTGCAATTGTCCTTGTGTACCTATTGTTCAAGAATGTTCCCCTTGAAGATAAAAAAATATTTGAGACATTTTTTTGGATTGAACTTATGTTATACAAACCTTTCTGAAACATACATATAGATATAGGTCTTGCCAAACAAGACATAATACAAAATTGGAAAGTTTTTAAAACAGTTGGTTATCATCCTTGGCATGTTAATAGAATTCCAACTATATCCCCGATTGAAGAACAACATGGCAGTGATAGTGATGATTTGAACCATCAACCTTCTATGGATGAATATGAATGGGAAGTTTTCTCTTGGCTTGGTGTTACTACTAAATTTAGTATAAATCAACTCTAGTTGTTGGGTAGGAAAGACTTTGATATGAACCATTCATGGAATACAAACCATGTGCATGAACAACTTCATAATATTGCTTTGCAGTTCATCCCATCGGTCAAGGCACAGGAAAGCAAGCTATGATACAAGTTTTTCCTATAAATACATCAACCCATCAACTTTCACCAAAACAACAACTAGCTCTTCATATCATCCAATCCCATCACATGCAACCTTCCCCCAAAGCCCTTCTCCACATGATCATTCAAGGAACAATTGGAATTGGAAAATCCTTTTTGATAAATTTTATAAGACAACAAATAAATGCCTCTACTACTGGATTTAATAGCTCGCTACTGACATTGGCCACTACAAGTGTTGCTACCTACAACATATACGCCTCCACAATCCATACAACCCTCTGAATCCCCATAAAGGATAAATGAATCCTTTGCAACGCTAGCCATTTACAATATTCTAAGAACAATTTAAATATATTAAATACATTTTGACAGATGAAATGAGTTTCCTAGGCATGAAGTTGCTACTCAAAATAGATAGTCAATTGCACCAAGGATTCCTCGATAACCAAAGGAAACCACTTAGTTATGTTTATATCATCGTTGTTGGTGATATTTCCCATTTTTTTCCTATCATGGATACTCCTATTTAACCTTCACACTCATTGTTGTAGCCTTATGGCATACTTTCACAATCTTAGTAACATTGGACACTATTTTTCGCCAACAAGGAGATAGTCCTACCCAGCTAAAGTTTTAGGAAATCCTTCTCCATATAAGAAATGGTGAGGTTGTCCACAATGATTGGGAAGATCTTATGAAACAAAAAAATAGAATTCTCTTGGCCGTAGAAAGAGAATTTTTTTATGTTGCAACACATTTGTTTTCCACAAATGACTTAGTCGCATTCCACAATAAAAAATGATCAAACAATTAAACCTGCCCATAACCATTAGTGTTGCTTGAGTAGTGTAGCAACATACATCTGATTATGGAGATGATGACCAACTCCTCCCAGAACCACTACTTTGTGTTGGTGAACAGGTGATGCTAACAAAAAAAAATTGGATTCAAGCTGGCCTAGTTAATGGATCCCTTGGTCTTGTTACAACTATTATGTACAATGCATGTTGCAAACTGCCAGATTCGCCTGCCTATGTTGTTTTCCACTTCCAAAATTACATTGGCCCACCATGGGACCCACAAAACCCAAGAGACATCCCCATCCTAGCTATAACCCAAGGTAGTCGATCACAAATTCCACTCACCATGGCATGGGCAATCACAACACGTAAAGCACAAGGCTTAACATTAGACAGAGCAATGATAAACATAGGCAACAAAGAAAGGAAAGGGTTGAATTTTATATTTGTCTCTCATGTTAAATCAATTGAAAGACTCTATATTGATCCAACATTCTCATTTGAGAGATACTCTAGACTAAGCAACAACAAATACATTGCTCGACATCGCAACGAAGAGGCATGTTTGGAACAAATCCAACCCCTGCCAAATGCTTCCATCCCCACTTCGTGCTTTAGATTATAAATAAGGCTTTGAAAGATTTATTCTCATATAGGCTCCAAACCATATACCATTCTTTTTTCAAGGATTTTAAGTTACTAAAACATACAAAGTAATAACTTGTGCAAAATGGGTATAATGCCAAAGATGCACATAGACACTAGGGAATAATAAGCAAAGGGAAAAACTTGTACAAGTCAATGGCATGTTTTGATCATCCCAGTCTATTAAAATATATATTCAACTATTCCAAAAAAAATTTCAAGAATATTGTGTTGTATTTGACTGATTAGTTTTAGATTATGCACCTATGCTTTGTTTTCCATTTTTTGTGCCTATATACTTTGTTTTTTACTGCCACATTAAATTTCCCCCATTTATTCAATGTTTTCCATCCTCTTCAGCCTTACACATTAAAGATAATTTTATTCCTATTTACTATCTTTTGTACCTTTAGCAATAAAATTTATGTTAAATTCAGTATGCAAATATGCACCCATAAATATTAATCTACTCACTTCTCATTTCAACATTTTGTTGTTTCATAATTTTTGTATATGGCATTTAGAAGAATACAGTCTTATGTATATTCCACCTATCCAAGTTTTTCCAAGTGTTTTTAAATTCCATGATGTCAATTCTTTATCAAGATACCTACAATTCTCTTTCAACTGATTTTAACATGTAGTACTCTAAACATATAGTTGTAGCTATTACAAATTGATACATATGCACATACAAACAACATTAAGTGTCAAAGATGCACAAAGATACCAACCAACAATAAGTAGAGGCCAAAATTTCTATAAGTCAGTAATGTGTTTTGAACATTCCAGTATATTAGACTATATATGCACATACTATAGAAACATTTTCAAAAAAAATTATGTTCCCTTTGACTAATAAGTTTAAAATTCTACAATCATGTTTTGTTTTGCATTTTATGTGCCTATATACCCTAAGTTTTTTAATTTTTCCTCCATTCTTTGCTTCCACATATTCTTATTTGTTCTTGTTAGCTTCTTTATTAGGTTTATTTGATACAAATAATTAGCAAATGTTGATCTACAAAATTCTCTTTTCAGCATTTTATTTTTTCACTCTTCCTGTATATTGCATTAAAAAATATATAGTCTTGTCTACATTGCATTTTTGGTCTAATATATGATAAAACTCCATGCAATTTATGACGGGTTGCTCGGACCTATTTACAACAATAGTGGAGTTTGTTGACCGTGTGGGTTAGCGGTGGTGGAGTTGGTTGCCTCGATCAACAAAAAAAAAAATGGTAAGTTTTTGCTCACGTGAGGGTTGATGCATCCTAGCATTGTTGCACGATGGCATAGAAGGGATTAAATGCAATATTCACTGTTGTAGTATGAGGATGTATATTGTTTTGCTTCCATTGTGAAACGAGGCACCATGGTGTTGCTTTGATAACATACTATTGAAAAAACCTGCCATCCACCTTTGTTACATACTAGATTGGAGAGGTACAACTATTGTGCTCTGCAATCTACATCATTTGGGCTCCTGTTGTTGTTGTAAGTTATTTTGCAATGTCTTTTTTTGTTCCATACACATCTAACCAGAGACATATGTTTTGATATATTCAAATAAACTGTTGCTTTGTAGTAATATCATGTTGGGCTCAATGCAAGCATAGATGGACAAGGAGATATGAAGCCCATCTTTCGAACAATTGGCACCTGAAAGGTGACCATAGCTGTAAACATAAACAAGGTTTGTTTTATAAATTTATATTTTTCAGATTTATACATTCAACCCTTTTCTTCCTCCATGGCTAGATAGGCTCCATATATTTGTTGCTATATATATACACACATGCATGAATTCTTACATGCACTTGACTAAAATAAACATAGTCTATTGTACACATTACATTTGTCCATGTTTCTATAGTTACCTTTTCAGCTTATCAAAAAAATTATCTAGAGGCGCCAATAAATTCTATTCACAACTGCACTGATGGAAATTTCAAACAAATAGCCAATAGGTAAATGCCAACTATAACATATATTACTTGTTTTGTATTAATATGTTTCATTCATATATTCTTTTTTTCTCATCTCTTTGAAGCTACCTATAAAAAATTGTTCGTTGTCATAGTTTAGCTCTTGTATTCTTCATCAAACATAGCATTGACCTGTAACTTTCGACTGGTTTCTATTTTTTTTGGCTTGTGTATGTTTTTCAGCCTTTGGTTATTGTTCCTTGTTATCTTTGTTCATCTTTGGTGTTATACACATTTTCTATAGCATAAGCTCTGAATAAAAAACTATTCATAGCTACGATTTACACCTTCTATTCTCCATATGTCAAAGTTCCATTTAAAATGTGTTTTAGATCATTTTCCATTTGAGAAATTATAAAATAGCTATTACAAAAACACTTGAGAATCACAGGTAAATGACAAATGATCAAAAACCCACATTAAATAAAACTTTAAGAGAGGTAGGAAAACATACAAAGACCAAAAAAATTGAAAGCAGACGGAATTTTTTCATTGATCTGTCATTTACATGTGATTCTAAAGTGTTATTCTAATACATCTTGCAACTGCTACATAGACTACTTGTCTTGTACCAATATGTTTCATGATACTCTTTTTCTCTCACCTGTTTGAAGCCCCTTATAACAAACTGTTAATTGCCATGGTTATTTTGTTTGGATGGAACATGTTATATGTCTTCTATCAATATATTTCATGATATTTAGTTTCCCTCATCTATTTGAAGTTCTCGATGACAAAATTTTCTTCATGGTATTCTTTTTTTCAGTTCCCTTGTAACAAATTGCTCATTGTCATGGTTTGCCTCTTCTATATTGCATATTTTAAAGTTTTATTTAATGTGATTTTGTCTATAATATTTAGTGGTGAATAAGTGTCATTCTAATACCTCTTATACAATTAGAAAGACACTTAGTAATCACAGGAAAATGATAGATGATTGAAAACCCACATTAAATAGAACTTAAGAATGTATGCATAATAGAAGAGCTGAAATACAATAATGAATAGTTTCTTATGGGGAAGTGGATATTGATACATCATAAGAAATATATGTAACAGTTGGCTTGTCAATTAAAAATTCAAGCTACATTATTTAGCATTGAATATTATAGACAAAATGGAGAAATTGTAAAAGAACTATGGGAAAAACACTTAAGAATCACAAGTAAATGACAAATAATTGAAAACCCACATTAAACATATTAATACAAGATAAGCAGTCTATGTAAGAGTTGACTTGTCAATTGGAAATTTGAGCTTCATTCTTTTCCAGTGAACCCACATTAAATAGAACTCATAAAGCCAATGGCTAGCAATAACCTGTACAAAATGCGTATAACGCTAGAGACTTAATTGAAAATTCGAGCTACATTAGTTGTAACTAAATATTATAGATAAATAGAGAAATTGTAAAAGAGCTATTAGAATAAAACTTAATAGCCACTAAACTATTTTTATCTCCAAAATGTTTATGCTTTCATACTAACCCTCTGCATTTATATATATGCAATTACTCCTATGTTAATCTTCAATTGCTCCTATGTTAATGGCTATAATGCCAAAGATGCACAAAGACAACTACAAACAATAAATGAAGGGAAAAAAATTACTAACCTTGACCATATTTTTTGACAAAAGAAAGAAGACTTAACTTTAATTTATCCATCCATACACAACCATAATCTCTTCAAAGTATCGAAAATGGGTATAACGCCAAAGATACAAACATATAACAAGGAATAATAAGCAAAAAATGAAATACATGAACAATAAATTAGTCATTCTAACACCTCTTATATGATTTCTCTACTTGTCTTCAATATTTATTACCAAAGAATGTAGCTCAAATCTTCTATCGATATGTTTCATGATATTCTTTTTTCTCATTTGTTTGAACTAGAGACCCATCCACAAAGCTTGATTCCACATACTATAGAAGACTATATAATAACTAAAAAGGTGCATCTAACCTCACAAACATTTATATCAATATAGATTTTGTTTTGCAAGTGCTTATATTTGCATTGCATGGCTAAGAGGTATATGCAAAAATGTCTTTGTGAAACATGGGCACATATGACAACCAATAACCAAAAAGGAAAAAATGTAGCCTTGTACAAAATGAGAACCAAGCCGAAGACGACGATTTTTAGTATAATCTCTATGAAACCAAGACCACAATGGCTCTTTTGACAATGCAACTTAATCAATATATTTTCTTGCACATTTCAGAGCACATCAGTGTTAGAACCCTCCAACCTACTATTAAACACAGGCATAGGTGATGATTTTTCCAATACTTTGCTATCAAACCAACGCCACAGTGGCTCATTTGAGAATTCAACCAAAAACAATATACTTTCCCACACTGAAACATTGAATATTACATTTACTCCCTCTTGTGCCATCATACAACAATGCCAGGATGCATTAACCCTCATGCGAGAAATCACTTACCATTTTTCTTCCACACCTCAACGCAGCTAGCTCCACCACTACCATCCCACGTAATTAACAAAATCCACATCATCATAGACAACCATGGGAAACTCGTTGCCACCCGTCAGTGATTATTGGCTTCTAGGGCCAAGAAATCCTATTTGTGGTTGGGTTGGCGAAAAGAACCGAGAAAAATTGTCTAGGTGAAGATATGAACAATACAAGACATAAACTATGATAGTGAACAACCTACTACAGGCACCTTGAAACAGATGAGAAAAAGAGAATATCATGAAACATATTGATACAAGACAAGCAATCTATGTAACGGTTGGCAATCTATGAAATATGTGTATTGTGTCATCGCATTCTTCTTTTCATGAGGTCTATTTATTTGTTTTGGATCAAAGATGGTGTGACTCGGTCTTGAATAGCACTATGAAGCAATTCATAAAAAATATGATATTTTTATTTCCAATTTCTTTGTAATTGACTACTTTTGAATCCTTTCTACTTGTCTCCATTTTATTTTACTACTAGTAACCCATAAATCACATGCATACTAATGCTTTTATTTCCAAAACTATGGACTAAATACTAATTATAAAAAGTATTGACTATTAAACATCTTTCTTTCTTCAAAAATATGTCATACCCAAAGTTATTGACTAACTTTTTAAATAATACTTTTTTATAGCATTTTCCTAATTAAAGGTATCGGTAATAACTCTTTAAAAAAGGAGAATCGTTTAATGTTTCATACTTTTCATTAATATTGTTTAATCCACAACTTCAACTTTGTCATGTGTTTGTATGCATATGTATCTTAACATAATTAAATAATAATCAATCAATTGATTGATTAACCTAGACAAAAAGATCAAATATAGCTGTGCATCTAGGTCTAATAAATATAAAACTAAAATAGAGAGAAAACTATCCCATACCTTAAATTTTAGAGAGAAATTATTGTTGTTAAAAAAATTAATTATTTAAAAATTTATATTTTATTTAATTTTTCAATTGTTAGTTAAAAAAAAAAATTATTAAAAAAATGTATTTGTTGAGAATTAATTTACTATATTCCTAAGATTATTAATTACAATCAATTTTAAATAACTATTCTAACTAAAATTATTAAATATTACATATTAATAAAAAATAAGTTATTGATGATTACTTGCTTAAAATTAAAATTATACCCTGTGAGATATGAACTAACCTCATGTTATTTCATATTGGCTTATTAACACGCTTTCCCTTTCTCGACTCAATCAAACGATTGCAAATATTATCGATTGTTTATATTTCATATTGCATTCCAAAAAAAGGTTTCCTTCTTCCTTCCCATTGAATATCCATTTGCGGTGGACCCCTATTGACTGATTGTTGCATGCCTATGCATACCACTGCTAATATAGATATCTTACTTATCTATCTAAAAAAATATTAAGAAAAATAGATAAACACCTCCGGATATAATTAGGAGATCTATATTAATATATTTAATGATCAATTGTTTTTAAAAATATTGTAATCCCCAGAATAATAAACAGGTAAATTTACATGTTCCATTAAACTTTCGTCTCACGTCCACTATACCTCCAAAAGGTTAAGTGCTAATTATTAATATCATATATAAATAATAATTAAATGCCATTATGGTTGCCTGAAATCACTGAGTCAACGAAGGGATCGAATGGATGGGCAAAAGTAAACGGAACGCTTCACAATTCCCGATACCTGGAAATTGCTCCGCCATGTCCAACGCACAATCAGAAACGTGCACCTCCCTCTTTTTCCTAATCTTAATTATACTCTTTTCCACTTCGCAAACTTCAATGGTAGGGCAATGCTGACTTTTGAAATGTTTTAATCCCGCCGTTAACAGCTGTCTCCGCATAAAATATTTAATTGTTATGGAAGTGGATGCATCACAATAGGAAACAATTTGTTTCAGAAAGAGCTTTCTCTTGATATTGTAATTGAATACAGATTGGATGACTAAACTATCTTAGGGCGCACAAAACATGCTGAAATCTTCCATATAACTACTATTTTCTTTCAGCAGATGGTAGCTGCCATCTTTCTTCTTGGATTACTATAAATTCCATGTTTTTGTGTGTAAAAAGGGTCTTAAGTTATAGAAATATATATACTATAATCTATTTGTCATTAGAATGTACACAAAACAAGAAGATAATTATTTATCATTATTGTGAATAGTTTAGTTTGGTTTATTTAAAGGTTTGAGGTCAAAGAGAAACATATTTTTAGTCATTAGCAAATTACCAATCACATAATCAATTTTTAATATACAAATCGAGATACGACTATGAAGGTGAATTAAGAGTGAAAATTAAAAAATTGTATAAATCAAATTGGTGCATCAAAATTAGATTCACACTTGCACAAGTATTATTCACAAGTGCACAATCAATCACACAATTGTAGAAATAATGAAAAGTGAAAGACATCTATGTACAAAATGCAATGCATTCATTTATTCCTTCCTAACTTTTCTACCAACCGAAAAATCACTTACAATAATTTATCAAACCATATCTACATTAGGTTTCTAGCTAAGTATGTCACATCTCTCCAAATAGTTACATTTCGTGACTATTTAATCACATGGGTTGATTATCTAAATATGTGTGTTTAATTATTTTTTATGAATAG
Organism: Sequoiadendron giganteum; assembly: GCA_007115665.2. Lineage (NCBI taxonomy): Eukaryota > Viridiplantae > Streptophyta > Pinopsida > Cupressales > Cupressaceae > Sequoiadendron > Sequoiadendron giganteum. The sequence continues at coordinate 165,763,106 of CM021103.1, read as the reverse complement.
TGTCTATATTACCATTTATAAAATAGTGTTACACTTATAAAAAAAGTTAGGTGAAAAAAGTCACACCCCTAAAGTCCAAAGTGGGCATCAACCTAGAGAAAGATAATAGGAAATATAAAACAATATGCCAAGTAGCTAGAGCATAAGTAGCAGGAGGAGGCGAATCTTGGTCATCCAACTTGCCCCATACATCAATGGGATCTAAGATAACCATAAGAGAGTCTCATCCATCATTGTCACTATTAGTATTTTCCTCTTGAGTTCCTTCATTGAGCACTTTAATAGGAGAAGTAGCAAGCCAAATGAGGAAATTTTCTAAATTCATACCAACCATAATTTCTTTCACCAATAGGTGACAAAGAGGAAGCACATACTAGAAATTTGTGACTAGCCCCACTGAGCATGATCCCTTCTCATAGAAGGAAGAGAATTTTGAGAGTGAGACCATCAATGGGAACAAGAAGAATGACTACACCTATGGTGACTCCCTCAAGGAGGAGACAAACCTTGAGAGAAGGTACTTTGGCAACAACACAAGGGAGATTAACCCAATGATCTAATAACATCTATAAGTGAGCCACTACAAACTTGCAAATTTATTTTCATATACTAGAATTTGTAATTTAATATATTAGAAAAATTCATAGCTATAGAATAAAAAAAACAATTACTAATCAATAGAAAAACCTTAGAAAATAGTATAATTTCTTATGTTTCGATATGCTAAAAAAATTCTACCTTTAAAGCATGCTAGATATGACTAAATTTATGAGAGATGTGAGGCTAATCCTCTAATAAAATCACATGCTAAGGGAAAGGCTCAAGTTTGAAAGACTTGGAAAAGTTATGTATCCAAGTCCAAACATCTTGAGATTTGGGTCAAAACCTAAATATACCTATTTGAGAGACTCTTGATGTCCACAAGAAGGACATTGAGAATTAATGGGATAACTTGCAAGAACCAATGCAAATGCCTTGAAAAATTAGACACAAACCAAAGAAAGCCAATTTGGGCTCCACCTTTGCCAACTATATGGTATGAAACCTGCATTACAAGATTGAAATTAGTGATTACAAGTCCATTGTTGAGTCAAGGAGGGCGCCATGGGAAAATGAGGAGAAAGCCAATGGTACCCTTGATAAGGTTATAATTATTTTAACACATAAGTTTACATAAAAGTGATTTTATTCTCCCATTCATTTTGGTGTACCCACCAACTCCTACACCATCTTAGGATTTCCCCTAGTGTTTTATATTCTAATTTTTATTGGTCTATTTTTTATTTAAGATTAAATATTTTTTGAGATTCATATAAATACACTTGAAATTTCCTTTCTAGTTAGTTTGTGTCAAGAGCTAGCTAAAACATTAATTTACTTTTTAGAAGAAGTGCTAAAAAAAAACCCTTATATAACTTCCAACTTTTTTAATCAAAAGATCCCAAGTGAGGCTAATCATAATTTTTATAATCTAATTTTTATCATGATATGCACATCTAGATTAAAAAAATATCTCACACAATATAGTTACTTTTTCAAGATCTTACTAATGTTATTTCTCCTTCACAAGTAGCTAATATGTCTTCATAATTTAGTAAACGATGCATCCTTTGGTGCATGGATTCTTCATAACATTGGTACTATATAATGATATTTTTCTATCTTCACATGGTGCATCTTTCCACTTACCTACCGACCCTTCCTATTCCATTAGTACCTCATGTTTTCATCTCAAGGTAGATCCCCCCATTATTCCTACTTCCCATGTTACCAACTCTAGGGTGACCTTCACTTTTACTTTTCCTTCTTCTAGTGTGGACTCACTAAATTTTCTTTTAGTAGTGTTCCACTTACCACCCATCCAAATACTTCTACCCCTTTCTCTTCACCTACTCATTCCATCGCTTTATCTCACCTTACTAGTGTCAAACCTTTCTCTTTTCCTTCGAGTGTTGTCTTTTATCCCTATAGTACCATAATCATTTCATGTTATTTTCCACTCACTTTAAATACTTATATTGATGGTTCTTTTGACACAAGAATCTTGAGTAGAAGAAAGAATACTCTACCATTCACTCAACGAGCCAATAAATTGCCAGGTCATGTGTGTTAAGTCATGGAAAGGTTTGAATATCCAAGTGGTATATGTGATTTATTTTACAATGGGTCCATGTTGGTAATTTATAAATATAGAGAATTAAATCTACCAAAATAGTTGATAAATATTTTAAGATCTAAAATATATATCCTAATCTAATACTAATGTACTAGATTTGTAAGAAAAAGATCAAAATATGGGTGATCCCACAATAGTGGTTTACAATTTTTGGCCAAACTAGACATTGAAATTATTATTTTTAACTAAATCTTCACATTCGGACACCTATAGCGGCTAAACCATGAGGAATTTGAAGATGATGCAAACTAGAGTATCGTCACATTTTGTATGTAGATTCTAAAAATATTTTTTTCAAAATTTTTGGAATCATATTGCACTTATTTTTCCATCTCCCATGAAAATTGGTTTTTTATCACAAAACAACATTTTTAAAAAGTGATGCACACCGCATAACGCATAACTTTTTTTCCATGAAGGATAAAATTCTAATTCTTTTGAATTTAGATTTGTAACTCTGATATCTAGTGCTTCCACTTGGTTAGATAGTATTTTATTGAATTTTTTTTCTTTAATCAAGTTTCAAAGTCAAACCAATTACAATTCAAACATAGTGCAACCGTATAATGTGTAACTTTTTTTGTATATATCAAAATTCAATTTATTTTTTTGGATCAAGGATTTCAATATCTAGTGCACTCATATTTTTCAAAAAAATAAATTGAAAATCTATTATTTTTCCACATGTGCAGAACAAAGAGCTTGGTTTTCAATGAAAAACCTATGTTTAATAAAACTAAAAAAACAAATACATAATAAAACCAAAACATATTAAAGGATAGCTCATTCCAAGGACTACCTGATTCCAGTTGGGTTTGTGAAATCTCTTCCATTTTCTTCCTCAACCTGAGCTTCGAAGCGTAAAAATATGGACTTTCAAAGTGCCTATGGGGGAGAATGAGGGCAAAGGGGGGTTCGCTCGAACCAAGGTTCACTCAAACCTGCAAGTTCGTTCGAACCCCTAAAACTAGTTTTTTTTTGCATGCATGGGGTCATTTTTTTCTTCTTTCCCTTCCTCCATAAAATTATAAACCACCATTATGGCTTCACCCATATGGTTAGCTTTGAAGAAGTAAACAAAAATATAAATATTCAATGATGCATATAGTTTCAACCTTAAATCTAAAAGATTTGATGAAATTCAGAAAACCTATAATGCAATGATCAATATTTCACTTAATTACAAACAATATAGATGTGATATTGTAATGAATTTTGATAAAATTATTGAATTAAATACATGAAACCACCATATTGCATCTACATATTTTATACATTAACCCTAGGTTGACAACACTCAATAATATTTCACCAAATAATTCAACTTAAAGAGATTAAAACTAAGAATACATCACCAAAAAATGGAGGGAACATTTTTTATGTTCCTTTATGTAATAATTTATTTTATGGACTGAAATTTCTATTTCCATATTTCCTACATCTCCCATGGTCCAGTTTTGTGTGTGTGTGTGTGTGTGGTATTCCTCTTCTTTCCCCTATGTATATCTAAGGTCTCTAAAGTCTCTAAGTTTGGAGGCATGTCTAGTCTTCTAAGTGGTTGTTAGTCACTATAGTTTCAAAGTTTTAGAGTTACCCTTCTAAGTATGTCTTCCCTCCCAAGTCTATCTTTTCCTCTATTCTTGTTAGAGAATCGAACATCCCCATTTGAATATATATTTCACATATTTCCCATTATTATTCCCTCTTCCATTGGGATTGTTTCCTAGGTATGATTTTGAGCATGATCCAAGGGACAATGATTCTTGATAGGTATGTGCATCCTCAATGTCATACCATTTTTGTGTTTGTGGATTTTGATATTAATTTTAGGATAATAAGAGTCCAAAATATGTACGAAGAATAATTATCAAATATACATATAAATCATAATAGAAAAATTATTATGAATCCTTGTGTTCAAACAATTGAATCTTGAGGAATAAAACCCTCATATTAATATATGTAAGAGGATAAAAACTCATTTATCTCATATAGATCAAAGGATGAAATCCCTTTGGCCAAAGATAAATCTAACTCCAAGGTCATGTGTGAGCCTACCTAGTGATGGATCTTCAGTTGTATTGAAATTATATTTGAATCATAAACTATAGTGGGTGTAGCAGCTATATTTTAATCTTTTTATTGTTATTATAATAGAAAAAATATAATGTATTATAGACTTAATTAGTATACTAGATGCTCTATAATTTATCTATATATCTATCATGTGAGTTATGCTTGTAAAAATGGGTATTTAATGTTATCATGTAAGTGCTATTTTGTGAACTTGATGTGTTATCTAGGTTATCAATGAATGCAAAATATTGAGAAACCTAGTTTTTATAAGTTTGAGTTTGATATATAAATAGTAAAATTTTTGGGCTTCTATAATATATGATAAAAATATTTAAATCTATATTATATTTTCCCTAAATATTTTTCTTGATATGTTCTAACATTTAGAGGGAAATATGCATGATCCTTTCATTGATTTTTAATGGGTGAATTAAAACTTCCAATAAGATTGCTTATATTTAAATTCAATAGTTTTCTTCCTTCCAAAAACTTCTAACCATACAAACATTTTTTTCCAAAAGTAACATAAATACCTATATTTTGAACATAAAACTACATATCCAAGAGAAAGGAAGCTTTGATCCTAAATTGATTTATGGGCCTAAATTTTGAATGCTACACATATTTTCAAGAGACTTGGGCCCCAAAATTAAATTCCACATTTTTTATGTGGATCTAAGAAACAAATTATAAAGAGAACACTTCACAAGGAAGTGAGTTATCCATCATTTATATGAGAATTAAGGAGAGAGTTAAACTAAAACACCTAGCACCATAATCCCCAGCTACATTCTATAAGTTGGAAATTTGTGCCATTTCTACAAGGAACGCACAAAAAACCATTAGGAGAGAAAACAATATGTTTTTTAGATTAAATACTGACAATAATAAATCTATTTATAACCCAAAATAAACATATAATGAGATCAATTATATTGAAATATTATGAGTTGAGCATCTTATATTGAAATTTTGTGAGTTGAGCATTGGTACAAACAAGGAACTTAGAATTGAAGAAAATGAATAGTTTCAAGTAGGACACTAAGATTTGAACAAACTGAAGGATAGAATGTGACTGAGTCATGGGTTCAAGAATAGAACACAAACTAGGAATAATGAGATTAGATAAATCAAGTATCATGTTTAAGATTAGACCTAGAAACTAGAATAATGGCTAGAATAGGAAATGTGAATACAAGAATTGGAAGGAAATGAGGATCAAGGAATAGTGTTAGGTCATAAGGGTTAAGATAGACTTGGGACTTAGAACATCAAGTATAAGGGTTCAAATTTTCTCCATTATCTTTTGGTATGGTGAAGAGGAACTAAGGAGGGTAAATCAAGATCAAAATAGAAACTAGATATAGGATTGGAAACTAGAAAATGCTCACATGAATTTTTCCAATTGAATTCCTTAAATAAATGTGGTAATGTGGCATGCCATGATTGCAAGATAGGCTCAAAATGGAAGCATGGAAAAGGCATGTGAATTGTTTGACAACAATGTTTTCATACACATGTATGCAAAATATGGTACCTTTGACAAGATATTGTGCTCACTAGCTTTCCAATGTGGTAGGGTTGACAAGGTAGGGGAAGTATATGCCTCATAGAAATGAGGTCTCACAATGATGACCCCATTTTTATGAGGCATTTGTTGCCCCTACATTGTCAACCTTGTACTACATTGGGAAGCTAGTGAGTTCACTAACTTGTCAAAGGTACCACATTTTGTTTACATGTCTATGAAAACATTATTGTCAAACAATTAACATGCCTTGTCCATGCTTCCATTTTGAGCCTATCTTGCAATCATGTTATGCCACATTACTTCATTTCTTTAAGGAATTCCATTGGAAAAATTCATGTGAGCATTGTCTATGCTAGAAATACTCTTCTACAGGATGATTGTAAGTATTTTGTATGAAGCCTCGGATGACATATATTTCATTTATTTGTATGGCTTCATTTTTAGGAACTAATATTTGTCTCATTTCCATGCTAAAGATAAAATTATCTGCCATGCCGAGGAAAAAAACAAGGAATAAACCAATAGATGAAGAGTATGAAAACAATAAAGCAAAAAATAGAGAACAAATGAGGAAATATTGTGAGAAGAAGAAATTGGATATGATTGATGAAAACAAGCCAATTGAAGAGGAACCTTAACCATCAAAAAGAGAAAATGAATTGGTGACACAAAGGGAACAAATGCAAAAGCATCATGGTAAGAAATATTCAAATACCGTAGTTGGAGACACACCCTCTATGCAAGTGAATACGAAGGGACACCATTAGCTAGAAGTGAATATGGAGGGACACCATCTATTGCAAGTGAATATGGAGGGACACCATCTACTACAAGTGAATATGAATGGACACCATTTACCATAAGTGAATATGAAGAGACACTATCCACTACATCTCAAATTGAGATTACATCATCACTTAGATTTGACAAAGAAGGTACACCATCATCCCAATGTGAACCTCAAGGTATGTCATTTATTCCATCCTCAATCAAAGGTATGTGATCTATCCCACCTCACTTAAATATTGATGAAATTCCTAATGTTGAGATTTATGTACCTAGGAGAACACCATCTAGAATTTTGCGTAGAAATATAAAGTATTTGATTAATATTGATGAGAATATTTTGTAGCACATGCAAGGTAAGATTCCAACATGCACTTGTAGAAGATATGTTGATAAGATTTGTAAATTGTTCTTTGAAAGGTTAAATGAGATTGCAAGATGTCAACTATTTGTTGAAATGATGCGGGGTATAAAGTATAGAAATATCATGAATATTCTTGGGTGAGAACATCGAATGCTTCAAGTGAAAACACTATTGTGAAGAATCTAATGGATTCTTATGAGAGTGTGGGTAAGACCTCATGCTCAAAGGATAGTAATGTAACCTGAGTGTCATTACATTGAATTTGGTAAGTAGTCAAACAAAGAGATCTCGTCTCATTAGAAAGATGAGTGAACAATTGAAAATTAATAGAAAGACATTATCAAGAGTCATTCAAAGGTAGAAAAGAATTGAGGGAACTGATTCAAATGAACTATGGGAATTCTCAAGGAGACTCCCATGAGAAGATAAAAAAATTGTTGAAACATTGAGAACACTAATTGAAGAGTATTGGAAGATAACACAAGGCCATATTTGAATCAAAGGGATATGGTAAGAAGGAGACTCGGTAGCCGAAATCGTGAGCCACATCCAAAGAATTTTTTGGATATGACTCAAACCTAGTTTTTTCATAAATTTCAATAGGGTTATCCTCAAATTCGAATTTGTCAAAAATATTTTGACAGGATTAAAATTTTTTATGTCAAGATAAATCTCACACATGCTACTTGTTGTTGTAGACTACATATTGAATTCTCTATCCATTATGATGTTTATGATTCTATATGTTTAGATTTGAATACTAACAATGTTTTGCAAGATTGTGGCATACAAGCCCCACCAACATATTCAAGAGAGTTCTTATTAAATTTTTATGTAAAATAGAGGATGGCCAAATACTCTATAGAAAAAAGTGATTGGATGGTTCATGTCAGCATTGTGGTGGCTTGCAACGTATGTCAGTATGTCAACATATGGAAAGCACACATGAGGTGGGAAAGAAAATATTAGAGTTCAGGAAGTATAAAATGGTGGAATACATTACAAAAGATGGTAATCAAGAAAAAAGGTGTGATTTGGTTATTTAGAATATTTTAGTGTATCAGTTTATGTCTATGTTTCATTACAATATAGTGTATGAGCATGCAAGGAATACCTAGAAAGCTCAATGGTTGGACACACAATTCAAGTTATGCAAGAACACCTTTCGAGTTGGCAACATAGTTTTAGTGGTCGATGTTGTAGAGAAATACACTCTATAGTCACAATGTGAGGTGTAGTCACAATATTACAACTCCACACAGGTTTCGATATTTGTGCACATAACATTCATTCAAGCAGCTGATAGTATAGAGGACCGAAGGAAGGTACTGAGGGAGTATCACTTTTATATTAGTGATGATTGCACACATTCTCTAGAGTTCATGCAAGGTTTCTTCTTGTTGTTCTATAATGATCTGGCTCAGAGGGGCATAGCATATAGTCAACATATAATATGGTTAGATAACTATGTAGCATAGTTCAAGAACTCATGCATGTTATATTGGTTGAGTAGGATGTATGACATTACATGTGCTCAACATATGTGAAACTTTTGTGAGGTCAGGCATGGAAAGAGGGAGCATGATGGTGCAAGAGCATGTGTGAAAATAGCATTAGCACGAGAAGAGTTAAAGTATAAAGACAATGAAAAGTTGACAGATGCAAAATCAATTGTCGAGTGGTGTGATTCTTTGATGGATCTAGGTAATGAAGGAACATCTTTAGTTCATATATTTTTTTGGTTGATGGATGATACTAACATTACACCATATGAGGATTTTTGTACACTGACAGGATCGAGTGAGCTACACCTTTTCCTTAGCATCATGGTAGGTTCATGGAGTATCAATACATGGAAGATGGGATGATTTTTTTCTTCATGTACAATGCAAGCCTAGGATGATTGTGAGTCAAAGGAGTGGGTTGAGAAATGGTCATTAAGTTATCTTATCCCACTTCACATGTATAACCCTTTGATGAAATTGGAACTAACATAGATGGATTCATCAATTGACTTTGACCACATATCAAATCTAGTTCAACCAGGTAGTATATCTACTTGCATAGTTTTTAAAATTACTATTATTATCTTACTTTGTAGTGTATTTTCAATGTTGACTAATTTCAAGAGATTTGTTGCACATATCAATGCAACACATGTTTATGTAGTTATTGCAAATGAAGACAATGAAGAATGAACAAACTATTACCTGTGTCATTGTGTTAAGGCCGAAAAAAAATAGAGGCCCCAGTTATAGATGGAGAAAACATTGAATACCCTACATGCTCAGTTTTTTTTACTGGAATGTGGCATCAAAGGTACCCGCATAAGAGTGTTAAATATTTTTTGTTTTAGGAATTTGGTATGCATCGAAAGATTCTTCATTACTCGAACCTTTTGTGGCATCTAATGTTGTTTTGACCAAATATGGGGATAGACCTTTGAAAAAGACCTTGTGGAAGGTCTATAGATTTTACCATGAGGAAACACTTGACACAATAAAGAGTAGAGAAAACCTGAATGGTTCATTGGATTAATTTGTAAATATACATATTGGTTCTTATTAATTTACAGTTGTATGCACATTAATTTGTATGATGCCAATGCTATGATGCAAATGCTATCATCTAATGTTTATATCATGTATGTAGGTGATTGATGAAGTTATCAGAGTTGCAAAATTAGCACACTTTATGTTTAGAACTATGGCAAAGGATACAAAGTTCAATGGTATTTTATTTTTTCTCAAAAATATGCAAAAGAAATGATGTAGGATATTCTCAATAGATTAGTAAACTATGTGGAAGATTATTTTTTGTTGTTTTATAATAGGTTACTATTGGATGTTGTGGTCGAGCTACTAATATGTGGTTTTCACTGATGTCAAAACTATTAGCATTAATATCTTTAAGACTGTATATGTCAAGGATATTGAGAAAATTGTAATAAATATGTTATAGGTTCTCTATGAAGCAGTGAAGATCAATATGGTAGAAATTTTAGTACATTGATAACTAGATGTTGCAGATTAAAGGTTTTGTTGACAAACCTATCTAGTTTCCACTCTGAAAGTTTCAGAGGTGCACATGAAGATTTGAGGAAGTTATAAGTTTCTATGTTCTGACACCTATTTTGTTACTGCAAATGGTATTCATGGAAGAAGATAATGTGATTCTGGTAATCTGAGTTGTTATGTATATTACTGTGGTGTTCGTGGATGTTTCTAGATCATTTTCTATCTGTTTTACACATCTACATTGATCATTCTGCTCATGATCTGAGATTTTCTATTGTGTGTTCATGTTTTTTCATGTTCATGGCCGACAAGGTGTTTGAAGTGTGTCGTGGATCTTCGAGGGAGAATCTTTGAAGGTATTTTGTGTTCAAAAACATTTTTTTGAGTCTTTACTATGTTGTGGCCAACCTTGGTTGATGTGCATTTATAATCTTTATTATTTTGGGCTGACAATTTGCATTCATTCTATTATTTTGTTGAAGCCGACATAAAGCAATGTAATTTCTTGTTGCGAATATATATATGTGATTGTTTATCTCATTTGAGACAAGCATGATACAAAGTGTGCAAGTCCTATGTGTGAATAAATATCAAATCATTTGAAGGCAAAGCAGAGTGTGAAGAAGAGTGAAAGATAGTGAAGAAGTGTTCATGTGCTTAATCAAAACTGTAATTAGGACTTTGTAGAAGCTAATTTCACAGTTCAAATTCTTTAGATGGTTATAATCTAAATATTTTTTGTAGGACAGTGAGTCTTCCTTTGAGCACTGAGCTCTAGGTAGTATGCCTGAATGCATGTCCATTCCTTATACATTTTTCTTATACTTTTAACAAGGTATAACTTATGGATTAACCTCCACCGTGGTTTTTCCCCAAATAGGGTTTCCACACAAAAAATTTGGTATTGTGTGTGTTCTTGATGTGTTGTTGATTCATGTTTTCATTGTTATTAATTAGATCTGAGAATAAAGGTTAATAAGGTTAATAAGTTTGAAATTCTGTGACAACTGATTCACCCCCCCTCTCAGTTGTCACCCTTGTATTACCAACAGTTACAAATTTCCAAAAGGTTGGAAATTAATATTTTGGGTACGTTCTGTTCATGTTCTATTTATGAGAGGTTGTTGTGCGCAATAGGTATCTTGGAACTCCCAATGAAGATGTATGGACAAGAGTGAATAAGTTGAGAGACTGACATGTCTATCCTCAATGGAAGCATCAAGATTTAAGCCTTGTTGTTCCTGAGTTGGAACCAAATGGTGTGCATTTGTTGTTTGTAAGTTCCTTCCATCTATTTTCATTTCATTTCTATTTTGGATTCTTTTTGTTTTTCTTCTTTTACTTTGCCTATTTGTAAGTAAACTACTAAAAAATGATTAGTGTCTCCTTGTAGAAAATACTAATTTATGAGCCATCCAAGAGAATCTCATCCAAAAAAGTAACTCAACATCCTTATTTTTATGATCTTGACAAATCTCAATTCTGATTTGAAGCCATTATAAAGAGCATGTGAAGCTTAGCGAGGGAATTTTAAGTTATTCATTTGAAGTTAACCTCATCATGAGAACCTGTGATGTAGACATTATAAGAGAATCTTGAATGTATGAGTGACATTGTAAAAGATATATGATAACGGAGTACCTAAGGCATCCTTCAATAAATCTCATTTTATTGTAAACATCATAATTTTTCTCATGATTTTGTATTACCACTTGATAGTTTTGAGAAAGCATTGTGCCTACAAGTACAAGAACTTGGGTTTCAAAATGGTGTATGAAGCATATTAGGAAATTATAGCACAAATAGAAGAATTAGGACAGCCAAATAAATCTCATTTTATTGTAAAAATCATATTATTAATATAGTGACTATAATAACCACTAATGGTTACCAACCATTCTTTTTCTTCTTTTATTCTCTCCCTATTATAACTAGCACTAATTGACTAACTTATTATAAAAAGCTTCATTTATTAAAAAAAAATCAACCTAATGATTATATATCAATATCAATATAGCACACAATCTCTTCACATAAACATTTGTAATGATATTTACTCAAATTTTGAAATTTATTTTTGCCCTCAAAAATTTGTAATTCATGCAACATAATCCCTTAAAAATCCAAATTACAAAAGGGTAGCAATCCTTAATGGCCTTACCTGGATATCGTGTCAATTATGGGAATTCCATCTAAGGCATCGGGATGACATAGGGAACCTCTACAATAACCTCTCTCAATTTTTGTTATCTCGGATTCATTTTTCCATGATGTCCAATTTTGACTTGATAGAGAAAATGTCAATTACAAGCAATGTAAAGTTACAAAGTGGTGCAAATTTCATTCTACAGCTTGTGTGACCAAATGGAATATTCCAACACATCCAGATGGGTACATTTATGCTAGGCATGGTCCTCTTTCACACCCAAACATGTTGAATCACTCTGAGCTACTTTCAACCATCTCGATCCCTTAAGGGTTTAAAGTGAAAAAGGGCACCAATATTTGACAGGATATTACTTACAAAATGTGATTCTTACAAACTCTCTATCTGATCCTACAGGATCATGTTGGGCCCCTCTACAATAACCTCTCTTAGTTTTTGTTATCTCAGAGTTATTTTCCCGTGGTGTCCAATATTCACTTGATGAAAAAAGTGTCAAATGCAAGCAATGTAAAGTTGCAAAGTGATGCAAATTTTGTTCTGCAACTCATCTAACCAAACAAACTATTCTAACATATCAATATGGGTATGTTTATGCTAGGCATGGTCCTCTTTCACATCCAAACATGGTTAATCACTTTGAGCTATGTTCAACCCGTTGGATCCCTTAAGGGTCTAAAGTGCAAAAGGGCATAAATCTTTGATGGGTTACTACTCCAAAATGGTGATGCTTACGAACTCTCTCTATGAGCCTATAGAATTGTGTTGGGCCTATCTAGAATAACCTCTCTTAGTTTTTTTTTTTAATCTTGGGGTCATTTTCCTGTGGTGTCCAATTTTCACTTGATGAAAAAGGTGTCAAATGCAAGCATTGTAAAGTTATAAAGTCGTGCAACTTTCATTTTTCAACTTATGCAACCAAATATAATATTCAAACATTTCCAAATGGGTAATTTTATGCTAGGCATGGTCCTTTTTTTCACCCAAACACTTTGAATTTCTTTGAGCTATGTTCAACCAACTTGATCCCTTAAGGGTCAAAAATGAAAAAGGGTAGCAATCTTTGATAGGCTATTACTCAAAAACTGTGATGCTTAAGAAATCTCATTCTGAGCTTACAGGATCATGTTGGGCCCCTCTACAATAAACTCTCTCATTTTTTGTTATCTTGGAGTCGTCTTCCCATGATGTCCAATTTTTAGTTGATGAAAAAGTGTCAAATGCAAGTAATGTAAAGTTGCAAAGTGGTGCAACTTTTGTTCTAGAACTCATGTGACCAAACAGACTATTCCAACATGTGTGAATGGGTATTTTTACACTAGACATAGTCCTCTTTCACACCCAAACATGTTGAATCACTCTAAACTATGTTCAACCGACTTGATCCCTTAAGGGTCTAAAGTGCAAAAGGGTAGCAATCTTTGATGAGCTATTACTCAAAAACCATGACGCTTACGAAATCTCCATCTAAGCCAACATGATCACATTGGGCTCCTCTACAACAACCTCTCTTAGTTGTTGTTATTTCAGAGTCATTTTTTCATGGTGTCCAATTTTCACTTAATGAAAAAAGTGTTAAATGCAAGGAGTGTAAAGTTGCAATGTGGTGCAACTTTCGTTTTGCAACTTGTGTGATCAAAAAAACTGTTCCAACAAATCCAAATAGACACATTTATGCTAGGAATGGTCCTATTTTTGTACCCAAACACATTGAATCACTCAAAGCTATGTTCAACTGACTCGATCCCTTAAAAATCCAAAGTGCAAAAAGGCAGAAATATTTGACATTCTATTCCTCAAAAACCATGACACTTATGAACTCTCTGTTTGAGCCTACAAGATCATGTTGGGACCCTCTATAATAACCTCTTTCAGTTTTTTGTTATCTCAAAGTCATTTTTTTGTGGTGTCTAGTTTTCACTTGATGGAAAAAGTGTCAAATGCAAGCAATGTAAAGTTGCAAAGTGGTTCAAATTTCATTATGCAACATGTGTGACCAAACAGACTAGTCCAACGTGTCTGGATGGGAAAATTTACACTAGGTATGGTCCTCTTTCACACCCAAACACACTAAATCACTATAAGAAACATTCAACCGACTCAATCCCTTAAGGGTCTAAAGTGCAAAAGGGTAGAAATATTTGATGGGCTATTACTCAAAAACCATGACATTTACAAACTCTTTGTATGACCTACGACATTGAGTTGGACCCCTCTACAATAACCTCTCTTAGTTTTTGTTATCTTAAATTCATTTTCTTGTGGTGTCCAGTTTTCACTTGATGAAAAAAGTGTCAAATGCAAGTAGTGTAAAGTCGTAAAGTGATGCAACTTTCATTTTGCAACTCGTATGACCAAACAGACTATTCCAACACATCTGGATGGGTACATCTATGCCAAGAATGGTCCTATTTTGCACCCAAACACATTGAATATCTCTGAGCTACATTCAAATGGCTTGATATTATATAGATCATAATTCTTCTTTATCTTAAGATATTCTAAGTTTGGTAATGGTTTCACAAGATGTGAAGGGTGAACTATTCTTTATTTAGTTATACCTATGTGGGTTCATTTTCCTTATCTCCCATTGCAATTTTGGGTAGATTATTGATTTCAAAGTATTGGGAATGTTTTGCCCATTTTCAAGTTGGTAGTTGCCATTCTAGAAGGCTCATCTCTTGATATATATATTATACTCATTCTTAATCAATTATCAAGTTAATAATTAGTGCATTTATTAACAATTAATATTTTCTTTTCAATTTGTGCAATTTATGTAATTTGTAACTCTACTAGTATTCCTAGAAATATTAAAAATTTTAAGCATCAACTAATAAAGTTTTTTAGCATCAATTAGTAAATATTCAATACAAACTATGAAGGAAAAAAATGATCAATGCTAGGGCTAACCAATTAATAAGTATACACATAAATAATTCAAGCATACATGTGAATAAGGGAAGCACAAGTACTCAAATACACGTAAGCCTTGAAGTATACACAAAAATACATAGTATATGCAAATTAATACAAAGCATATGCATTAATACAAGGTATAGCATGAAAACACGTAAGTCACAAAGTATACATTGGAATACACATAAGTCACAAAGTATATGTGTGTAAAGTATACACTTGAATATACATAGCTCATATCTATTGAACTATGGATTTATAATGCAAATATGGACACAATCGATAAAAAAAAATTGTATTAACCAAATAGCCATGTAGGAATACATCAGTATATGTCGATATAAATATAAAATACATACAAAATAGCCATATAGGCTTACAATAATTCCATATAGGAATACAATGTCAAATATATCCAATACAAAATATGTACAAAAATTTCATACAGGTATACAACAAAGGACTCTAGAATTAAAAGTCATTGCTCTACATCCTCTCGAAATAAATTCTTGCCTTTACTTATGGGTCAGATGGAAATAGGTTTGTCACTCATTTATTTTGAGGCTAAAGAGTTCTACTGGTGCTCCTCCTAGGGTTTAGTTCTTGGTCAAGCTTTATCTATTACAATAATAAGTAAAGACATTAATATATAGAAATTATATTATAAAAAATGATATATTTGACAAAATAATCACTTACTGCCAGTAGACGATCTCTCTCTTTGAGGGAAATATTCACATGTCCATATTGTGGCATGTTGAATCCCTACATAAACCATCCAAAGAGAAATTAAACTATGAATCAATAATGGTTTGATTTTTCACTAACAACTATAACAATGAATGTAAATTGAAATTTAGTAATATACCTCATACCTCCTCTATGAGAGCCATTGAGGAGTCTATAGTAGATGAAACAAAAATATCCATTTCCCTATGAACATTTAGAGGTGTATCCACTTCCAACATCTGAAAATAAAACAAAAAATTATTCAATCACAAAAACTACAATAGCGATCCACGTCATGGTTTATAATGTATGAGATAATGAAAAAAAAATTGAGTACTTATTAAACTATATATTTATAAATATCATGCTTACTATTTTCCCTATCCATAGCTTGTTTGAAAGCACCTATATTTAGGATTTTACCCATAGCAGCAAGGAGGTGAACCATTTGATAAAATGTTTTTGTAGACATGTACGATAATTGTGGTAGCATAGAGATGGTAGTGAACTATTTGAAAAAATGCCTCAAAGAAATGGGGTCTCATGGTGATGTACTTCCATTACAAACAAATTTTTCATGGCATTCCATCACCATAAGACCACATTTCTTTGAGGCATCCTTTCAAACAACTCATTGCCTTCTCTATAGTATTATGTTGGGATGGAGTGGATGGTATAGTGTGATCTTGGTTATGAGATGGAGGGTGATCATGACATGAAGAGGAAGGGGTGGGGACATGAACAAGTGGAATAAAAGGTGGAAGGTTCCATGGATTGGTAAATTGAGGATGAGGATGAGGACCTTGAAAAGAATTTGGAGGGTAATTTTGGCTAAAGGGTTGGTTTCTATTCTTCAGGTAGTGAGATGTTTGAAAAAATGACTCAAATAAATGTGGTCTCATGGTGATGGAATGGTATTCCATCACCATGAGACCACATTTATTCAAGGAATTTTTTCATACTACTCACTACCTTGACTATGATATTTCTTACTATTATGCTTTGATAGATTTTTTCCAAGCATCCATAGTTTGTTGGAAAGCTCCTATTTTAGGCTTTTAGCCATAGCAGCAAGGAAGTGAATAGTTTGATCAAATTATTTGGTACATATGTATGGAAAATGTGGTAGCATGGAAAAGGCAGTGAGCTATTTGAAAAAATTTCCTCGAAGAAATGTGGTCTCATGGTGATGGAATGACATTCCATCACCATGAGTCTGCATTTCTTCAATGCATTTTTTCAAACTACTCATTGCCTTGTCTATGTTATTGCTTACTATTATTCTTTGATAGATTTTTTCCAAGCATCCATAGTTTTTTGGAAAGAACCTTTTTTAGGATTTTAGCCATAACAGGAAGGAAATGAATTGTTTGATAAAATTCTTTGGTAGACATGTATGGAAAATGTGACCTAGCATAGAAAAGGCAGTGAGTTGTTTGAAAAAATGCCTCAAAGAAATTGGGTATTATGGTGATGTCCAAAAATGCCTCAAAGAAATTGGGCATCATGGTGATGTCCATCACCATGATACCCAATTTCTTTGAGGCATTTTTTCAAACAACTCACTGCATCACCATGATACCCAATTTCTTTGAGGCATTTTTTCAAACAACTCACTGCCTTGACAATGTTATTGCTTACTATTATTCTTTCATATATTTCTTCCAAGCATCCATAGCATAGACAAGATAGTGAGTTGTTTGAAAAGATGCCTCAGTAAAAATTGGTCTCATGGAATGCCATGACAAGCAAATGAAATTGGAAGATGCTCCTACTTATTACTTATGCCATGTGAGGTAATTACATCACCACTTATGTTGACTTTCTAAACAACTATATTGTAGTTGAAATTTTGTCATCTATGAGCATCTAGTTATTAGTTATGGAATGTGAAGTAATTCTTTGAGTTTGAAAGATGTGCAATGCAATGTAATCAATGATATGAATATAAAATACACAAATATATTAACTAAAATTTATTTGTTAAAATCTTTACTATTACCTATGTGTAGGTTTGTTTGAATCCACTGGCACTGGGAGGTGTTCCCTCGAAACTTCCAATTCAACATCCAAAATCAAATATTAAAATACCATTCATATAACAATGCTATTAACATGTAATAATTTTATAACTCTTTACTAGTTACATAGCTCAATGGTAGATGCAGTGGAGTAATAAGTAGGTGTAGGACCCATGTATCCAGTATTAGCACTGTGACCTTGAAATTTTATTAAAATAAAAAAACTAAATTAGTTAATCTTGCATTTCAAAATTGAAATTTAATAAATTAAATTCAATGAACATGCTAACATTTACCTGAGTATCAATGACATAAGACTTGAATTCAAAATTTCAAATTCCCTCGCCATCTCCATAGCTACAAATGTATCCTACATAGCAGCCTCCTGAGTGTTGGTGGGGTCATATGAACAAGTCACCCTACAAGCCTGACACAAATGGGATTGAAGCCCACCACTCGAAGACTCCCCTAGCTAGTGATGTAGTATAGGGTTGGCATGTTGTATGAAACTCTAGGTCAAAGAGCTGATGGTCTACAAAGTGTCTACCTTGACACTCTCCTTCACGATGGAAGGGATAATGATGTGCTCATGAGGTGGCCTAGTGAGAGGTCATCTCACTTGCTACCTAGGACCTTGTTGTGCACCAATTCTATCTTTATCTAATCCCCCACCTCTCCCCTAGAAGTCCCTCATATAAAAATAATTTGGGAGTTTGTTCAGGATGAACTCATAGTATAGTTTCCTCAGGAAATATTATGGGACTTCGCAATTGTTGCATGGTGGGTAATCAAAAACCATGTAACACCTATCCCAAAAAAAGTTCCTAATCCATTGGTGGTGGCACCAATGGATAGGAAACCTCTTCGCATTGACGCCAAGGTTTTGATTTGTGCATGGATCAATGAATAATGATCAAAAATATAATTTTGTAATTTTTAGATATTTTACATCTTTATATGATAATTTATCCTTGTAAATATTTCCTAGCCACTTGCCTCCTATCTTGCCAACCACTTAGTTGTTTTTTGATTGCATCTACATGTTTTAACATTTTTTTAAGAGAATTTTCAAATACTTTTCTTTCCATGGTTGAACCTATTGGATCATTCAACCTCACGATTAACTCCTTAATTTGTTTTTTATTTTTTTCAATTTCACCCATTAAATTGTGTTGAGTTCCAGGAGGATGTTGAGGGATTGGTGGAGGAGATTGTTTTTGTGGTTTTTGAGCTTGAGGATTTTGTTCATGTTGTTGTTGCTCTAGTTGTTGAGGATTTTCAGGAGGGTTTTGAAGAGGGTTTCTAGGATCATTATCATTTCCTACAAATTCAACAAATGAATATAAAAATCAACCTAAAATTAACAAATTCATAGAAAAAAAAACAATCCTCACCTCTTCGACCTCCCCGTCAACGTGGTGATATCTTGGCGACAAAATAGCAAAAAATTGATGAAAAAATTGCAAATTTGTCTCCTCCCAGAATGTGAGAGCACAAGAGAAGGGATTTTGGCTGCAGGGAATAGAAAAAATAGTCACAACACAAATGAATTTGGTTTCCTTTTCTTGTTTTAATAGCTCATAACACGAGCATGTTATTCTACACTCACATTATAACACAAGCACATAATAGGCTCGACATGGCTAAGCCTTATGCTCATCACACCAAGTCATAATGTGAGTGCGCTATAACACACTCATGTTATGAGCTATTAGAATTTTTTTAAAATTTGGCCACATTTTGGCCCCCCATTTTTGAACCTACCCCTTTTATAAATGCTTTGTGAATTAGCCATTTTACAGTCAAGAAGGCATGGTAGCACATAGCAGTTGAAGCTAAACCTGTAGCAAAAGGAAGACTAGGAAAACAAAACAAGGGAGTCCCAATGAATTTGATAACTACTAATTAAAGACACCTATTGGAGATTGAATGTGCATCATTATAAAAATTTAATAAGCGCTAGAAGAGGACTCCTTTACTGATAGTATTTTGAAAAATGTTTGTGTGTATTACATGCAATCCTATTTTATAGATTTTCAGTTCTATTAGGGTTCTTCTTATTTTTCAATTATGGTTTGAACAATTCAATCTTAACTATATGATCTGATATCTAGGAGTGAAATTTATTGGTTGCGATTAATTATTTCTTTGAATAAGAGTCTATCGAGCTTGTATATAGCCAATGGTTGAGTCTTGAAATAAGTTAGTTGGTTTTTTAATTTTTTCATTATCAGTTATTTTTAGTTTCAATATATGATGAATATTTAGAATGATTGAATACAATTTGTGAGATCTTATGTAATATTTCATTATATGCAATGAATGAAGTCAATTTCACTAGATGCATAGAATTTGTTAGTTAGATTTGATTTTAGTTAAGTGAGAACAACCACTTGAGTAGGCCACACAAGGTAACTATTCTTCACTTTATTTTCTAGTTATTTATTTTTGTTTAATATATGTTTCTTGTTTATCATTATTTCATGAGCTAATTGCAATTTAAACTAGAATCTCATACTTTTCTTATTTTTAATAAATGTTCATGAGAATGCATGTAATGGTTAACCATTAGTACTCTAGAGGCTAAACTAGTTGAGTTATTAGTTTTGAGTTGATATAATTATCTTTCCTTTACAATAGTTCAATTACAATCTAAGTACAAGTAGGTACTTGTAGCCATTAGTTTTGTCTTATTCTTTCACTATTATACATTTTTGTGATTTCTAGCTAATAGAATAACTTGAATAGGATAATTCAAGTAGTTTTGAGTCTCAAAATGCATATACAATGTTGCACCATCCCAAGTTTACAAACCTTGGGTTGAAATTTTAATGTAGTCTTGCAATGTTGAGTGGATTGTTCAGTCAGATAAACTTTTGAATTGTGTAGGCTCTACCAAGTTTACTATACATTAGTTAAGAATCTATAGGGTCTGACCCAAAGATAAATTTTTTTAGTTGCTTTAGGATATTTGGAGTTGCATAGGAAGTTGTATGGGAAGGTTGGTGTCCCTTGGTGGAAGTAAGTATGGAATAAATTTTCTTGGCCCAAATGTAGTTCTTCTTATGGTTGGTTGTCCAAAATAGGTGCCTTACTTGGGAGAATTTGTGGGGGGGCGGAGGGGGGAAGGCTTCCAAGGTCCTTCCATCTATGTTCTTTGTAATAATAGTAAGGAATGCACTTCAAACTTCTTCTTTCAATCTCCTAATCTAGGGAGATTGGGAATCTCTAGTAGGGAGTTTGGGAACATGCTTGTGTTCATGCCAATTCTTTGATTGAGTTTTGGGAAAGTATGGGGAAACCTCCAACTAAGACATCTTTTCCTTAGATTTCTTGGTTTATTGGCCCTACTTTTATTATCTAGCATCTTTGGTTAGAAATAAATCAAAGGATATTTCAGGATGTGAATCCAATGGGGCTCATTTATGAGGAAAAATCATTAATAGGATCTAGGAGACTATTTTAGAAAAATGTGACCTTTTAGTTATTGTGGATCCTATTGATTTGGATTTTGTTTGGAATTTTAATTTGGTGGATAGAGGTTTTGGGTACTCTATAGGTAAATATTCTCGTTACTTCAAGAAGAAGATTCATTGGGAGGGTCATTGGCATCCTCCTCAAGGAATTTTGAAGATTAGTATGGATGGCTCTTCCAAGGAGAATCCTAAGCATGTGAGGATTGGTGGTATTGACAGGGATAGAAATGGAGGTGTCATTTTTCTTCTCTATTTATAAGGTCAACATTCTAATAATATTATGGAAGCTCTTGTTGTAAGTGTGAATAAGGTGTAAAGCACAAAAGACACTTCTTAATATGACATTATATCAAAGACAAATCCATATGAATCAATTCAAAGAAATAATCTACTGAAAGTGTCATATTGTTCTCTATCTCCAAAGATTTATTAAATCACTATGGCTCTCAGATCGTGTAAGCTATGTGACTATTAAAATGAATATCTAAAGAACGAGATGGATGCTAATGCAATGATATGGAGCTTAATGTGATAATACTAGATGATAAAGAGACTAATCTAGCATGAATTGACATGGAAACATATAAATGCAGCTACATGAGGCAGCCATGATATGAAAACTTGATTGTTGAATGTTGGATTCTTGATACTTGATGCTTGATGTGCTTGAACTCTTGCAGAGTAAGAGTGCATAAGTTAGATTATCTGGATCTTTTTCTTGGTTTAATGAGGCTTTATTTATAGAATTAATGGTTGTAGAAATGCATAGGGATGGTATTGAGAGGCTTGGATTCAATCTGGAGGATTGAATGGTGAGAGATGGAGGAGACTAAGCAAATTTTGGTGATTGTCTTTACCCATGAAAACACCAAGCAAGAGAAGAGGAAAGATTGATGGAGGAAGATTGAGAGAAGGATTTGGAATTTGTCTCCAATTTTTCTCCAAAACTTCCCGTGAAGTTTCAAAGCATTAATTGTGACATATTTTAGGCATAATTTAGACATAGGATATCTAATTCATTTTTGAGGAATTATAGATGGAATATTCCTTATGCCTTTATTCAAATATTTTGATTTATATAAATTAGCAAAAGGGGAATAAATAATTTAATAAAATGAACTATAGAAGTTGTTTATTAAATTAAACAGAAGAATATGGCAATTAATCAATAAAGTTTTTTGATCTTTATTTAATTAATTTAAGATTGATGTGATAGAATAAAATAGGAAAATGATAGTTAAATCAAACAAAGTATTTAATTTTGTTTATTTAATTAGGATGAATCTAAATGTGATGTGAATGTGAACTATATAAATAAATATTTATATTTATTCAAATAGTAGAGGAAATTAGGATAATTAATCAAATAATTTGTATTTAATTAATTGGATGCTCTAGACCAATTTTAGGTGTATACATTTTTCCCCTCTTCGAAGTGATGTGTTTACGTGTTGCTTCGAGGAAAATTTTGCTACTACTACCAAGATTGATGATAGAAAAATAATAATTTTGTAATGCCCCAGACATTGATTTTCAGATGATTGTCGATAATATGCCCCCTCGGGAGATAAATTAATGATTTGATGATTTTTAGAATTTTGAAATTTTCATGATGATTTGATGATGAAATAATTTATTTCTTGACAAATGATGAAGAAAAATACAGCCCGTAGATGAATTTCAATTAATTTCATGAATAAAATTAATCAAAATATAATAAAACCCCTCAAAAATCCCTTTCCAAAAGTTATATATAGTCCAAAAGGTCATTTTCAAAGTCATTTGCACTTTTAGAGTTTAAAAATCTTGTGATAGAGACATTTCAGCCAACTGGAGTAGGATGCCAATCCCTTACCACACTCACCGTTTCGAGCATGTTCGACATCACCAACGACTGACCGTGTAAGGACCTTCGGTATGTACCCCTTATCCTCCTCCTCATTTTTTGTGCACTTTTATTTTTTATGCATTTTATCGCTTTTAACGTTTTTTGCCTAGTTTAGCGCTTTCAAGCCGTGTTGTAGTGCTTTCAATATGGTGTAGCAATTTTAGTAGGTATTTTAGTGCATGTGTTAAATTCTCTAGCACTTTCGTAGGATAATGTAGCGCTTTCGATGATATAGCATTTAGGTAGTGAATTTTAGCGCTTTGATACCAGATTTTAGCACTTAGAGAGTTGCAGTGCTTTGATCTGGTAGATTAGTGCTTTCATGGTCTGTTCTAGTGCCTCTGGTAAAGTGGTGCTTTGATGGACTATTTTAGCAATTTGATGCGGTAAAACAACACTTAGGGTAAAATAGCACTTTAGATGCCTGTTATAGTGCATCAAAGTGCTGAAGTAGCACTTTTGAGATTTAGTGCTTTGGGTGCCTGATTTAGTGCATCCATATCAAAATTGGAGATTTTGACTTAGGTTACCTTGATTTCATCAATTCTGATCACGTCCATTCTTCGGATTGGTATGATTGATAATCCAAATTCTTGATGTTGGATTTTGATGATTTAAATAAGACTAATTCTCATGATAGGCGAGAAGAAATCCTATTTGTGATGATCCTCATGATAAGCAAGGAAATGATTCAATATCTAATAAATCTCATGATAGGCAAGATTAGATAATGTTTGATGAACCTCATGATAGGTGAGGTTTGTTGATGTTTGCCCATGAATTTTGATCAAAAATTCATACCAAATTTTTGGAATAGACTTGATAGTAGAATGACTTTTGATTTCTTGACATAGTACATTGATTGTGGATTTTTCATTATGATGATAGGAGGATTTGGGTACTCTCTAGATGCGAGAGAGATTTCCTTGGACTGCAGACTTGATACCTCATCTGACACCAGATGAGCTTCAGATTATAGGTCGATGCGGCCTTACTAGTTTACTTGACATGCCCCAGATTAGAATTAATCGGAGTATGTTCACTGCTTTGGCTGAGAGGTGGCACAGTGACCACAACACCTTTCATTTACCGACTGGCGAGATGACGGTCACACCCGAGGATGTGTGGCGGATTTTGCACATTCCATTTATGGGGGAGATCGTAGTGTATGATTCTCATGGGATTGGTGGTAGAGATGCTCTCCACAGAGTATTCCAAGATCAGGATATTGAGGGTCCGAGCGTCCGATAGAGGAGGATCACCGAATCATATGCGACACTACCAGCAGTGCTTGTTGGATTTATTGGGAGTTTCCTTTGCCTTGATTGCAAGTTAAAGGGATTCCTCGTGGGTTGGGGTGGGACTTTGGAGAGCATGATGGTACATGGTACAAGATATGTGTGGGGGATGTGCATGCTGGCACATATTTATCATGGTATTCACTCAGTGGTGTACTTAGGGGCATGCAGCTTATCAACAGGGATGACCCTATTACAGGTGTGGGCATGAGAGCATTTTTCTATTGCTCAGTCATTTCTAATGGCAGACAGACCAGTAGGTAGACCATATGTGTTCAGATACAGAGGTCAGCTTACCTAGGCCCGGATGGGTAAGTTGGAGCATTGGAGGCAGGTTTTTGATGACACGAAGACTATTACCTGGCGTCCATACTTAGACTATGAATAGTGGGATGAGGATGATGCAGTTTTGGGATACCTCTTCGATTCTATGTATGTGATCGGTCGGACACCTTTTGTATTAGAGAGATTTTTGCGTCACTAAGTGTATAGATAGTATGGCATCATTCAGTGTATGCCATAGGGGGTAGCCCACTATGCTAGGCGACAGAGTGATATTCTTGATTGGGGGCCTTGTTTATCATATGATTTTCTAGTAGAGGGATACAGGGCACTACAACCATAACCTTGGGACATGCATAGAGACATTGTTGAGGTGCCGGTTATAAAGGAGTATGCTGCATTCTTGGCTTTGGTTCCACATCCTCACATTACTATTCCAGACAAGCCAACACCATTACCTGTAGAGGAGGATGTGGCAGAGGGTTCTGCAACTAGTGAGGGTGGTACTCCATCAGGTAGTAGCATAGAGAGGGGTGGTGATGACAAAAACAATGATGACAGTGATGGTGGCAGTGGAGGGGATAGAGGGGTAGGGCCAGTCAACAGTGGTTCATCATCCAGTAGGCCTCACAAGAGGTGAGCAGTGACGATACCATCCGTGGACCATTAGAGACAGATTACAGGTATCCAGACATAGGTTCAAACATTGCAGGGACAATTGGTATAGGCCTAGGGTTTGCTTGTTCAAACCCAGACTCAGATGCAGGCCTAGACTCAGGCCCATGCTCAGGCTCTAGCATAGGTTTAGGGACAGTTGGTTGCTGTATAGACCCAGGTTGCCACATTAACAGTCGAGCAAGATAATGCTCGTCAGATTGTTGAGAGGGCACAAGAGACAATTGAGACCCTACAAAGAGTGGCTGATGGTACCTTGGTGGGAGACTATATGAGAGAGGTTATGTGAGCTAGTCGAGAGGCTAAGTTTTATAGGGGCAAATATCATGATGCAGTGCCTGCTAATCACAGAGTCAACTATGCCCTGTCGAGATCCAAGCAGACGCATACTCGGACAATGAGTGAGAGGTGTGACACAACCTCCACACAGAGATCCCAGAGATCTTGGTTCTTTCGGGGGTGGTGGTGGTACTGGTCCTGTTGGACCTGCACATTTTGGCAGTAGTAGATCGTAGACACTATTGAAATTTTCCTTTTTGAGACATGATGTATATTATGATGTACCTCATTTTTGATGATGTATCTTTATTTTCAGACTTCATTGTATACTTGACACTAATGATATATATATATATATATATATATATATATATATATATATAGATATATATGAGATGCAGTTGATCTGATTTTATGATGGTTTATGATATCTATGTGATGGATGCATTTATTATGTGATGTTTTATATGAATAATTTTATTTCAAATGTGATGATGTAATGATAAATGCTTTTATTTTATGTAAAGATTCCATGATAACTGAATTTGTAGAATATATGATATATGGATGTATGATGTGATGTATGAATCTCTAAATGATGGTCTATGTGAATGCTTTAAATGTGATACAAATGTATGGATGGGTGGATAAATGCTTTTTATGTTAATGCGATAATGATAAAAATGATGATCTTATGATGAATGATAATGGATTGATATAATGATAATAATGACATGACTTTCATTTATTTTAAATGTGATAAAATGTATGGATGAAAATGATGTATGCATATGATGTTGATCGATGATTTTATTTTAAATGTGATGATTTTGATTTATGTCAAGTATACTCAATCTTATTTGTAGATAAGATAATCATTGATTGGAACCCTTTATGCAACAAATACTCTACAAATAAATGAATATGATGAATGCAATCTAATTTTAATATGCAACTATATATGCAAAACGATTGTCATTTTAATAGTACTTTTGTGCTTTTTGTCATCATAGAGCTTTTATTGGATGTTGAAAGTGAGTACAAGTGTCAAAGGTATGTGTTAGACCAATGACGACCTGAGTACTACTTTCATGATTTTTGATATTGTAAGTGAACACAAGCATCTAGGTATGATTTAACTGAGATGACCTGAGCATTCATTGCGTAAACAGGCAGTGATTAATCATTTCAATGTGTGAATTCTGAATGTCATCGGTGATACATTTGCATAGCACATCCCCCAAAAATTCATACATTTATATCATTAAATTATAGATAGCAGATAATAAAAAAATCATTCTTCTTCCTTTTTTCTCTAGTTCAACACATCATTGAGTTACTCCAAAGAAATGATAATCAAAAATACAATTTATCCATTGTTTACTTAGAGTGTTTCATTCATTATTCATATTTTAGATCATTCATCCTGATATTGTGATGTTTTTATGATTTTCGAGATTTTGACCAAAGACCTAACCTACTAACCTATCCTAGGGGTCTCGGGGGCTGATCAAAGATTAGCCTTTCCTATGTTACACACGTAGAGACCACGTAGTTCGACTGACACAAACCTTTTTTTTTTTAGATTTTTCTTTTTCTAGATTGACTTTTTGACATGTTTTTTTGGATTTTTGATATGATATAGATGGTTGATACCTCTCTGACGATGATTGATGTTGCGTTTTGATCTTTGTTTTCATTTTTCCTGCCATACTGTTGTTTTCCCTTTGGTGAAATTGATGTTTTTGTTGCCCCTAGTGATATCTAGATGTTTCCCCCAAGCTTTGGAGTGAGATTTGACTATTTGAGAATGATTTTGATATGGATGCAAAGATGACAAGACTGCTGACATGATATGAAAGGGTACTGATTGCCAGACTAATGATCCCGATATGTAGAAAAATAGATGGGAAAGTTGATCTTAGAATCACACACGACGCCTGTTTCCAGGTTTTCACCATATGTTTTGATTACACTGTTTGTTTTATGTATTTTTCTCCTTTTTTCTCTTTTTCTTTCTTTTTGTATTTTCTATTTTTTTTGTATTTTTGTGTTGCCAAGATGCCTATTTGCCAGGTTTTCATCAAGGAAACCATTTTCAGAAGTTTGACCCGTGAACTAGGAGATTCAAGCATATAATTTTCTGAGATGGATACTGTTGATAGGTTCATCAAACAAATCCCCTTCTGACATTGATAGTTGATATGCTCCTGATCCATATACTGATATGACAACAAAAGGACCAAGCCAGTTAGGCTCAATTTTCCCTTTCTTCTACTTGTCCTACTGATTTCTAGGGTTTTCCTTTAGTACCAAGTCACCAACCTAAAAGACCCTCAGTTTTACCCTGTGGTTGTAACTTCTTGACATCCTCTATTGATAAGTCATTAGATGATTAATAGCCTGTTGATGATGCTCATCCAACAATTCTAGTTCCTACAGTCTAGATACCCTATAGTCTTCATCTGAAATGATTCCTCTGAGTGATACACGAAGAGATGGAATCTCAACTTCAATGGGAAATATGGCTTCTGACCCATATACCAGGGCATATAGCATAGCTCATGTTGGTGTTCTGATACTTGTTCTATAAGCCCATAGTGCAAGATTGAGTTGGACATGCCAATCATGTCCAACATCATTAACCATTTTTTTGAGAATTTTGAGTATTGTTTTGTTTGAGGCCTCTGCTTGGCCATTCCATTGAGGATACTATGGTGTTGAAAAATGATGTTGGATATGAAACTTTTCACATAGCTCCTGGACATCTTGATTCTTGAAAGGTCATCCATTATTAGTGATAATGGATTGAGGGATTCCATACCAACATATTATGTAATTCAAAATGAAAGAGGAGATCTGCTTCCCAGTGATGGTTGTAAGAGGCACTACTTCAATCCATTTTGTGAAATATGTTGTAGCTATTATAATGAACTTGTGTCCATTGGAGGAAGATGGATTTATTTTTTCCTACTAGATCCAAGCCCCATTGACAAAAATGCCATGTTGATGTGAAGGGATGCAATTCTTGTGCCGGTGCATGAATTAGATTGTTGTGAATTTGACACTTTTGACATTTCTTGACAAACTGATACGATTCTTTCTCCATGCATGGCCAATAATATCCCACACGGAGGAGTTTCTTGGCTAGAGTTATCCCACTCGAATGAGTGCCAAAAATACCCTCGTGAACCTCTTGTAGGGTCGTTTCAAATTCGTCGTGTTCTAGACATCAGAGTAACGTACCATCAAGACCTCGTCGATAAAGTATGTTCGTAATTAAAGTATGTCGAGTGGATTGGCGGATAAAGTTTTGCTTTTGGTTCCTAGATAGATCAGGAGGAAGGATATCATCTTTTAGGTAAGCATAGGTCTTTTCATAGATGGAGGTTTCAATGGTTTCTAGATGGCAGATGGTAGTGGATTCTGAATTATTATGGGAAGGAAATGATACTTGTTCTAATATAAACTCATAACAAACACGCTTCTCAGGAAATTGTAGTAATGAAGCAATTGTGTCCATAGCATCCGCAACTTTGTTCTCCACCCTTGGAATTTGATCAAACTTGATACTGACAAAGAAGTGTTTCAGGTCATCTATTTGTTGCTTTTAGGGCATAAAATTTTCATTTTTTGTTTGATACCTGTCATTTACTTGATAAATGACTAGTTGAGAGTCCCCATATACCTGTAAGTCTGTGATCTTCCATTGAATTGCTATTTTGGCCCCAATTATTAATGCTTCATATTCTGGCACATTATTTGTACACTGAAACATTAATCTATATGATTTTGGAATGGTGTGTCCTTGTGGAGAGATGAAAAAAATCCCTGCTCCTAATCCACGTTGTGTGTATGATCCATTAAAATATAATACCCATTGTTGGGGAATTACTGTCAGAATGTTTGCATCTAGAAACTCCAATGTCATTGGTCAATCATCTGGTAAGGAAGCCTTAGCTAATTCTTCAATGATTTCCTGACCCTTGATTTCCTTTCTCTCTACATATTGAATGTCAAATTCACTTAATAGCATGACCCACTTTTCCAGTCTACATGTTAAGGTAGCTTTACTGAGTAGATATTTTAAAGGATCGATCTTTTCTATTAGCTTGATTGTATGAGTTAGCAAATTAATGTCTAAGTTGTTGAGTAGAAAATACCACCATCAGGAAAGATTTCTCTATGAAAGTGTAATTGATTTCATACCCATTTAATGTCCGGCTGATATAGTAGATGGCATTTTCCTTTCCTTCATAATCTTCTTACGCTAATAGTGCCCCCAAAGAGATATCCATCGTGGCAATGTACAATATCAAAGGTCTTCCTTTTGTTGTTGGCATGAGAATGGGTGGTGACATTAAATACTGTTTGATTTAATTGAATGTTGTTTCACACCCCTCATCCCACTTGAAAACTATATTCTTATGCAATAGATTATTAAAAGGATGACTTTTGTCCGCCAACTGGGAGATAAATCTTCTGATCGATTGGAGCCTTCCCTGTAGTGATTTGAGTTGACTGATATTCTTAGGAGGTTGCATCTCCATTATCGCTTTGACTTTCATTGGATCCACTTCAATGCCTTTTTTTGAGACAATGTACCCTAATAGTTTTGTTGATGTGACCCCGAAGACATACTTCTTGGGGTTTAACCTGACATTGAATTTCTCCATCCGTGTGAAGATTTTGTCTAGGATATGTAGATGTCCTCCCCTAGTACTAGATTTTGCGAAGATGTCATCCACATAATCCTCCATGAAGGTGTGCATCATATCATGGAAGATTGTCGGCATTGCTCTCTGATAAGTGGCTACTGCATTTTTTAGACCAAATGGCATAACGTTCTAGTAGAAGGTTCCCCATGGACATGTAAAAGCTATCTTTTCCTGATCTTTTGGAGCTATTTTTATTTGATTGTACCCAGAGAAACCATCCTTGATTGACAACATGGCATGCCCTGTCGTCAAGTCCACGATGATGTTGATATTTGGTAATGGAAAATCATCCTTTGAGCATGCTTTATTTAGGTCCCTAAAATCTGTACATATCCTGATGCTATTGTCCGACTTTGAAACAGGTACAATTTTTGATATCCACTTGGTGTAGTCTATAGACCTTATGAATCCAACATCCAATAATTTATTTATCTCTGTCTTTACCATCAATGCGATATGGGGATGCATTTTTCTCAATTTTTTCTTGACAGGCTTGATTCTTGCAGACAAAGGCAAGTGATGCATGAGCAGATTTGGGTCTAATCCTGGCATATTGGAATATGACCAAGAAAATTTGATGCTTCTTTCTTTAAAGAATTTGATGAATTCTAGTCTTTCTTGATCTATCATGGATTCTGCCAAATGTAGGATTTTTGTCTTTTCTTCAGTGCCGATGTTCATAGACTATGTTGGTTCTACCAGGACTGATGATCGTTCATGATAATATTCTAGAAGAGTGTCAAATCTTCCATCCTTCAATGCCTCAGAAAGGTTTTCACCGTTAGATGCGTTCTTTATTTTTTCTTTTGCTAGATCTAATGCTGCCATAGAATGGTTTTCACCATTAGATCTATTTTCCCTATTTTCAATTTTGCAACTGGAAGATTTGATACCCTCCTTCCAATTCATTTTGTTATGAGTATTACAGATAAAACTTGTACCAGGTTCACTTTGACATAGGAAATTTATGATGGCATCATCCTTTGTAAATATTGGTATAGTCAAAGGTTTGACAGGTTCCCAGTCAATGAGTTTAGGATGGATTAATGGCATGAGGTCATTAGATTCATTTGGGTTGATGGATGTAAGGGTTTAGACAACCATTTCATCATAGTTGTTTATTGGAATATCGAGGTCAATGATGGTACTTTATTCAAGATCGTCTAGCTCACTCGAGGTCTGTTTGTCCCCACTTGAATCATCGATATTTAGTGACTCTGCCATGATTGGTCTAGACCCAGAGCCTTGGCCCTCCTCACGCATAGGTGCATATTATTGGATGGCATCAATATGAGTATCTGTGAAAGATACATCAGAAAATGAATCCCATTCATATTCATTTGAATTTGTCTCAAAGCTATTTCTAAGTTGAAGAATTATTCTACAACCTTCTTTTCTAGTTCCTATTTTTCTTCATTAGAGTATCCTAGTCTCGACTTCTCTTTTAAGTGGAGAGTGAGGGGTGTAATAGGCTCTATGATTCCATCTTTTCTTAATCCAATAGGTCCTTTTCCTTCATACCCCATTTTTTCTAAAATAGCTTTTCCTTTTCCATATTTATCAATGTTAATATTGACATTTTTGATACTGATATTTGATGTAGAGGGTTCCTCATCTTTGTATAGCAAATATAGGATCTCTTTTCTATTTGATTCATCCTCTATGGTACCTTTTTTAACAAACCTTTCATCAAGAGTTGTGACTGGTTTAATAATGTTTGAGATTTGATCATAGATGGTTGACCATATGTCCTAGGAGATGGCATTAACTGTGATAGGTTAAGTGATTGCTCCATAGAATATGTTCCCATTCCCTTGTTTGTTAGTTGAACTTGCTCTTAGAACTTTTGTGATAAAGAAGTTTTTTGATCCGTATTATCTATTGATTGAGTTTCAACAAGACTTGTCTCTTTTTCTTTACTCTTCTTCTCTACCCACTTGGTGGTGATACTTAGACGTTATTCTTCTTTGGATGATTTTGAGCTTGATGCTTCCCTATTGTGTGGTACAAAGGTATCTTGAGAGATCCTAATGGTGTCACAATGTTGAGGGTGATTGGAATCAACAGATATAGTCACCTCTTGTCCATTTATTGGAAACTTCAAACATTGATGATATGTCAAAGGTACAACCTGCATTTCATGGATCCATGGTCGTCCTAAGAGAATGTTGTATGTTCACTCTTTTTCCAACACTTGACATGCTATATGTTTCATCATTGGCCCCACTTGAATGGGTAGCACAATCAAGCCTTTAGACGATTTTTCTTCCTCATCATATGCTTTGATAGTCATTTTTCTTTGGGCATCAATAACATCATCTGAATACCCTAGTGCACAAATTAACTTGAGAGTGCAAATGTTCAGACTAGCTCCCCCATCTATTAAGACTCTCGTGATGTGATGATTGTGGATTAAAACTTCAATATGGAGTGTAGTATTATGGGGATGGTTTAGTGAGATATCATCCTGTTCAAAGAATGATAGATAATGTGGGGTAGTCAAATGTCCCACCATAGCTTGGAACTAACAAAAATCTAAATTCTTTGGTATCGTAGTGGCTACGAATGCTTGTTCTAGAACCTCCTTATGTGATGGTGATATTTTAAGGAGTTCTAGTATCGATATCTGCGTAGGAATGTTTTGTAGTTGATCGATAATGTTATAATGAGATGGAGGTGGAACTGCATGTGTAGATCCAACTCCCTTTAACACTACCTTGGATTTCCCCCTAGTCATTACATTTGTTGGTTGATGTTCTTGATGGTCTCTGATTTTTAAGACATTGATTTGATTATCAGAGTTTTGTATGCTTGGGAGCAAGTCCAAAGGGGTAGTGTTGTTGATTTTGGGTTCGTCAATGCTGTGACTAACTGTATGATCCCTCTCTATTCCAGATAGATAAAGGATTGTTGTGTCAAAGACATGGTTGACATTCTTTCCTTTGTTGTTTGAAGATGATGGTGCTTCTTTTTCATAGTTTGGCAAAGGGTCCTTGAAGGTCGCATGATCATTATTGTTTTGGGGTGTTCCCACATATGATTCATTGTTGTTGATCAAATCTTGTATTGTGTGCTTCAAATCCATACAATCGTTGGTTTTGTGGCCTTTGTTATTATGGAAGTTGCAATAATATGCGTCATTCCACCATGGTGGTTTGACCTTTGGATCCCAAAATCGGGCTTCCCATGCAGTGATAAGGCCAGTAGTGACTAATTCTTTCATTGCTGATTCTATCATTTGGCCTAAAGGTGTGAACCTATGCCGATTTGATGCTTTCTAATGACTATGTTTTTATGATCTCGTTGCTTTGTATGACATTTGACTTGACAATTTGATCATTGTTTTGATTCTTTGATGTAGATGTTGTCAAGTTGAAAACCGGTTTGACATTTTGGGAATCACTTTTTGTTTCATTGGTAGTTGTGTTTCGATTCTTTTGCAAAATTTTGGCTTATCACTGCTTGAGTATTGATTGGAGGAGTTATTTGTGTTATTCATTTTATCATTGA
Source organism: Sequoiadendron giganteum (assembly GCA_007115665.2). Taxonomy (NCBI): domain Eukaryota; kingdom Viridiplantae; phylum Streptophyta; class Pinopsida; order Cupressales; family Cupressaceae; genus Sequoiadendron; species Sequoiadendron giganteum. Next base: position 165,729,197 of record CM021103.1, on the reverse strand, counting down.
AATGTTTGATAACTCCTCTTTTGACTAATGCTTCCTCAATTTTAAGACCGTTTTCTATTACTTTTTTGAATGTGGGAGGACATTTCAATTCAATTCTATAACTCATTTCCTTTGTCAAGTTGTCAATGAACAACTCCATCTTTGCTTCCTCAGGAATGGATCGAGGATATCTAGCTAACAATCATCGCCATCTTTGTAGAAAAGACAAGAACATTTCCCCTTTGTTTTGCTTTAGGTTATAAAGATCCTTTATTGTAACATCGTGTTGGATGTTAAAGGAATACTGGGAAATGAACCTGTTGACAAGTTCCTCAAAAGTTCTGATACCTGGTTGTAGTTTTGAAAACCACTCCATACATGATCCTCCCAAGCTCCTTGGGAATAACCTCATTAAGTAAGTTTCCTCTTGGGAAAACTCGAGACTCATTGTTTTGAATTCCCTAATATGATCTATTGAATCCATTCTTCCATTGTACTTATCATACTTTGGGATCTCACAATGTCTAGGAAAAGGTATTAGTCCGACTATTGTGTCGAAAGGATAAGGACAAATGTCTTGTATCTCATATCTTTTGCTACTCCCTTTCGTCATATCCTATATTTTTTGTTGTAACATTTGCATTTGAGATGTCAAAGTGGCAACTGGATCTATTGTTTGTGTAGGTTGAAGTATTTCAGTCTGACTTGTTCCAGGTGCTTCCTTCAAATTGATTACTATACTTGGTTTCGTGATAAAGGATGATAGTATCATGATGATGAAACTTCAGTATAGTAATCGATTGTGTATTTTATTTTGACACTTTTGATTTTTGAGATCTTGTTTCAGTTGATAAGATTGGAAATTTGTATAAACCTATCTGTTTTCGGCCTTTAAAGAACGATTCTGATAAAAAGAAACTTGGTTCTAATGAAAACTGTGGATAAAATGACAGACTGACTGATTGGTAGGATTTTTGAAATCTCTGTTTTGAAAGTGCTAAAATAGAGGACAGAGGCACTATTTCACAGAAGCACTAGAACATAGTTCTGAAGCGTTGAAACAGGTGACAGAAGCGCTATCTTGACAAAAGCACTAAAATAGTGCTCAAAAGCACTGCAGAAATTGATGGAAGTGCTATCTTGACAGAAGAGCTGAAACAATGCGCGAAAGCACTAAAACAGATGATGAAAGCGTTGTTTGATGAAAGTGCTTAAATATAGACTGTAAGCGCTAAAATAGTGCCCAAAAGCGCTATTTCATAGAAGTGCTAAAACAAGTTTCTAGAGTGCTAAAAATAAGACTTTTATGACTCTCTATTGCAAAATCTGATCTAGCCTTGTGGCATACTATATCATGGATTGTGGAAGATAAGAATGATGTATGCGCTGACTACGGTTGTGATACTAAGTGAGAGATCTTCTTTGGAAGAAGACTCATAAATAGAGTGGTTCTATTGCGTAATCTAAAGTGTGGCCCCTAGCAAAATCATGATATATGTGGATGAATGTTCTATGTTGTAAAAAGAGCTTTCAATTTTGATATTGAAAGCACCCTCTTCTTAATTTATCTCGCTAACCAAAAGGTTTCTTGGGTTTTGTGATTTTGGATTTTCTCTTGATAAATGTGATGGATTTCCACTTTCGAAGCATGGATTTTCTGATCTAACTTGACTTTGTTGTTTTCAGGATGATCTTTAATCTGATTTTAATGAATTTGTGAAAACATAGCAAGCAATTGTGAATAATTTTTTCAACTGAATAGATCGTGTATGTTCAAGAACTAGGAATGATTCTTATTGATTTTGATGGGTTGCTTTGATAATTGTACATAAATCATATAGACTCACACTTAAGGACAAATAGGTCATCATTATACTCATAGCCCACAACTTGAATTGTGTTGACGCACACAACCTTATCACCCCCTAGAGGGCACCCGTGTTTTTGTCATTTCTAGGTGTGTACTCAGAGTTGGATTTCTCGTCCTCCGAGCAAATGGTCTGTGACAATTATATGGTGAGTGTCTTAGGGGCAGATTCTTCCCTCCCCTTGCACCATGAGTATGACAATGTATGGATAATAACTTGGCAGGATACTACTCTATGGTTCGTAGATAGGGCTTCTGTGTGGTGTGGCAATTGATAAACTCCCTCAGGAGACCTCCCAATCTTTAGAACAAATATTTTGGGGATGGTTATCTTGCTCACTATCGTCAAGTTGGACTTTCATCAACAACTTGCATTTTTATTATAGTGGATTCGAATCCTTGGCTTTAGGTGTTCCCACCTAGGTCATTCTCATAGGGTGAGTACTTTTTCCCACTACAAAAGGCCTTCTAAAGGATTTAATAAAGTGTAAATAGCATGAAGTAAAAGTGAATTTGGCGCTTTGGTCACCTAGTTAAGGGGAGAGCATAAGCCTAATCACCACAAGCACAACATATAAGTTGTTATGTTTTAAGCCCAATTTTTTTTTTCTAATCTATGTGAAGGTGTTGCTTCACATAAATCATGTTGTTCTTTTTAACTTATACTGTAAAAATGTGATGACTATCCTAGGATTGATAAATTTTCTTTTAAGAAAACAAAAAGTGGCTACCATAAAACTGATACATTTTAGAAACTGAGAAGTGACTATCCTAGGATTGATAAATTTTAGAAAACCAAAAGTGACTATCCACTGTGAAAAAAATAAATCTGGCTGTGGTGGTGTCGGATCCAGACTAATTTTACAAAAGTGTTGGAACAATCCACTGAAGTGCTATAACTTTTACCTGATGCGTTATAACCTGAAAGCACTGAAATAGGACACCGAAGCGTCGATTTTTTCCACAGAAGTGCTAAATCACCGATGCACTGAAACAGGTCATAAAAGCACTAAAGTTGAAAGCGCTGAAATTTTTGATGGATGCGTTGTAGTAACATGAAAGTGCTGAAATAGAGCACAAAAGTGCTATAGTATTTGATGAAAGTGCTAAAATAAAACACATCGGGAACCTGTGTGACACTTTTTAGAAAATTTGATAAAAATGGGGTTAATGCCCCACGGTAGGCACCAAATTGTAAGTGTGAATAAGGTGTAAAGATAAAAGACACTTCTTAATACGACATTATATCAAAGACAAAGCCAAATGAATCAATTCAAAGCAATAATCTATTGAAAGTGTTATATTGTTCTTTATCTCCAAAGATTTATTAAATCATTGTGGCTCTTAGATCGTGTAAGCTATGTGACTGTTAAAATGAATATCTGAAGAATGAGATGGATGCTAATGCAATGATATGGAGCTTAATGTGATAATACTAGATGATAAAGAAACTAATCTAGCATGAATTGACATGGAAATAGATAAATGCAGCCACAAGAGGCAGCCCTGATATGAAAACTTGATTGCTAGATATTGGATGCTTGATACTTGATGCTTGATGTGCTTGAACTCCTACAAAGTAAGAGTGCATAAGTTAGATTATTTGGATGTTTTTCTTGGTTCAATGAGGCTTTATTTATATAATTCCTAGCTGTAGAAATGCACATGGATGGTATTGAGAGGCTTGGATTCAATCTAGAGGATTGAATGGTGAGAGATGGAGGAGATTGAGAGAATTTTGGTGATTGTCTTTACCCATGAAAACACCAAGCAAGAGAAGAGGAAAGATTGATGGAGGAGGATTGAGAGAAGAATTTGGAATTTGTCTCCAATTTGTCTCCAAAACTTCTCGTGAAGTTTCAAAGCATTAATTGTGACATATTTTAGACATAATTTAGACATAGGATATCTAATTCATTTTTGAGGAATTATAGATGGAATATTCCTTATGCCTTTATTCAAATATTTTGATTTATTTAAATTAGCAAAAAAGGGATAAATAATTTAATAAAATGAACTATAGAAGTTGTTTATTAAATTAAATATAAGAATATGGCAATTAATCAATAAAGTTTTTTGATCTTTATTTAATTAATTTAAGATTGATGTGATAGAATAAAATAGGAAAATGATAATTAAATCAAACAAAGTATTTAATTTTATTTATTTAATTAAGATGAATCTAAATGTGACATGAATGTGAACTATATAAATAAATATTTCTATTTATTCAAATAGTAGAGGAAATTATGATAATTAATCAAATAATTTGTATTTAATTAATCAGATGCTCCAGACCAATTTTAGGTGTATACACCTGCAATTCTTCATGTTGTTGAAAGAGGATACTCTCTTGGATGGAAAAGGATTATTTGTGAATCAGATTCATAGATTGTGGTGGATATGCTAATTGAGCAAAGATTTGATCGAGCTAAAATTTGATAGTTGGCTTTTGTGGTCAAACAAATTATGAATATGTGTAGTTCCTTGAAATTTATTTCCTTTTGTCATATTCCAAAAGAATGAAATAGAGCTACTAATGTTTTGATGAAGTGGGCCTCTGAGCATTTGGAGGGGTGGGTGTTAGTGACTGGCGACTTTTTTCCTCAGAGTGTTCTTTGGCACTCAAAAAGTTAATCACGGAGGATAGGAATATGTAACTATTTGTTTGGTTGGGTTCCTTTGGAGGTTATTTTTTATTGTCTAGGTGGTGGTCTTTTAATGGACTCGTGGCCTTTTTCTTTATAATGTTTCTTTGATTTCAATAAAAATTTAACCTTTCTTTCAAAAAAATAATATTAAATTAAAATTCATAATTATGTTAAGAGGTGTAATCTATAATGACAAAAATGGGTGAAGTATAATGATGTGAGTGTGTTAACAAAAACAATTAAAAAATAAATAAATAGTTGACATATTAAAAAAAATCATAAAATATTGTATCACACAAATACAACAACAACAATAATAATAATAATAATAATAATAATAATAATAATAATATGTATACATACATACACATATGTTTGATAGATCTTTAATATTAAAAATGATTAAGTAGATTTAGAGAAGAACGAGAAATACAAAAAAATTATAGTCACAAAAAGGAAGAAACCACATAAAATTAAAATCATGAAAAAGAGGAAGTAAAATAAAATTGAAATCATAATATATGAAATTTCATTTCAAATATAATTTTAATTTTTTTAAAAATAATTATTCATGAAAAAATTAAATAATCATCTTTTCACAATTTTTTTTTATTGTCAATTGAACATAAATTGACTACTTTACAAATAATAGATGAAGAGATTTTCACCTTCTTTAAAACAATACCTTTTATAACTTCAAACTTGTCTATAATAAATGTGGTCTTCATTTTTATCCTTTTAAAAATATAAGTGGACGATATTTATTAGTTTTCAAATATATCTCTTTATAATTTAAAAATATAATAATTTTAAATTTCTTAATTGTATTTCATGCTTTCAAAAATGTTATGACATATATGATTTAATTCAAAATATGAAGAATAGATATATCATACATATCTAAACTAACATAAATATCTTAATTACTATTATTAAGAATAAAACTTGACATTTGATATTGTCTTTTAATAGATGTAATTAAAAGATCTATGTTAATATACCAAATTTTTTTTCTCGGTAAAAGACATAGGGGCCTATATATATTATATTATATTTATAGAAATTGTACATATACATTAACAAAATAGACAAAAGAACCATAAAAGTTCTGATGTTTCATATTTCTTTGTCAATACTAGGCCATCAACTAGCCTCCAAAACACACTGTGTAAACCAAGAGGAAACCTAAACCTTCTTGCATCTAATTTTGATCTTTTACATAGTTCGGCTATAGCCAAGGAAAGAATAGGTGGAACACAAAACAAAATAACACATTGTGCTCAAAATGTCAAAATTTGGGAAATTCGAGCAGCTACTCCTCCATGCAATCTACCCCTTGAACCGAGTTCTTGTCTTGACCTTCCAGTGCCTCCTGCGGGTGCCTATCCTGTGCAAACAAATCACCACCAAGTTGGGGTTCGTTTCCATCATTTTCATCGTGCAAGAGTTGTGCCCTTGCCACATAGCCAAACGTTGAGCTAACAACATTCCCCTTGGCAAATTGCAACCCCATTAGAGACCCATTTGCATGGCCTTCTACTAGTTGATTCCCCATTGATGGTGCAACAACAACAACATTCTCGACTTGCAATGGCTCGACCTCACCTTTCCCTAGGACCGACGGTGGAGCACCTTCCTCTAAGCCAACATAGCCTAAATTCCTTGGTGGGTGGGGATTATGGTCGCGGAGAAAAGAACTGGCGTAATATTTATCCTTAATGTCGAAACTAATTGTAGCACACATCTTTGTTGAATTCCTTCTTAATGCTTTGAGAAGGATGTTGTCGTTTCTGAATTGTAGAGCCAACCTTATGGCTTCAAAGATTTCCGCAAAACCCAGCCTATTTTTTACATAATCTCTCGGAAATAGATCACCCAGATATGCATCTCTGGCAAAGATATTATACCCTTGAACCACTTGTAATAATGCCTAAACATCTAGCATTCCTGGCCTAACAAACTTATTAACAATCAATTCCAACTCTACCAGTGATTAGAGAAGATCCAAGGTATTAGACATAAACACAAAAAGACCCTGAGAAGGGAAGATTGAGCATCAAGCTCTGGGACTCTTCAGCTCAAAACCAAGCACTGAGCAAATTGAATCCTCAACCCTCAGGCACTCAACATGAAAAATCACCTTCAAATTCTCATGCGTGAGATTTTCTTCAAACTACACAGAAAGATATCCTTTTCTAGGTCTTTATTTTTTAACACGTTCTCGCATAAAGTGCAATAGAGGCCTCAAGAAGGATATCTCTTGGTGCATTTTATATATATTATTAATAATATATGCTAGTAGCATTTGCAGTGCAATATGCAAGATATTAAATGAAATAGGTTAAGTTTAGTGTTAGAGTTAGGGTAAGAGATAGAATGAGGGTTAGGGATAGGGTTAGGGATAGCGTTAGGGTTGGGGATAGGATAGGGGATAGGGTTAGGGTTAAGATTAGGGTTACGGTCAGAGATATAGTTAGAGATATGATTAGGGTTAAAATTAGAGTCAAAGATAGATATATCATACCTATCTAAACTAACATAAATATCTTAATTAGTATTATTAAGAATAAAAATATGCCCGAAATTGTCTTTTAATAGATGCAATTAAAAGATTCATGTTAATATTCCTCAGAATAATAAACAGGTGTAAATTTACATGTTCCATCAAAGTTTGGATCCCACGTCCATTGCACCTCCAAAAGGTTATGTGCAAATTATTAATATGATAAATAATAATTAAATGCCATTATGGTTGCCTGAATTCACTGAGTCAACGAAGGGATCGAATGGATGGGCAAAAGAAAACGGAACGCTTCACAATTCCCGATACCTGGAAATTGCTCCGCCATGTCCAACGGACAACCTCCCTCTATTTAATTATACTCTTTTCCAATTTCCAAACGTCAATGGTCGGACAGTGTTGACATTTCCAATGCTTTAATCCCGCGATTAACAACCGTCTCCGCATAAAATATTTAATTGTTATGGAAGTAGATGCATAATAATCTGACGCACCGTCTCCGCTGCCTATTACCTATTCCAAGATGAAAAATAATTTGTTTCAGAAAGAGTTTTCTCTCGAAATTTAAATGAATAAAGATTGGATGACTAAACTTATTTTAGGGTGCACAAAAACATGCTGAAATCTTCCATATAATTACTCTTTGCTTTCGGCAGATGGTAGCCGCCATCTTTCCTCTTGGATTCCTATAAATTCCATGTTTTTGTGTGTAAAAAGGGTCTTAAGTTATAGAAATATATATACTATAATCTATTTGTCATTAGAATGTACACAAAACATGAAGATAATTATTTATCATTACTGTGAATAGTTTAGTTTGGTTTATTTAAAGGTTTGAGGTCAAAGAGAAACCTATTCTTAGTCATTAGCAAATTATCAATTACATAATCAATTTTTAACATACAAATAAGATATAATTATGAAGGTGAATTAAGAGTGAACATTAAAAAATTGTACAAATCAAATTGGTGCACCGAAATTAGATTCACACTTGCACAAGTATGATTTACAATTGCACAATCAATCACACAATTGCAGAAATGATGAAAAGTGAAAAACATCTATGTACAAAATGCAATGCATTCATTTATTCCTTCCTAATTTTTCTACCAACCGAAAAATCACTTACAATAATTTATCAAACCATATCTGCATTAGGTTTCTAGCTAAGTATGTCACATCTCTCCAAATAGTTACATGTCATGACTATTTAATCACATAGATTGATTATCTAAATATGTGTGTTTAATTATTTTTTATGAATAGTGTCTATATTACCATTTATAAAATAGTGTTACACTTATAAAAAAAGTTCGGTGAAAAAAGTCACACCCCTAAAGTCTAAAGTGGGCATCAACCTAGATAAAGATAATAGGAAATATAAAACAATATGCCAAGTAGCTAGAGCATAAGTAGGAGGACGAGGCAAATCTTGGTCATCCAACTTGCCCCATACATCAGTGGGATCTAAGATAACCATAAGAGCGTCTCATCCATCATTGTCACTATTAGTATTTTCCTCTTGAGTTCTTTCATTGAGCACTTTAATAGGAGAAGTAGCAAGCCAAATGAGGAAATTTTCTAAATTCATACCAACCATAATTTCTTTCACCAATAGGTGACAAAGAGGAAGCACCTACTAGAAATTTGTGACTAGCCCCACTGAGCATGATCCCTTCTCATAGAAGGATGAGAAGTCTGAGAGTGAGACCATCAATGCGAACAAGAAGAATGACTACACCTATGGTGACTCCCTCAAGGAGGAGACAAACCTTGAGAGAAGGTACTTTGACAACAACACAAGGGAGAATAACCCAATGATTTAATAACACCTATAAGTGAGCCACTACAAACTTGCAAATTTAATTTCATATACTAGAATTTGTAATTTAATATATTAGAAAAATTCATAGCTATAGAATAAATAAAACAATTACTAATCAATAGAAAAACCTTAGAAAATAATATAATTTCTTATGTTTCCATATGCTAAAAAAAATCTACCCTTAAAGTATGCTAGATTTGACTAAATTTATAAGAGATGTGAGGCTAATCCTCTAATAAAATCATATGCTGAGGAAAAGGCTCATGTTTGGAAAGACTTGGAAAAGTCATGTATCCAAGTCCAAACATCTTGAGATTTGGGTCAAAACCAAAATATACCTGTTTGAGAGACTCTTCATGCCCACAAGAAGGACATTGAGGATTAATGGGATAAATTGCAAGAACAAATGCAGATGCCTTGAAAAATTAGACACAAACCAAAGAAAGCCAATTTGGGCTCCACCTTTGCCAACTATGTGGTATGAAACCTGTATTACTAGATTGAAATTAGTGTTTAAAAATCCATTGTTGAGTCAAGGAGGGTGCCATGGGAAAATGAGGAGAAAGCCAATGGTACCCTTGATAAGGATATAATTATTTTAACACATAATTCTACATAAAAGTGATTTTATTCTCCCTTTCATTTTGGTGTACCCATCAACTCCTACACCATCTTAGGATTTCCCCTAGTGTTTTATATTCTAATTTTTTATTGGTCTATTTTTTATTTGAGATTAAATATTTTTTGAGATTCACATAAATACACTTGAAATTGCCTTTCTAGTTAGTTTGTGTCAAGAGCTAGCCAAAACATTAATTTACTTTTTAGAAGAAGTGCTAAAAAAAACCCTTATATAACTTCCGACTTTTTTAATCAAAAGATCCCTAGTGAGGCTAATCATAATTTTTATAATCTAATTTTGATTGTGATATGCACATCTAGATTAAAAAAATCTCTCACACAATATAGTTACTTTTTCAAGATCTTATTAATGTTATTTCTCCTTCACAAGTAGCTATGTCTTCATAATTTATTAAATGGTGCATCCTTTGGTGCATGGATTCTTCATAACATTGGTACTATATAATGATATTTTTCTATCTTCACATGGCACATCTTTCCACTTACCTACCAACCCTTCCTATTCCATTAGTACCTCATCTTTTCATCTCAAGGTAGATCCCCCCATTATTCCTACTTCGCATGTTACCAACTTTAGGGTGACCCTCACTTTTAGTTTTCCTTCTTCTAGTGTGGACTCACTAACTTTTTTTTTAATAGTGTTCCTCTTACCACCCATCCAGATACTTCCACCCCTTTCTCTTCACCTACTCATTCCATCCCTTTATCTCACCTTACTAGCGTCAAACCTTTCTCTTTTCCTTCTAGTGTTGTCTTTTATCCCTATAGTACCATAATCATTTTATGTTATTTTCCATCCACTTTAAATACTTATATTGATGGTTCTTTTGACACAAGAAGCTTGAGTGGAAGAAATAATACTCTACCATTCACTCAACGAGCCAATAAATTGCCAGGTCATATGTGTCAAGTCATGGAAATGTTTGAATATCCAAGTGGTGTATGTGATTTATTTTGCAATGGGTCCATGTTGGTAATTTATAAATATAGAGAATTAAATCTACTAAAATAGTTGATAAATATTTTAAGATCTAAAATATATATCCTAATCTAATACTAATGTACTAGATTTGTAAGAAAAAGATCAAAATATGGGTGATCCCACAATAGTGGTTTACAATTTTTGGCCAAACTAGACATTGAAATTAATATTTTTAACTAAATCTTCACATTCAGACACCTATAGCGGCTAAACTGTGAGGAATTTGGAGATGATGCAAACTAGAGTCTCATCACATTTTGTATGTAGATTCTAAAAATATTTTTTTCAATTTTTTTGGAATCATATTGCACTTCTTTTCTATATCCCATGAAAATTGGTTTTTTATCAGAAAACAACATTTTTAAAAAGTGACGCACACCATATAACGCATAAATTTTTTTCCATGAAGGATAAAATTCTAATTCTTTCGAATTTAGATTTGTAACTTTGATATCTAGTGCTTCCACTTGGTTAGATAGTTTTTTATTGAATATTTTTTATTTAATCAAGTTTTGAAGTCAAACCAACTACAATTCAAACATAGTGTGACTGTATAATGTGCAACTTGTTTTGTATATATAGAACTTCAATTTTTTTTTTTTTGGATCAAGGACTTCAATATCTGGTGCACTCATATTTTTCAATTTTTTTTTTTTGAAAATCTTCTATTTTTTTTCCACATGTGCAGAACAAAGAGCTTGGTTTTTGGTGAAAAACCTATGTTTAATAAAACTATAAAAATAAATACATAATAAAACCAAAACATATTAAAATTATAGGCATTGGATAGCTCATTCCAAGGACTACCTGATTCCAGTTGGGTTTGTGAAATCTCTAGCATTTTCATCCTCAACCTGAGCTTCAAAGTGTAAAAATCTGGACTTTCAAAGTGTCTCTAGGGGAGAATGAGGGCAAAGGGGGATTCGCTCAAACCAGGATTCACTCAAACCCAAGTTCGAGCAAACCCCATTTCCTTTTGCATTTTGTTTGGTTTTTTCGGGGGAGAAATGTGGGCCCAATATTTAATGGGTTCGCTCAAACATACAAGTTCATTCAAACCCCTAAAACTAATTTTTTTTGCATGCATGGGGTCATTTTTTTCTTGTTTCCCTTCCTCCATCAAATTGTAAACCACTATTATGGATTCAACCATATGGTAAGCTTTGAAGAAGTAAACAAAAATATAAATAGTCAATGATGCATATAGTTTCAGCCTTAAATCTAAAATATTTGATGAAATTAAGAAAACCTATAATGCAATGATCAATATTTCACTTAATTACAAACAATATAGATGTGATATTGTAATGAATTTTGATAAAATTATTGAATTAAATGCATGAAACCACCATATTGCATCTACATATTTTATACATTAACCCTAGGTTGACAACACTCAATAATATTTCACCAGATAATTCAACTTAAAGAGATTAAAACTAAGAATACATCACCAAAAAATGGAGGGAACATTTTTCATGTCTCCTTTTTGTAATAATTTATCTTATGGACTGAAATTTCTATTTTCATATTCCTACATCTCCCATGGTCCAATTTTGTGTGTGTGTGTGTGTGTGGTCTTCCTCTTCTTTCCCCTATGTATATCTAAGGTCTCTAAAGTCTCTAAGTTTGGAGGAATGTCTAGTCTTCTAAGTGGTTGTTAGTCACTATAGTTTCAAATTTTTAGAGTTACCCTTCTAAGTATGTCTTCCCTCCCAACTCTGCCTTTTCCTCTATTCTTGTTAGAAAATCGAACATCCCCATTTGAATATATATCTCACATATTTCCCATTATTGTTCCCTCTTCCATTGGGATCGTTTTCTAGGTATGATTTTGAGCATGATCGAAGGGACAATGATTCTTGATAGGTATGTGCATCCTCAATGTCATACCATTTTTGTGTTTGTGGATTTTTATGTAGATTTTGACATTATTTTTAGGGTATTAAGAGTCCAAAATATGTATGAAGAATAATTATCAAATATACATATAAATCATAATAGAAAAATTATTATGAATCCTTGTGTTCAAACAATTGAATCTTGAGGAATAAAACCCTCATATTTATATATACAAGAGGATAAAAAATTGTTTATCTCATATAGAACAAAGGATGAAATTCCTTTGGCCAAAGATAAATCTAACTCTAAGGTCATGTGTTAGCCTACCTAGTGATGGATCTCCAGTTGTATCAATTCTATTTGATTCATAAACTATAGTGGGTATAGCAACTATGTTTTTATGTTTTTATTGTTATTATAATAGAAAAAAATATAATGTATTATAGACTTAATTAGTATACTAGATGCTCCATAATTTATCTATATATCTATCATGTGAGTTAGGCTTGTAAAAATGGGTATTTAATGTTATCATGTAAGTGTTATTTTGTGAACTTGATGTGTTATCTAGGTTATTAATAAATGCAAAATATTGAGAAACCTAGTTTTTATAAGTTTGAGTTTGATATATAAATAGTGAGATTTTTGGGCTTCTATAATATATGATAAAAATATTTAAATCTATATTATATTTTCCCTAAATATTTTTCTTGAGATGTTATAACATATAAAGGGAAATATGCATGATCCTTTCATTGATTTTTAATGGGTGAATTAAAACTTCCAATAAGATTGCTTATATTTAAATTCAATAGTTTTCTTCCTTCCAAAAAGTTCTAACCATAAAAACATTTTTTCCAAAACTAACATATATACCTATATCGTGAACATAAAACTACATATCCATGAGAAAGGAAGCTTGGATCCTGAATTGATTTATGGGCCTGAATTTTGAATGTTACACATATTTTCAAGAGACTTGGGCCCCAAAATTAAATTCCACATTTTTTATGTGGATCTAAGAAATGAATTATAAAGAGAACACTTCACAAGTAAGTGAATTATCCATCATTTATATGAGAAATAAGGAGAGAGTGAAACTAAAACACCTAGCACCATGATCCCCTGCTACATTCTATAAGTTGGAAATTTGTGCCATTTCTACAAGGAACACACAAAAACCATTAGGAGATAAAACAATATGTTCTTTAGATTAAACAATGACAATAATAAATCTATTTACAACCCGAAAGAAACATATAATGAGATCACTTATATTGAAATATTATTAGTTGAGCATTTTATATTGAAATTTTGTGAGTTGAGCATTGGTACAGACAAGGAACTTAGAATTGAAGAAAATGAATAGTTTCAAGTAGGACAGTAAGGTTTGAACAAACTGAAGGATAGAATTTGACTGAGTGGTGGGTTCAAGAATAGAATGCAAACTAGGAATAATGAGATGAGATAAATCAAGTATCATGTTTACGATTAGACCTAGAAACTAGAATAATGGCTAGAAGAGGAAATGTGATTGAGGATCAAGGAATAGTGTTAGGTCATAAAGGTCAAGATAGACTTGGGACTTAGAACATCAAGTACAAAGGTTCAAATTTTCTCCATTATCTTGTGGTATGGTGAAGAGGAACTAAGGAGGGTAAATCAAGATCAAAATAGAAACTAGATATAGGATTGGAAAAGGGGAGGAAGATGGAAGGAAGTGAAAGGTGGGAAGGAATTGAGGTATAAAGTCAATTAGGAGGTTCAAATTGTATGGGACCACAATGAATTTGTATTAGGGAGTTGGATCCATTAGGCCCAAGGGCATGGATGAAACCAAAAACTTAAAACTTAGAGTTCTAAGGTTTCAATCCCATCCAAATCGTGATGAACATATAGTGTACATTACAAGATATACTTGGGTGAAGTTTTAAAAAAAAGAAAACCCACTTATACTTTCTCAAATCAATTACAAGAGGTGGGATTACACTAATGAAAATTTGAAAATTTGAAATTGAGTCCTAACAAGTGCATATATTCTATGTAAGATAATTTTATTTTTCTTTATTTTCAAACACTTTAATCCTTGATACAATTTGTTAGTGCTAACTTGGTTTTACAACTTAGTTCTTGTCCAAGATGATTAAGAAACTACTAGAATATTTTTTATAGATTATATTGTCCAAGGACTCATCTTTATACCCTATTCTAGTTGCACATTCATTTTCTACGTGTTGGTGTACACATCTTACACACATGGCTTACTTAAGCCTAGTTAGTTGTCCATGTAGTTGAGTTTACACTCCGCTCCTATCCACTTCATGTTGATCTTGATCTTGATTTCCACATCTTGTTCAAATCTTGATATTCTTTTTAATTCCTATTTATGGTTGCTCTTTTGCTCAATCTAAATAGAGAGGGTTTTACATCACTTTGTGCTTGTTTATTATCTCTGGAGATCTAGATAATTCTACATGGTATCAGAGCAGGAGGAGGTAATTGCAAGCCTTTAGTTGAATGAATTTTATTGTTTTTGGTTAGTTTCATTCATTTTCACGTTGTTCACAATTTGCAGGAAGATGGTTAAGCATCTATAAAGAAATTTAAGACATTGTTTGGAGCCAACCTCCACACAACAAGAAAGAATCGACCCACCCATTTTGGTCTAATCTTTGCTCTAAAATAATATTCGTGACACCTCTGATCACAAAGGCACAATTTTTTGCAAGACCTGAGTTTGAGACTGCATTTTTCTCAAAAATCCATGCATTATGCTCAGGAGGGTCTTCGTCAGATTGGAAGTCATGATTAGCAAAGGAGCGGCTACATAATTTGCAGTTTGCGGTGGCATAAATGTTTTTGTTCAAATCTCAGCGATTTGAAGGAAGATCACTCAACCGGATTTCCTTATTTTTTGGCGGTGACACTTCTAGAGAAGCCCACATTGAATCACCTTTGGCATCCATAGCAGAGACATTTGAATGGAAGCCCATGCCAAGCATTGAGGCCATTCAAGCCCTTGTGGAGCACATGCATCATCTCCAAAGATAGGTTTCTATGAAGATTTTCACCCAATGGATGCAGACGTAAATTTGTAGATGCATGCATGTCTCCTAATTTATTTTTGTATGCTCCTTGCTTTCTTCATAGAATTGATTCTTTTTTATTTTACGTGCTTTGCAAGCACCACATGATAAAGATTTAGGAACATTTGGGGTTTTGTAAAAAAATAATTATGGAGGGGCTTTTATAAGAGAAATTAGGAAGATAGTTTAAGTGTATTCAGATGATCAGATTCTATATCTAGTTATCAGGTAGTTGTGCATCAACTCAATCTAGTTGAGAAAATTAGAATATGTACCAACGATAATTTTGAGCATTTGAGAGTATCTTGAGGTACTCGTGCAGTGGTTTATTTGATTCTGATCTATATCCTGTTGTAATATAAGATCAATGACATTCCTTTTTCTTCTACTTCACTCCCTTTAATGCGAGACAATTTGCATTTTGTTTCCCTTTTTGGAGAGGATTTTTTTCCTACATGGGTTTTCTCCTTTACTCCATCTTATGAAAAAATTTTATGCATGGGTACCTAAAGCTATACTTAAGGGGGGGTATTGGTGTACACATCTTACACACATGGCTTACTTAAGCCTAGTTAGTTGTCCATGTAGTTGAGTTGACACTCCACTCCTATCCACTTCGTGTAGATCTTGATCTTGATTTCCACATCTTGTGGATATTAATCTTCTTGTTAATTCCTATTTATGGTTTCTATTTTGCTCAATCTAAGTGAGAGGTTTTTATATCACTTTGTTCTTGTTTATTATCTCTACAGATCTAGAGAATTCTAGACTAAGGAAATAATATTTGTGTTTCATAATTCTAGGATACTTGGTGTGTACGCTCTCTCCTCACTCTAAATACTACTATTGGAGATCAAAAGCACTATTTAATTGTCTTTTTGTTAGTTTAAAACCTAAGAATATCAAGTTGTGATTTCTCTCTCTTTGCATTGCAAGGTGATCTTGGAGATCAACATAGCTTCATATTCTTTCCTTTGATGAGATTTCTTTTGATTTTATCACCAAGGGGATGACCTAAACCCACATGTTTTGGTGGGGTACATACAAATTTGAGAGAGAATTGAAAGACATTCCCATTGGGAAATACTTTTTATTCAAGGAAAAGATTACAAAAACTTTATACCTTACAAAGTGAAAACAAGGAGTGGGTTGTGCACCTACACCAAGCCATTAGGCATACCCCTCATTCCATAGAATCTAACCTTGCATAATTTGAGGTATATTGAGGAAATATCCTATCAATATTATACATCCTTGATAGGATCTACTAGTTGTGCTTTGTTGTGATTAATTTATAAGTTGTTATCCCTAAGAAGTTACTCACCCGATACCCCTAGAAATGGGTGTGTATGCTATATGTGTTGTCCCATTACACCTTTTTGAGTGATCTTGGATGATAAAATATATTTAGTGAATCCTCATGGAATCTACATTTAATGCCTAGATAGGAAATATTAGTGTGATTACAATCATTTATATCCTAATTGAATAATCTAGGTTGTTCACATTGTGTTTGACATGTTTCCTTATCTAAAATCCATGAGAAATCCCTTTCAATTAAAAACAAACAAATTTTGTTATTATCAAATAATTAAAATCAAAATCAAACCTTTGAATAATATCAAGATCAAAATCCAAAAGTTAAATTACAATCCAAAGGTTGATATTCAGACCAAATTTCAAACCCTAATCATAACATCCAAACCCTCATCCTAATCATAAAATACATTCCACACCCTAGATCATCATCCAAATCAAAAATCAAACCCCTCATCCTAATATACAATCCCAACCTAAATCAATCACCATGTAATCCAACCCACCCAAATCAAAACCAAATAAATAATTTAGACCTTAAGATTAACCATCAAATCCTAATTGAGCTTGCTTAAGACCTTAGCCAATCTTAAGTTAAGGTTGGTTAAGGTTAGACCATTTAATCCAACCCACCCAAATCAAAACCAAATAAATAATTTAGACCTTAAGATTAACCATCAAATCCTAATTGAGATTGCTTAAGACCTTAGCCAATCTTAAGTAGAGGTTTGACCTGCTTCATAATGAAGCTAGGTCACTTCATTACTAGCACCCTGTCTGCTATTATCAAGGAGGAGCTAGAGGGCAATAATGCCCAGGAGAACCAAGATTGGGTGCTTGATGATGTTGTGGACCTCCTATTCAAAAACTGGGACAATGCTAGTTAGTTGTTGCATGCGTTGGTGTTTTGTTGTTTGGTTGCCTATACGTGGTCTCTGTGTTGTTAAAGTATTGTCCCTGTTCTTTTTTTTTGTCTTCCTATTAGCATTTTTTGACTTGTTCCTTTTTGGCCCTGGTGGCTCTTTGTGAAGGGTACATCACCTTGTAAATGTTGCTTATCTTTTCAAAAACAATAAAAATATCTAATCAAAATCACTATTTATTAACGTTCTCCTCATTTTTTAGATTTTTCATGCTTGTTAATTATCATGTATTTTCAAGTCAATTCCTCATATACCATTGTCGATATTTCACTCTCAATTAATCATACACAAATTTATTTCTCTCAAGTGTCACTAATTTATTCAAAAATATTTATTATATCATAACAACTTGATAATTCATGTCCTAAGATGATAATACTATTGAGTAGAAAAAGTGATCCTGGATCCAATTAAAGATTAACTAGGATTATCTCCTTTTCACTTTGACAGCACAAGCATTTAAACCAACTAAGGTTTTATGATTGACTTACTACCAAAAAGGAGAGCCAACCTCCTTGGGTTTATGTTTTTCTTAGTTGTAAACGATATTAATTTGAAGTGTGTTTTAATAAGCCTATTTGACATATAACCCTAGATCTAAAAATATAATTTATCACACAAAGGAAAATGGAAAGTGCTAGAAAAGATTCAAATTTAAAACTGAGATGCAAAAAAGAACCTGTGATAGAAATTTGGATCTGATTTGCAAGGTCAAGTGCACGGGGTACCCAAGAATAGCTTCCTCCTTTTTGAATCTACAAAATATGAGATGTAGGTCACAATTTGTTGTGTATTTTTTGGAAGTGTCTTTTGCTAAATCTCCTAGTTCTGATATGCACACATGAAAAGAGGGGGAAAGGTATTGTTGTATAGGGGCTTGCATAAGTCAAACCCTGTTTTGGTATTTCTACCTCCATGTACAACAAATGATGATGATCAAGAGGGCATACCCTAGGTTGGATAGAGGAAAAAATAATGATAATTAACTGAAATGATAAATGATAAATGGCAATTGTCATGTTACCTTGATGTGATATCCTTGATGAAGTAATGTCACACCATAAGTTGCCACAAATATTGATTGATGGATGTTTTGATTGCTTGATAGACATGCAAAAGGATAGTTCCCAAAACATAATAGACTGTTATAAATAGTACATAGAGGATAACTCAATACTTCTTCATAATTTAGCATGATTGATGATGATAGCTCATTGTACATAATTTATTTCATTCATCTTGATGTCTTGCAAGCTTTATCTTGATTGATGAAAGCATTGTAATAATGTTGCTAATTATGTGCTTGAATTTCCTTGAATGATTTTAGGATCTTGAATTTGCTCTCCAAAATCACTAGGATTAAAATGGTGAAAATGACTTGTATTTATATCATGAAATTATTCTAATTTCTTGAAAATTAAATACTAATAGCTAACAAATAAAATTGGATTTAAAATATTGACACTGACATATTGAAATTTGATCCAAAAACCTAACTTAACAAGGGGGTGAGGCGCCCTAGTCTAGGCCCATCCTTTTCGGGGCCTTAAACATTGGGATAAAATATTAAATATTTATTTTCATTTCCATTATTTGATTTTTCAAAGACGGTCATAAAAAAAACTATTAAATGTATAATTAGATCCAAGCACATAAAGGGAGCTAAACCTAATGTGAAATTGTCAAGGGTGACAATTTTCGATGCTACAAATACACTAAATCAAGTCTAATCAATAGAAATATATGTTGATACATACCATGAGTGGGAGATTTTTAAAGTTAGAGATCTTTTAAAATTTTAGATTGCTCCATCGGACCTGAAAGTGATTTTGACAACCACTCTATCAACCGATAGGTTGGTTGTCACAACCTCCCTTCTTCCTCATAAATTATTTTTTGTAGCAACTTCCAGATGACATAAAAATGGGAGATTTGGAACTAATTGTGGATATGCATCAAAGTCTTAGTAAGCATACACAAAATATGGAGACATAGACAAGTAGCTAGTGATAGAGTGCCTCAAAGAAATGTCATCTCATAGACTGTCATGGTTATGGATATCCTTAATGCATAAAGGATAGAAGAATCTATCTGAATTCTATTGCTATGATTGTTATGGATATCCATCGATGTAGACATGATATGCATAAAATAGATATATTTTGATACGACCTTAGAAAATTTCAAGTAAATGCACTTGGTAGGTGGTAAAGACAAATTCTTTAACCTCTACCAACTTTACCTCTAGTCTTGCTAATGTAACATTTGAGTCAAGAATGAGTTTGTCAAAGACTCCAAGCATGCAAGAACTTTTGGAACAACGTAATAATAAACTAGAGGAGATGAAATCAATTGAATCCTCTTCATCATTTGATCCTTTGCAGTACCAACAACAATCGACAGAATGGACAAAAACATCTTTTCTCATTATGCTAAATAAATGGGTTGATTAGATGTCAAACGGTGAGAGCATAGGGAGAGATTGTGAAATTCTTAAACTTGTATAGTCTCTAGAGAGAGTAGCAAATGGAACCATAGACAACAAAACTCTTGTCATTTGAAGAGATGAAAAATATAGTGGATAGGGAGTTGTTTCTCTTTAACTTGGGTTCTTAAAGCTTCGATTGGATGGAATCCATTCTCATATTCAATCTCGCATACTACTTCTATGATGTTATTTTAAATGATGAGATCCAACACATAGATCTTTGTGCCCTCGATTTGACATTACAAAATATAGGTAGTGGTTCACTAAGAAGGAATTATGGGCACAAATTAAAGAAGACATTAAACTCATAGGAATGAATATTGGTCTTTCTCATTCTAGGCTAGATGATATTTTCATGGTTTATTATACATGTTCTAGATTGATCACTTTATGCAAACGGGATGAAGAAACTCGAGGTTTCCATTTTTGCATATAATTGTTACAAATTGTATCTCATCATCTTCATGCGATAAGGAGGAGAAATAAAATTTTAGGGTGGAAAGATTTTAATTTTATTTGTAAAAAGGAGATGGAAGTGTTGAGAAAAGATCCCAACTAAAGTGGGAAAAGATGAAAATATAGACCAAACAAAGGAAACAACAAAACAAGGAGGCTAAATATATTTATATTTCATTAATACACAAAAATTTACATTCAAAAAGGTTTACATACAAATTCAGAGCAAGGCTTTGTATATCCTTCATTCACCAAACTGCCCAAATTCTGGTGCAACTGAGCTTTCTGTGATGCTCTATGTTGCTGCTACAAACTTCTGGAGCACTGGTGCACTGCACTCTATGCAATATATTTTGTTGTTGTAGGTTATTCTTCTCAAATATATTATCTTGAACATTCCTCCTTGTCCTTCTATTCTTCATCTTACTGAAAAGATATTCTATACTCTTTTTTTCTTTCTTGCTCTTTTCCAAAAATCGCCACTCAATTTCAAATTCACCTACCAGAATTAATTTGTTGTCAAAAATATTAATTGGCCAACATAGTTGTTATACACAAAAAAGGGGAGGTGGATCCCAACGGATCACTTTTGACTACTCTTGACATGTTTTTGCATTTTATACAATGTATTCCACTTCATCTATGAAGAGAGAAACTATGGATTGCTTCTTTGATGCCCATGATATTTCTCCTGAACCCATGTGGAACACATATTGTGATGTGATCTTCCTATCATCTATATTTCTTTCCCAATCACTATTTGTGTACCCAACCAATTGAAACTCATTAGAGGTAGTATACATAATGACATAGCCTTTCGTGCCATTGACATACCTTAGAATTATTTATCCTTCTTGCTAGTGTGCATCCTTAGGTTGCTCCATGAGCCTAGAAATCAGGCTTATCACGTACATCAACTCAAGTCTTTTTGCAGTCAAATACATGAGGCTTCCAACCATGCTCTTGTAGAGGGTTGGGTTAGCATCACTGCTACTGTCCTCTTTGCTTAATTTTAGACCTTTAGTTGTTGTGATTGGGGTTGTTTTGTTGTATAACTTTCTAAATTTCTTCAATATTTGTCTAGCATAATTTTTTTGTGAAATAAAGATTCCATGATCTATTTTTTGGACCTCTGTGCCTAGGAAATATTTTAGCAAACCTAGGTCTGTCATTTCAAACTCATTTTTCATTACCTCTTTGAAATCAACAATGAAAATATTACTATTCGCCATGAAAATTAAATCATCTACATACAAAACAACAATAAGAATCTCACCATTGGTTGCCTTGATGTAGAGTGTGGGCTCACTACAGCTTTTGCTAAAGCCATTGCTCAAAAGGTACAAATCAATTCTATTGTATCATGTCTATGGTGCTTGCTTCAACCCATAGAGAGATTTTTGGAGCTTACGGACCTTGTCTTCTTTCCTCGGGACTTCGTAGTAAGGTGGCTTCTCCACATACACCTCTTCTTTCAACACTCCATTCAAGAAGGATGACTTTAAATCCATTTGAAATACTTTCCATTTGTGTTGGGTTGCAATTTCTAGGACTACCCACATTGTTTCCATCCTTGCAACTGGTGTATATGTCTCATCGTAGTCTCTTCCAGGCTGTTGTCTATATCCCTTAACAACCAACCTTGCTTTATGCCTCTCAACGTTACCATCAATAGTACATTTGGTCTTATAGACGCACTTAACTCCAATGAATTATTTCCCTTTGGGTAAAACAATGAGCTCCCATGTATTGTTTCTCACTATAGCATTCAACTCTTCATTCATGGCCTTACACCATTTTTCTTCTTCCACAACTTCTTCAAAACACATTAAATCACTATAGGAAAACAAAGAAAAATCTAAATTCTCATCAAAATCTTCATACCTTGTGTTGTCATAAATTTCCCTCATGCTTTTAGTCTTTTGTGCCATCAATGATACAAGTGTAGGGTCAGAATTTTCAGAGTTGCTTGACTATTGGATTGATGAAGAAGACTGTTGTAGAATTCTGGCACAACTACCCTGTTGAAAGTTTCTAATGCTGCTGCTACTGTTTTCTGAAGTGTTAAATTGTTGTAAGGTTTTGATGCACCTGCCTTCTAGATATTCTTCATCCTCAAAGGCTATTGACACATAAATACCCATGTTGATATCAACTGTTCCATCTCATGACTCATTTTCAATGAATTCAACATCCATTTTGATCACCACTTTCTTGGTGATGGGATTG
Source organism: Sequoiadendron giganteum (assembly GCA_007115665.2). Classification (NCBI taxonomy): domain Eukaryota; kingdom Viridiplantae; phylum Streptophyta; class Pinopsida; order Cupressales; family Cupressaceae; genus Sequoiadendron; species Sequoiadendron giganteum. Next base: position 165,706,389 of record CM021103.1, on the reverse strand, counting down.
TACAATATGTAACCTTTGGATTCTTCACTATAGACTATGAAAAGGCATTTTTCACCTTTTTTGTCAAAATTTTTCCTTTTCTCTTTTGGCACAAGTGCATATGCCACACATCCAAATATTCTCAAATTTTCAACACTCCATTTGCATTTTGTTTGTGCTTCTTGTGGAATATTATCACGAACAACCTTTGTGGGGCACCTATTTAAAATGAAGACCATTGTTGCTACAACATCACCCCAATATTTATTAGAAAAACCTTTTTCCTTCAACATTCTTGCCTCCATTTCTATGATGGTTATGTTCTTTCTTTCAGCCACTCCATTTTGTTGTGGAGTATACAGAGTTGTGAGTTGTCTTTGAATGCCTTGAGACTTGCAAAATTTCACAAACTCTTGAGAGATATACTCTCCCCCTCTATTTTTTCTAAGGAATTTGATATAGTGGTCGCTTTGCTTCTCAGCCAAGGCCTTAAACTCCTTGAAATTCTCAAATATTTTTGATTTGTTCTTCAAAAAATAAACCCAATTTTTTTTACTATAATCATCTATGAGTGTCATGAAATAAACATTTCCACCTAGGGTTGGGGTCTTCATGGGACCACACAAATTTGAATGTACCAGCTCTAATGGTGCCCTTGCTCTCCTAGAATGCCCTGATTGAAAGGGTTGCCTATGTTGTTTACCTAGCATGCATGCTTCACACTTTCCATCGGGCTCTACGATTGTCGTTAGGCCCCTAACCATATCTTTTCTAGCTAAAAGACTTAAACTAGAATAGCTTAGATTCCCATACCTCAAATTCCAAAGCTTGAATGGGTCTTGGATGACTATTTTGAAGGCTGACTATTGCAGACCTGTTGACCGTGCTAGGATTTTCATTTTGAGAGGATACATCTGATTCTTTGTCATTTGAACCGCTACCATAGCTTTCTTGTTTCCATGCTTGTCATAGATGATGCATTCCCTTTTCTCCATTAGCACTCTATAACCATTTTGGACCATCTATCCAATGCTCAAGAGATTATGTTTCATGCTTGGGGCATAAAAGACATCATGGATTTGTATTTCTTCACCATACTTGGTTTGTATGCACACTATTCTCTTGCCCATGATTGGAACCTTCTCATTATTCCCCATTTTGATTCCAAACTTAATGTTATTGTCTATGGAGGAAAGTAAATCTATGTTACAATTCATGTGGTTGCTACAACCGTTGTCCAAGTACCAAAATTTAGCGCTGCCTTGTTCTAAAAGATTGCGTGCAATAAACACTTGTGACTGTTGTAAGATCATAGATTTTCGTGTGATGAGATTAATGCTATAGCTGCATAGATTAAGATGATTAATTCTAATCTAACAATCAATCTAAATCAAAAACAACAAAAAACGAGTAAATGAACATGCAGTAACTAAACAAATAATTGAAAAGGTCTCAGCGAATATGCGTCCACTCCTTCGAATTATCTCGATTGCTCTTCTCCATTTTTCCTTTTCAGTATTCTTGCCCTCAAATTTGTAGTATTGATGCAAGCATAACCTTGTTGAATGTCTAAGAAAAATATCGAAGATAAGTTTCTTCTCAAAAGTGTATTGATTTAGGGAGGAGGAATAATCATAATGACAGGCCATTTTTAGATTTTAGGTTTTTCGAACGATCGGCTCAGATTCAAAGAGAGATCGATGGATGAGATTGATGAATGTCATGCAATGTGAGTTCTGTCTCAGTTAGAACGTGAGTCAGAACGTGAGTGTAGGATAGAGACTAAATTGGAACGACAACTTAATCTTTTGTCAAGACTATTTGAAAATAGGAAGAACAAGAGTTCATCATGTTAATCTTCAGTTAAGAGTCTTCGAAAATAGAAGAAATAGACTTTGAATGTCAAAGACAAAGTTAAAAATTGAAGAATAATGCATTCAAATGCAAACATGAGTTAATTAATGAAATAAAGATATCTAATTAATAAACACATTCATGCATATGAGTTAGAACTAGTTAACTGACTAGTTGTGACAGAGAGTCTTCTCGTAGAGACGATCAAATGTTGAATCCAGAGATAACTAGAGAACTAAAAATAGATCTTGAGTCAAAAGGTGAGTGAATAATTAGTCAATTGCTTGATAGAAGAATGTGATATAAATAATTTAAATATGAATTAAATGTTAATTCAATTCAACATTCAAAAATGAAAGATTTAATTAAATAAATAATGGAATTTATTTAATTTGTCTATTGAAAAGGATTAAATGAATAATTAAATAATAAATATTTAATTATAGTTGAAATATGATAAAAGGGGGTAATTAAATAATAAATTATTTAATTAAGAAAGAGGAATTAATTAGTTAGCGACATAATTAAATAAATATGAATTATTTAATTAATCAAGTTGAATAAAGATCATTATGAATTAATGAATTAATTAAGAAGGGTATTTAATTAATAGAGGAAATATGTGTTTAGAAAAGGTAATTAAATAATAAACATTATTTAATTATGGCCATGGATAATAAAAAATTATGTCGAATGTGTACTCGCAGGCCTAGACCAATTTTCGGTGTCTACAATTTTCCCCTGTTTGATACAATTTTGTTTAGGCATTGTGTCAAAGAAAATATGCCCTGATTGTGCCCCAACATGAAACAGGTTAGGGTATGCCCCCTCGGGAATAATAACAAATTTTTGAAAAGTTTCAAAAAAATCAGGAAATATTCCCGATAAGTAAATTTGATGGTAAAAAATGCTATGGAGTTGACGAAATCGAATTTGGATGTGATACAGACGTGTACGGGTCATTAGAAGTTGGAAGGTTAAGTGGCCAATAGACAAGGTTAGATGAAATGCCACCCAAACCCTAGGTATAAATAAGAATTAGGTTGAAAACCAATTCATTTGCACCTAGAGGAGTTGAAGAAGTGAGAAAGTTGCTCTGAGCTTTGGACGAAATGTCTCTAGTTCCGTACACTGTGCATCACGGATATCGGATCCGAACTTACAAATGGCTAGCCAATGCAGAACCACCAGTATGTACCCTAAAACGAGCCTTTGAAATTTTGTTTTGCACGTAGATTTAGGCATGTCAAATGTAATTAAGCAAAAGTTGGTCTTTCACGTTCGACGCATATGCGTTCATGTGCAACGCATGTGTCTACGAAACAATGCATCTACAAAAAGACACCTAGACTAGGTTAGGTTAGTTTAGGCATTAAACACATATGAATGAAAATGCACTGCATTTTTAATTATGCATCGCATCTACATTTAGGATAATGCACCACATTTGTATAATTGAAACGCATTTGCAGTTTTAGAAATGGTATAGGTTTTGTGCAACGTATATGTGATATGCGACGCAAATGCTTGTCATGCAACGCATTTCTATGAATGCACCATATTTTTTATAGTGAGACGCATTTGGTTGGTAAAATTTTTCGAAAAATGTTTCTTGGAAAAACTTGATTTTTTTTGACATGTTGGTTGAAATGCTGGTTGTTTTAGATCCAATCTATACACGGGAGACATCTCCCGATACTCTTGAGTTGAGATCTCAGTTAGTCAATGTAGAGACTGGATTACTATGGAGACTCAGAATACAACATGTGCTTACTATGCCCACGATTCGGGCAAACAGAGGCATGTTGAATGCATTGTGTGAGAGATGGCATTCAGAGACTTCATCATTTCCTCTGCTGACTGGGGAGGCGACTGTGACCTTGGAGGACCCATATAGGATAGTAAGACTTCCTATTAGAGGAGAGCAGGTGATGTATGATACCCTGTGCAGATTTAGTGAGCTCACCAGATACTATGTATTTGACGACATTAGGAGTCTAGGTATAGAGCACCATGAGATCAGATGGCAGGTGTTGGCTGACAAGTACGCTAGGATGGACTGTATCCTATGCACATTGATAGGGGGATAGTTCTTCTAGACTAACAGGGTCATGGTTTTCCTATCAGGTGGGGAGAGATGTTGGTGGGGATGCTAGAGAGAGACTATATATGCATGGCGTCCATGTCTGTTAGGCATGTTATAATTTCATCTACATGACATAGTATACAAAGATGCACAGTCTATGAGCTATGGTACCACTCTTCTCATGGTTTGGGCATGGGAGCGAATTGCGGTATTTCATCCTCTTGTGACTGCAGAGTGACCAACCAGATTGCCATATGTTTTTTGATATATGGGAAACATCACTCAGAGTCATGTCGGCGATATAAGTTATTGGAGACATGCACTTGATATATTGGATCAGTTTACTTGGAGGCCATATATGGATTGTGAGAGATGGCCTAATGAGGATGAGCATTTGACTTTCTGGAGGCAGACACAATACCTGATTGGGAGGACTGTTTCGAGTGTTCATATCATTGAGAGACATCTGCTAGATCGAGTATTGAGATAGTTCAGAGAGGTTCAGGATGAGCCTTGAGGTAGAAAAGAGTTTTCTCATTCGTCTAGAGAGGTTCCACACTGGGGTCCTATGATTCCAATAACTACTGCAGAGGCAGAGATACATGTCTTACAAGCATTAAAGTGGTGTTGGAGAGATGGAGTAGTAGATCCAGGGACTACAACTATGTATGACACATGGTGGGAAGAGCATCGTCCTGTTCCTTACACAGATCCAGACCAACCAACACCAGTGGAGAGACGAGGTACAAGGCCGAGAGGATGGTGTAGAGGTAGAGGTGGTGGTAGATGAGGATGGAGAGGTCGAAGAGGTGGTCGAGCAGGTGGAATATCACCTATTCGAGAGGCAAAGCGGAGGATGTACCGATGTTAGACCTCAGAGGTGGAGCAGAGGGACAGGTTGGAGATGAGCATGTTGTCGAGGAGGCAGCAGTAGAGGAGCATGCAGAGGTAGAGCTTGGTGGAGAGGAACCTATAGAGGAGGAGGCTGATGTGGATATTGATCCTCTTGAGATTCTAACAGGTTATGGGGAGGATGATGTCAAGGAGGAGATACCTATGGAGGAGTAGGAGAGAGAGCTCCAAGATTGGATTGTGGAGGGGAGACGGGATGAGGAGGCTCCTAGGGACAATGACAGGGAGGATTTGGAGGATAGGTTGAGATTGGTCATGGCAGAGTCAGATGCCATGCAGATAGATAGAGACAGTGCTCATATGGAGAGATACCGTGCTCATATGGAGAGAGACAGTGCACTCATGGAGAGAGATCAGGCCATAGCTCAGAGACAGGAGATAGAGCAGTAGTTTGCAGAGGTCAAATGTCTATGTAGTGCAACTTCATCTGATGGTATGGTTCATGAGTTAGTTACATTTGTAGAGAGAGCTACTTATTATAGGGATCTATATGAGGCAGTGGTGCCAACAGAGAGATGAGCTCCTAGCTTTTTAGAGGTTCACAGTCACAGGTCACAAAGAATGATTCAGACGAGGACACAAAGTATAGAGGGTGTGGTAGGACCACCAAGGACAAGTGCGTATGACAGGCCTTCCACCTCACAGAGAGTACCTCCGAGGTAGTTTCCACCACCTTCACCATGTGACAACAGTGGCAGTGGGACACAGTGACACTTGTTATATATGTAGACATTGTATTTTGATCAGAGAGCCTACGAGCTCATTTTATTTATGGATACATTCGGATATTGTACTGTGACACATTATTTTGAGCGATATATATATGATTTTTGGCGGGTTCTATATGATATGCAATTCTATTTTATGGATGATGCATTATTTCTATATGATTATGTTTCCTAGATGATGTATGTACATATTTTATGAATAGATGTTTCTACATGTGATGAGTTTATGCAGTTTATGATGTTTATGATGATTCTATATGATGATGGATGTAATATTCTATATGATTCTATTTTTATGTGATGTATCTAATGATGATATTTATATGTGATGTATCTAATGATGATGAAATTCTATTATGCCATGACTTCGTAGAGATGCAATGAAAATGTCAATGTAATGTAAATATATGAAATGCTTATAATATGTATGCATATGCAGATGATCTAATGTTTTTGTTGTGTCACAAGACTCTATCATTATGTTGGAAAAGAGAAATGTTAGCATGGATGATTTCAAAATGTTAGTAAGAAATAATTAAGGTGGTTGATTGAGAAGAACGTATGATCTTCGATATTTTTCCATATATGCTAAGCTTTCTTTTTTTTTATCATCATTGGGCGGGACATGACACAAATGGATATTACACACCATGATATGAGATAGACCATAGTGTACAAAGTCATCCCTTTGCAAAAAATAGACAGTCGCAGACAAGGAATGTCTTAACTCATACTAAGGAGAAGATGCCCCAGTCGGCCTTGTCTTGACAAACCACAGACAAAAAATAAATAAAAGATGGGTCATGAGATGTCATTGCTCCTCTAAATCCTTGATAGGACATCCTTGAGGAAACTAGTAACATGACTCAAAAACCAAAGTTAAAAAGATAGTTGACAGACAACAGTCAAATAAAAAGAGTCCTAAGACATCCTTGCTTCTCTAAATCCTTCAAGGGACATCCTTGAGAAAGCTAGTAACCAGACTAATTCACTAATTGATAAAAATATAAGACAAAATAAGATAAAAATTCACAAAGCCAAATAAAAGTATTCGCCAAAACTTGATCTTGTAGGACTATTTTATTGTTTGATGTTTGACATGGCGTAATGTGAGGGATGACACATGTTGCATAAGACATTGAGTCTGGTTTGAACTTAGTGACTATTTGTATAAGGCATGACAAAGCTTGGTTTCAGAAAGACACGTGCCGTATAAGAGGTTGGAGCCTGATGATGTTGATGTGACAAGCTACATGAGGCTATGACAATTTGACGATGTTCGTTGACAAGAAAGACATATCTTGCTTAAGACATAAGTTGATCATTCTAATAATGTGTACAATATTGACCTGATGAATTTGAGATGTTTTGCCTTGTTGATGCATGACTTGTTTTGATTCCTTGAATGATTAAAAATGCATGTTTGTTGACAGTGTATTACATGAGATGATACCCTAAAGGACTGACCTAATGTGGTCATGGGGGCTCATCAATTGATTAGACTTGCCTACGTAGTACACACAGAGACCTCATAGTTCGACCCAACTTTAACTGACATAACCAGCTGAAGATATGTACTTAAGATGATGACATGTGATGTGTGTGATAGTGACTGAATGATAAACCCTATTGGACTGACCTAGTGCGGTCTCAAGGGCTCATCGATTGATTAGTTTTTCCTACGTTGTACACATAGAGACCTTGTAGTTCGACACGACCAATGAATTTGAATGTACAAAGAGTCATGATTTTAAGGTGTGTGATACATCACAAACCTAGACAGATAGACCTAATGCCTCAGGGGCACATCGATTGATGGCCTTGCCTATGTCCCAGTCATAGAGGTAACGCAGTTCGACTATGTCTATGACTGACTTGACTCTGTTTTTGGTATTTTTTGACATGTTTTTTATTTTATTTTATTTTATTCTAGAAGTTTTCTAGTGTTTTTGGGATTTTTCAAGACATTTTCGATTGTGTAATGCTATGTGCAAGGTCCTCATAGAATAGAACAATGATTTTCCCCCAGTCAGGAATAAGACTTGCGAGATGGAGAGGGGAGTGTGACGAAATAGAATTTGATGTCAATCGCTCCAAGCAATGTATAGGACAACCATTTATTATGATGGATGGTGAAAAATTCTGATTGGAATGATGGTATATGAAAGAGTGAGTTTGACTACACATGGCTTCTGTTTGCCAGGTTTTCACCATGGTACTTATTTATAGCACCATTGAAGTGGTTTTCACTATTGGAAAAATTATTTCTCTTTATTATTTTGATTTTCTCAAAAAAAATTGGTGTTACAAAGACGCCTGTTTGCTAGGTTTTCATAAGCGTAACAATTTTTTTTGTTTTTCCATTTTTTTTTGTATTTTCTAGATTAAGACACAAATTCTCAGAAGCTACGCATAAAAAATCTTCAGATGTAGGATGTTGATAGGTGAAAAAAGTGGCTATCCTTCAAGAGTAGAGAGTTGGTACACTCCTGATCCAAAAGCTTCTGTGACAATATAGGGCCCCAACCAGTTAGGCTCAAACTTCCTTGGCTTTTCTCATTCAACTTGATTCTTAGGATTGTCCATTAAAACTAGGTCACCAATGTCAAAGTGTATATTTAGAACTTTCCTATTATAGCTACGACGAAGACGATTCTGATATGCTTGCAAATGGTCTAGTGCTTTATGTCTTCTTTCATCTAGTAATTCTAGCTCTTGTAATCTGGATACACGGTATTCTTCATCGTCAATGTGACCCTTCAAGGATACCCTTAGGGAAGGTATTTCAACCTCAATAGGTAAGATAGCTTTGGATCTAAATACTAGGGAGTATGGAGTGGCGCTAGTGGGAGTATAGATGCTTGTGATGTAAGCCCATAAGGCAGGATTAAGTTGTAGGTGCCAATCACAACCAACATCATTGACGGTCTTTGTGAGGATTCTAAAAATGGTTTTATTAGATGCCTCAGCTTGGACATTACCTTGTGGGTAATACGGGGTGAAAAAATGATGTTTGATATGGAACTCCACATAAATGGTGTACTTCTTTGTTTTTTAATGGGCGGCCATTGTCTTTGATAATGGATTGGGGTATATCATACCGACAAATGATATAGTTTAGGATAAAGTTGGATATTTGCGTACCAGTGATGTAGGTCATGGGAATAGCTTCAATCCATTTGGTGAAGTATTCAGTGGCGGTTATGATGAATTTATGGCCGTTGGATGATGGAGGGTGTATCTTACCTATGAGGTCAAGTCCCCATTGGGAAAAAGCCCATGGTGATGTAATCGGATGAAGCTCCTATGCTGGTGCTCTTATCAAATCTCCATGTATCTGACATTGTCTACAGTTCTTTACAAAAGTATATGAGTCTTTCTCCATTGTAGGCCAATAATAACCTAGTCTCATAATCTTATGGGCTAAAGTAGGACCACTCGAATGGGATCCGCATATACCCTCATGTATCGCTCACAAATTTGTTTGTGCTTCCTTAGCATCGAGACATCTCATTAGGGCGTTATCTAAGGTATGTCTATACAGGGTATCTTCGATGATGGTGTATTTAGCTGACTTACGGATAAAAGTTTTGTGTTGGTTATTGGACAAGTCTAGAGGTAAGGTTTGGTCATTTAGATAGTCGAATACGTCTTTGTACCAAGGGGAAGTAGGACCAACAATCATCCACATGATTACAATATCGAGGACATCATAGGCAGGGACCAACAACTATTCGACCAAAAACTCAAACTTAGGCATGCTACTCAAAATATCCAATAAGGAACCCACGGTTGCCATAGCATCTATAGTCCTATTCTAAATATGTGGTATCTATTGAAAGGTAATTTCATCAAAGTACTGCTTGAAATTGTTGGCCATGTTCTTGTAGGGGGCAAGTTTCTCATCCTTAGTCTCATAATCATCATTTACTTGTCAGATTACTAGATGAGAATCGCCAAAAAAATGTCACTTCCACTGTGCTGCCATTCTTAGTCATGTCACTAAGGCTTCATACTTTGCTATGTTGTTGGTGCAAGGGAAAGAAATCCAAAATGATTTAGGAATAGTATCACCCTGAGGTGTAACAAATAAGATACCTACTCCTGAACCACAATTTGTATGTGATTCGTCAAAGTATAATTTTCATTCAGTTCTAATGTCAATGTTGAAGAGAAATTCATCAAGAAAATCTGCCACTAAAGGATGGTCTACCCTCAAAGGTGCATCTGCTAACTGATCTAGAATCACCTATCCTTTTATAGCCTTCCTTTCAACATATTGGATGTCATACTCACTAAATATCATAACCCATTTAGCCAATCGGCTTGTTAATGTTGCTTTACTTAGGAGATACTTGAGGGGATCGATCTTTGCTACCAATATTGTTTGACGATTTAGCATATAGTGCCAAAGTTTTTGAGTAGCAAAGACTACCGCAAGATAGGCACATTCTATGTTGTTTTAATTCAATTCATACCCTAGCAAGGTACGACTGATGTAGTAGACTACTCTTTCATGACCTTGATCATCATTTTGTGCAAGAAGAGCTCCTAATGCCGACTGAGTTGCTGAAATGTATAGTATCAATAGTTTTCCATATGTAGGTGGCATTAAGACAGGTGGAGTGAGAAAATAATCCTTGATTAGTTGGAAAGCTTCCTAAAATTTAGGTATCCACACAAATTGTACTCCTTTCTTGAGTAGATGTTGAAATGGGTGTATTTTGTCGCTCAATTGTACTATGAAATGCCTGATAGACTGTAATCTTCCCTATAGTGTTCTTAGTTGACCAATGCTGACTGGAGGAGGCATTTCTATAATAGCTCTTACCTTCTCTAGATCAACTTCAATGCCTCTTCTAGAAATGATATACCCTAGAATTTTCCCTGATTTCACTCCAAAGACACATTTCTTTGGATTTAGTCTGGCGTTGTAATTCTCTAGCCTCTAGAATATCTTGTCTAGAACCTTCAAATGATCTTCCCTTGTTTCTGATTTAGCTATAATTTCATCTACATAATCTTCCATGAGAGTATGTATAAAGTCATGGAAAATAGTAGTCATTGCCCGTTGATAGGTAGCTCCTGCATTCTTAAGCCCAAAAGGCATAACATTCCAACAGTATGTGCCTCAAGGACATGTGAAAGTTGTCTTGTGTTGGTCTTCAACTGCGATTTTGATTTTGTTATACCCAAAGAAACCATCCATGAGGGATAACATCTCATATTCTGTTGTAAGATCTACTATCATGTCTATGTTCGGCGAAGGGAAGTCATCCTTAGGACATGCCTTGTTGATGTCTCTAAAGTCTGTGCAAATGTGGATGCCCCCAATTGGTTTAGTAGCTGGCACAAGATTTAAAATCCAGTCTGCATAGTCTATGGTCCTTATGAATCCTACATCCAAGAGTTTTTTAAGTTTTCCTTTGACCAGTAGAGAAATCTGTGGATGCATTTTTCTTAACTTCTGTTTGACTGGCTTAATACCTAGCTGTAGTCGTAGATGGTGCAATATTAGGTCTAGATCCAACCCAGGCATGCTAGCATACAACCATGCAAAGTTTATATGTCTCTTTGTGAAGAAGTCCTTAAACTCCAGTTGTTCTGTCTCTGTTAAAGAAGCTGCAAAATATACCATCTGAGGATTTTCTTATGTACCTATGTTGAATTCAACAGACTCTTCTACTAGCATTGGTGACTTTTCCTATTCAACGGGGAGAATATTTAAACCTCTATCCTTGGGTGCCTCAGAGAGATTTTCATTCTCGGATACATCCTTTGTTTTGATTATTTCTTCATTCAAAGGTGCCTTTCGGTTTTCACCTAGGGACTCATCATTTTTCTTTTCATTATCTTTTTCCTTTTTATTCTTATTTTTGTGACTAGAGGTGTAAATAAACCCCCCAAAATATGCTTTTTCATCCAAGTCTATGGTAAAACCAACTTTATGATCCCCTCTAGGTATGCCTTCTTGAAGTCCCATGAACTTAGCTAATGCTTCGTCATTCTCAAATGTATCTAAGATGGGTGTACCTTACTGATCCCATTCGATAAGTTTGGGATATATGAGGGGCATGTCATCATTGGAGTTATTGAAGGTGGAAGCTGATAAGGTGAGTATAGAATGGTTGACATGGTCACAGAAGTTTTGGACTAAATCCTTCTCATTATTTTTCCTATGGGTAGGTAAACTCTGATGTGGGACTATTGCAATGGCTAGGTCATCAAAAGATGGTTTGTTAGGTTCCCAAGATGCATGATCAAGGGTTTCCCAATAATAGTGCTTATGCCATTCTTCTTTGGACAAGGACTTCTGATTATCAGGACTAGATGACTTTGGTAAGGATTTTATCATGAGGTCAAGTTCTCCAAATAGACTATCTAGGTGCATGGTACTAGTAGAGGAAAGGGAGTCCCATTCAAAATCACTTGAGTCAGGGGATTCATCATAAATTGGGGGAAGTGGTTCATGAGATATCTCGATGTCTGCACAAGAACTCACTTCCTCTTGAAATGGTGACGAAGTACTAGGAAACCCAATTCTAAGCGGTTGAAACCCTAGCCCTAGGTATTTCGATCGTGGTGAGACAATGATTGGTTTTGTTTTTCCATTTTGATGTAGGCCTAACCCACTATGTCCATCATAGCCTTTGGTTTTCATTATCCTAAAGCCTTTTTCATATTGATCCTTAGCTATTTGAATAGATGATGAGGGGTATTCATTGTCTTCCCGATACAACCAAGAGGTAATATCACTTTGGTCCACAACCTCTTCACTTAGCTCTCCCCATTTGGTCAATGTCATTATAGGGGGAACATGAAATGTGACTACTGATTGTCTTCTATCTGCCATGGGTAAGCCATATGCCTTAGGTGGAATCAACTGATTGACACAATAGGAGGCCTTCAAGTGATACTCTCCACAACCCTTAACTTAGATCTTGACTTTAGGAGTGGATGATGGTGGTTTGAATGAAATGGACCTAGTAAGATGTGATGGATCAATGTATAGGAATAAAGTGGATGATGAAGCTTCTTGATTAATGGGTACCTATCGTTGTGGAATTTCCCTTAGGCTTGTACAGTATTGAAAAGGATCTAGATCACCATCAATTGTGATCTCAGTGCCATTATACAGGAATTTAAGACATTGGTGATACGTGGAAGGTACGACCTTCATTGTGTGTATCCAAGGTATACATAACAACAGGTTATACGAAAGGGTGAGATCCAAGACTTGGAAGCTGGTGTTCAAAACTACTGGGCCAATTCTAATAGGAAGTGTGACAACTCCCTTGGATGATCTTTCCTCATCGTCGTAAGCCTTGATGACTATACTCTTAGATGTGTCTAAGCATTCTTCTGAGAACCCTAATGACTTAACCAATTTTAGGGTACACATGTTCAAACCTGCTCCTCTGTCTACCAAGACTCGTCTGAATTTGGTTTGATGGACTAGGACTTCAAGATTTAATGAGTCATTATGATCAGTCTTTTCGGTTGAGTAATCTTGTTGGGAAAATATGGCGTGATGAGAGTTGGTTAAATATCCTACCATTTCCTCGAAATGATTGACATATAAGTCCATAGGGATAGTCGTGTTATGTAAGGCTTTGTCGAGAATGGCTCAATGATTAGTTGATAAAGTCAACAATTCCAAAATGGATATATGTGTAAGGGTTTTGCTTAGTTGATCAAGGAGATTGTACTTAGGCTTGGAAGATTGTGTAGGTGGCTCAAAAGAAGGACCTGGAATAGTTATCTTTGTTCTGCGTGTGTTTATGGCACATTCAAGATGCTTCTTAATGATGATGGTATCAACATGTTCATTTGCAGCTTTGAGATGATTTATGATCTTTCCTTTTTCATAGTCATACTTGGTATTTGCATAATTGGCTAATGGAGAATTCTTGGTTCTTGAACTGGAGGCTTTTCCTTTCATGTGGTCATGTAATGGGTCTATGAAGACCATATGATCACTGTTCTTGGTATTTTTCTAACCATTGACCTCTATGGTTCTATTTTCAACAAAATCTTGTATAATATTCTTCAGTTGGCGACATTGTTGTAGGTTGTTTCCTTTTTATTCGATGATAGTCACAATATTCATTATCGTCCCACCATGAAGGCTTAAATTGTCCAAGATCATACTCTCTTTGTTCCAAAGGTTTAATAAGATTATGTTTAATCAACTCTTTGAAAATTGTCTCGATTGGTTGCCCTAAAGGGGTAAATTCACGTGTAGGAAATCTCCTTTGTGGTCGCTGTTGCTGTGAATTTTGACATAATTGGCTATTTGATCTGGACTATTCATCATGTCTTGATTGGGGTTGTAACCTCTAAGTGTGATAACTAGTCCTGTATGTATGTTTTTAGCATCAACAATGTTGTCATTTGTAACATTTTTGTTTCTAGACCAGAATTTATTTCTATCATTGGGAACGTTATGATGTTGAACCACTGGGTTTCTGCCTGGTACTTTAATTCCTCCTTTGTCGATATGGCCTTTTTCAAGGATGATGCCCTTTTGTACCAAGTCTAGGAATGAAGTACAACAATGTACCCTTAAGTCACTTCTCAGTTTTGGATTGATGTTTTCAAGGAATATCGTGACCTTTTGCTTTTCTAGTATTTCAATTGGACATCTGCTAGCTAGACTTCTCCATCTCTGGAAGAAAGTGGTGAAAGTTTCACCATCTTCTTGTGTTGTGTGACAAAAGGTAGCTATGGTTATTTCATTGTCTATGTTAAAGGCAAAGTGTTCATCAAACTTCTCAGCTAATTCACCCTAGGATCGTATGCCATATGGTAATTTAGAGAACCATTCTAGTGTTATCCCAATAAGGGTTCGCAAAAATAGTCTCATCAAGTATGTAGGGTCATATGATATGTCCATGCATGTCGTTGAGAATTATTTAATGTGTTCCAAAGGATTTTTCCTCCCATTATACTTAGGAAAATTCGGTATAATGTATCCATGGGGGAAAGGTGTCATCTAAAGTGCTTTTTTGAAAGGACATGGACATAGATCTTGCACTGAGTTAGTTTGTTTGCTTGATATAGACATGTTCTCCATCTATTGTTGAGGCATTTGCATTTGGTTTTGGAGAACATCTACTTGTGTCAAGGAAATGTTGTTTGCATTGTTTGGATCAATGTAGGTGTTCTAAAATGCCATGCTTTGTGACGGGTTGTGATTTGGCAAGGGAATATATCCCATTATAATGTTTTGATTTGGATTTGGTATATTTCCTATCTAAATGTTCTGATTTGGATTAGGAATATTTCCTAACTGACTTTTCTGATTTTGTATAGGAATCCTCATGCCAACTTTGGATCTCTTACCGGTAGTGTTGGTGCCAAAGGGGTTTGATGAAGTTGCTCCCGCAGTAAATTGTAAGCCTTGTGTTATGTTGAAAGGGATTGTGCTTATAATTGGTGATGTTTGAGTAGGTATGCCAGTTGATATTGCTGCGGTAATTTGGGGAATATAAACACTTGACATCACAGTTTGTGTTGGTTGAGTAGACGGTGTTTTCAAAGTATGAATATCAAATCTTGGTGGTAGTGTGGCACCTTCTACTAGCAACTTTGCTAGATATCATTGGGGATCATTTTCCAAACACTCATCCATAAATGATGCAAACTCAGGATCTTGTACGACGACATCTAAATCTTCTATATAAATTTGTCCATATGTGTCTCTAGTGATGTGTTTTTCAAGCAAAGGTTTGTGTGGTCTCTCACTTCCCGATGGTTGATTTATGAATGGATTGACAAATTCGTTAGGGTCCGACATTGCTTTATGTTTCTTTTTAGACCTTGTTTCGACCATGAAAATTTTCTCAAAAAGGGGTAATGCAGACTATGTCTAAAAATTGATATGACCTATTTCTATATTTTTTGGATTTTCTAAAAATAAGGATGTTGCGAAAGATTTCTAAAATGACATCTACTAAGATGACGTATGGTAGGATGGAAAATATGCAAAATCTCGAGTAGACTGTGATGGTAAATGATTCTAAAATGGGTATAACCTACCACCTATGGAATAAATACAGGCAATGATTTGTGTTTGACCAAGGAACCTAATTTTAGGACAAAAGACAGTTGACAATGTGAATTTTCCAAACTAGACTATTGAGCTGAAAAGATTCACTAATAGGACCAAAATGACTAGGTTCAATGATGAGGACAAATCGGAACATGAACTTATCCAATGATGCAAAAAATTTGTTCTATTCTACTGTATGCAATTTCCTAGAAAGTATCTAAATGCATGCAACTTAGGATGACTATGACTAGGATGTATATGACAACTAATAGTGCAAGGTTTTTGAGAAAATAGTTTCCAGTTTTTGTCCAAGGTTGATCTTCAGAAACAGAAGCGAAAAGATAGTAACGTTTCGAACTTCGTTTCCGGGCTTCAAAGTTTTCTATTGATAGTCAAATGTGGTTCACCTATCAGATGCGGTTCTATTTTTGACAGATGTGGTTTACAACATCCATGCAGTGATTTGACTAAAACTAGTTTTGAATATTGACAGGCGGTTTTCGTTATGAAAGATGCGACTCACCGGATCATATGCGACTCAGAATATGGACTCTGTAAACCAAAATTTGTGACAAACACACATGCGGCTTTTTGTTTGACAAATGCGGCTTGCATATACACATGCGACTCAAAATTTGACAGTTGCGGCTTGTAATATCCAGACTATGAAAAGTGGAATTTTTTGACAGACACATGTGGTGTGTACCCTAACAATTGTGACTTGCTAAGAGAGATGCGATGTTGAAAATAATAGTTGTGACTCACTTTTTGACAGTTGTAGTTTTTTGAAAGTTGTTTCCACTGACTATGTTTTTTGATCAAGTTTTTGATGAATACAACAAAAACAAGCACAACAATCAATGTGTTTTCAGTTTTGTAGTGATAGATCTGTTAAAACCAGAGAACATTTACAACCTAGTCTTTTTGGACAATACTTGTTGAGTTCTTACTTGGATAAATCCAACTACGCATATTCAAGGTGGATGACTAGTAGCTTGACCCCACTAGCTCCCCTCCACGGAACTCACTTATACGGAGCAGCCAAGCTACTGTACCCATGAAACTCCCATGGCATACATCTCATCTCCACACATGAACCGTAAGAATGTAGGACCACTTCACAAGTCCAAACTTTTTGCACCAGCAAATAGGTTAGATTTTGGAAAAACTACAATATGGTATTTAGTAAGTGCATTCCATTTGTGGGGAACCATTCAGCTCAGTGAGAGACCATTTCTTCCCTTCTCGTCAGAATAGTGAGCGTGATTTTTGGGGTTTCTCCCAAAAATCCATTTTTATATACCAGGTGGAAGTCGCTGGCTAAAGCGTGTTACCGGTTTGAGTCGTCTTGGGATGAGTAATTTTTCCCACCAAGATAGGCCTAAAAGCTAGAGTCAGTAACCATTTCTCTTACACCCAGGATCGCATGACTGCGCAAGGGGAGAGGATACTTCGATATACTGAATCGTAAAGGGTGACATAAATGTACTTTCGCACCAAACAAAGAAAAAATTGATTCTTTTTAATCCAAATGACAATGAATTATCTACCAAATAGAAAGCTTGCAAAAATAAAATTAAAAATAATTCATTAGGTCCTACATGCAAATTGATCAGTAATTCTTTTTTGGTCTCTGGCTTTCATCTTGCAGAAAAATATGTTTTTGGTTTTTATAGTCTTTTATGCTTCTTCCTACAAAAACTAAGTTAATCCACCTTAACATAGTTGTAAACAAACATTAGCAAAAAATGAAATCACACAAAAAATGAAAAAAGAAAAAAAGGATGTACGGATGTTAATAACAAAGTGAAAAAATCTTTACCAGTCAGATGCAGTGTTTCAAGCCAAAAATGCGGCTCGAAGTTGATACGTGGATGCGGTTCATGTTGATAGTCGAGCGCAAAGCGAAATGTTGACAGTCAGATGCGGTTTTGGATGTCGAGGATGTGGTGCGTAATGTTAGATGCATCACGGTTTATATTAGATGCGGCTTGCAAATATGTATATGTCGTTTCTTTGAGCGGTTCACCAAATGTAGGATCATAGATTTTCGTGTGATGAGATTAATGCTATAGCTGCATAGATTAAGATGATTAATTGTAATCTAACAAATAATAAAATAAAAAACAACAAAGAATGAGTAAATGAACATGAAATAACTAAACAAATAATTGAAAAGATCTCACTGAATATGCGTCCACTCCTTCGAATTATCTCGATTGCTCTTCTTCATTTTTCCTTTTCAGTATTCTTGCCCTCAATTTTTTTGTATTGATGCAAGCATAACCTTGTTGAATGTCTAAGAAAAATATAAAAAAGATAAGTTTCTTCTCAAAAGTGTATTGATTTCGGGAGGAGGAATAATGATAATGACAAGCCATTTTATAGATTTTGGGTTTTCAAACAATCGGCTTAGATTCAACGAGAGATCGACAGATGAGATTGATAAATGTCATGCAATGTGAGTTATGTCTTAGTTAGAACATGATTTATGTCTTAGTCAACTAATTGATAGAAGAATGTGACATAAATAATTTAAATATGAATTAAATATTAATTTAATTCAACATTCGAAAATGAAATATTTAATTAAATAAATAATGTAATTTATTTAATTTGTCTGTTGAAAAGGATTAAATGAATAATTAAATAATAAATATTTAATTATAGTTGAAATATGATAAAAGGGGGTAATTAAATAATAAATTATTTAATTAAGAAAGAGGAATTAATTAGTTAGCGACATAATTAAATAAATATGATTTATTTAATTAATCAAGTTGAATAAAGATCATTATGAAAATTAATGAATTAATTAAAAAAGGTATTTAATTAATAGAGGAAATATGTGTTTAGAAAAGGTAATTAAATAATAAACATTATTTAATTATGACCATGGATAATAGAAAATTATGTCGAATGTGTACTCGCAGGCCTAGACCAATTTTCGATGTCTACAACTGTTTTTCA
Source organism: Sequoiadendron giganteum (assembly GCA_007115665.2). Lineage (NCBI taxonomy): Eukaryota > Viridiplantae > Streptophyta > Pinopsida > Cupressales > Cupressaceae > Sequoiadendron > Sequoiadendron giganteum. The sequence goes on along the minus strand of CM021103.1, from coordinate 165,687,806 downwards.
TTTTCAACCTTGTTCTCATTTACCACATTTTCATTTTGACTCCCTTGGCCACGTTGTTTCTTCCTACATTCCCTTGCATAGTGACCATACTTGTGACAATAGTAACACTGCACATTGCTCTTATCTTGCCTCTAATTTGAGTTGCTATTTTTCTTTGTATTTTGGAAGTCTGATTGGGATTTGTTGGCATCCTCTTGATTGTTTGATCCTCCTCTTTTGCAATTGCTTCTACCTCTTCCTCTTCCATTTCTTCCTCTTCCCCTACCTCTCACATTTCCTTGTGCTTTGAAGGCTTGTTTTAGGGAAGGAGTGGATATGTTCAGTCATTGCTCATGGGTTTGAAGTGAACCCATTAACTCATCAACTGTCATCTTTGAGAGGTCCTTGGCCTCTTCTATGGTAATAAAAACTGAATCAAATCTTGAGGGCAAGCTTCTTAGGATTTTCTCTATAATCCTCTTCTCTCCCAATAATTATGCATTTATCCTCAACTGGTTAATCAAGGTGGAAACCTTTGTATGAAAATCTAAAATGGACTCATTGTCCTTCATTTGTAGGGTCTCAAAATCTCTCCTTAATAGCTGGAGTTTCACTAGCCTCACCTTATCAGTACCCTTGTAACTAGTTTGAAGTATTTCATATGCTTGTTTTGCATAACTAGTTGTTTCTATTTGGGGGAAAATAGCCTATGTCAAGGTTGCCTCAAACAAACTGACGGCTTTAGCATCATTTTTCCTTGTCTTCTTCAACTAATTCTTTTGAGGATTGGTCAATGTTGTAAATGCATTTGGATTGGTCACATCTGTGAACCCATTTGCTACTAATTCCCACAAATCATTTGTAACTAAAATAGTTTTCATTTTATTTTCTTAGACATCATATCTTTTACCATCAAACATAGGTGGCTATTGCCAAATCCTATTGTCTCCTCCAACCATTTTTTCTAAATGGGGGAAACAAAAAATACCTAGAAAGAATCTAAGGGCTTTTCTTCACTACCCAAAAATCTAGGGCTTTCCTAAATACCCAGAAGCTAGGGTTCTATCACAACATGCCTAGAAATACAGCTAGGGCTATGAAAATTGAATGCCCAGAAAGATTAGGGCTTCGATACCAATCTATTGGGAAAAGATCCCAACTAAAGTGAGCAAAGATGAAAACATAGACCAAAGAAAGGAAACAACAAGACAAGGAGGAAGAATGTATTTTTTATTTCAATCATACACAAAAGATCATATTCAAAAAGGTTTACATACAAAATCAGATCAAGGCTCCATACATCCTTCATTCACCAAGCTACCTAGATTCTGGTGTAACTGAGCTTTCTATGTTGCTCTATGTTGTTGTTGCAAACTTCTAGAGCACTGGTACACTTCACTCTATGCAATATCTTCTATTGTTGTGGGTTCTTCTCTATTTTATTCTCCTAAACATTCCTCCTTGTCCTTTTGTTCTTCTATCTTACTGAAAAAAAAAATCTACTCTTTTTTTCTTTCTTGCCCTTTTCCAAAAAAAATCGCTCAATTTCAAATTCACCTACCAGAATTAATTTTTTGCCAAAAACATTAACTAGACAACATAATTTTCAGACACGACAAAGGGGAGGAGGATTCCAATGGATCACTTCTGACCATGCATTACATGCACTTGGTAGGGGTTGCTCAAGATTAATTCCAATAGGAAGAATGCCCATCTTAAATTTTTGGTTATAATTGATGCCTTCAAGAAAATTATGGGTAATAAAGGTGATGTTTAATATACGAGGGTTTGGTTTCAAATTTTATGAATTGAAGACAAATAAACTTCGTAATGGAGAAAATAGCTATAAAATATTTTTGTTGATGCTAGACTATGTTAAGCTAAAATTATAGTAGAATTAAAGGACCTTGGAGGAGACAAATCCTCTTTATCTCTTCAATAGACAAATTTTTTTTAAAAAGTGATTTAAGTTGATTATTGTAATTAAGGTTAGAAATTGATTTCTTTTTAGAAAATAAAAGGAAAATACAATCAAAATAAGGTATATTTTAAATGATTACATTTCAAAAAGTATTTATTAGCTAGTTATGAGGGAAAAGTTATATATAATAGGATTTTGGATGTAGTGGGGGTTTTTCTACAAGTTCTCCTTCTATCTAGATGGTTCTTCATTTTGGGAGTGTTTTTAACCTCTCAACAAAAGATTTGTACAAGGAAATTGTAAGTATTCATAGTGCTCCAAGATTTCAAATAAATCTAAAGAATATATTGGAGATGACACCTTACTCATGCCATTCTATTTTGTGGTTATGTTATACCACTTTTGTTATGTGAAAACATTTTGGTCTAGTTTTTTCTATTAGTTCTTAGAGAAAATGTGTGAGGCAGTATATTCTAATACATATTATATTATCATAAGAGAAACGACATAGTGTTATTATACTAATTCCACATGTTGGACATCCCTTTTTTAGATTTTTTTTTGGATAAAGCCAGGATATGCCTATAATATATATTAATATATAAAATAATACATAAAATTTATCAAATATCTATATTTTTTCAAAATAAAACCCTGACCAATAGACTGAATTCATGTATAAATGCTTGGATACAACAAAAAATTTTAACTGACCCTAGACCATACCCCCAACCATATCCAGTTACATAGATTTCTCAAGCACAATCTATCCACACAATCTATCCAAAATATACATAGATTTAATCCTTCCATTCCAAGATTTCATTAACAAAATTACCTAAATAAGCATTCTTTCAAAAAATTAACTTTCAAAAAAACTAATCTTCTTCTATATGCGCCACAAAATTTTCACCTTGGCCTTCTTCATAGCCACCTAGGTTTCTTTACAGTCCGCTCGCAATTCTTGCACTTTCCTCTTGCACCCTAACATGCAAGTACCCTAGTTCACCATTGTGTTTTGGAACAGAATGAGAGTCTGGTACAAAGTAAACCTAATTTTCCATTAGTAGTTGGTCCATTCGCAGATTGGGGATAGAAAGCACACAATAATATGAACGAAGAAAAGACATGGAATAATATTTGTCTTTAAAACTAGCCTCCATACTTGAGCAAATAAATTGTGAATTTTTGCTCAATTCTTTGAGGAAATATTATCATTATTATATTCAAAATCCATATTAACCCCATAATAAATTTCTTGAATGCCTTGATGTTGCTTGAGGAATTTCCTAGGAAATAACCCTCCTATATACCCTTTGCCCTTAAAAAGATTATGGTTTTGCACAGCTATTTGCAAAGCATCTGTTTGCTGAAATTGCTCCCTCACAAATTTCCCTGCTACTTTCTCAACATCTCCTAAGGATTGAAAGAAATCCATTAAATTTGAAAGGAAAATCGACAACACTTGAGAAGGCTGAAGAATCCTTCTTGCTTTGGGGCTGAAGAATCCCTATTTTAGATATTGTTATATGTTTTATTCAAATTAATCTTCATTTATTCATGAGAAACCTTATGAATACTTAAATATCACATAATTTATAATCCTTATCTCATGCTTAAAACAATAGATATTTTTTTGTAATTGAAACAGAAAAAAATAATATAATCACATTTTTTATGTTAATCTCTTGTTGAATTCTAGGTATGAAAAATATGAAACTCTAAATTATAAAATATAATTGCACTATAAATGGAATGAGTTCATAATATAATCACCCTTATGATTACTGTTGGCATTGAAAATACACAAATCATAAGGTTTGACTTTTTCAAAAGCCACAATTTACATAAGACAAAAATAAAGAATAGGATTGACATTTGTAGTTATATATCTTGTGTAAAATTATTGGCATGTCTAAGGATATTGGCACCATTTACATATAGATACCATGAAATGATGAAAAAAAATAAAATTCTAAGTGTAAAGCAAAGAAAAAGAGAAAATTATTAGAAGATAAGTAAATGGGTACTATGACTATGAATGTGAAATAAAAAACCTCTAATTTACTTAAAGAGATATAGAGGGAAGGCAATTTGAAATGAGACCCCAAGGAATAAATTTAGGTCTATACATTTATAAGGATATATAAAAAATTTATGAGATACAAACATATATGTTTTGACTCTTGTAGAAGCCATAATTAACTTAGGAAAAAATAAAGAATATGGTTGAAATTTGTGGCTATCTTTTTGTAAATTATTCGTTAAGAAGAAATGAAAATAGCATTTCAACCATAAAGATGAGGAAAAATTATGAAATTTATTAGAAGATAATTAAATAAATTTTATGACTTTGAATTTGAAATATTAAACCTCTAGTTATCTTAAAATATATATAGGCAAGACCAATTGGAATGAGCCCCTAAAGAATAGGTCTAGGTCTAGATATTATTTAGGTATATCACCAATTTTATAGATATGACACATTTTGATTACTATTAAATGACTCTTTATTTTTCTTTATTCTAAGATGTAGCTATCGATGCTAAATAACATATCTATTTTTAGAAAAATCAATATAAAAGATGCTACAATATATTATTCTCAAGGAATATATTTTTGAGTGGATTTATGATTTAAAAAGAACATGTGCCTTGAGGTCCTGATATATCTTGATGTATTTAACATATATTTTGTAAAGATAAGTACATTTATATTTTATTTTAGAATTATTTAATTTTTTAAATACATACATGGACACTTAGTTTCTAATTTTTAGTTAAGAGGTACTTTTTCTTATATAGACAAAATTTATTTCATTTTAATTGAAGAGCTATTTTATTTTTCAATAAATCATAAAAGTGATGCTAAAATTTTCAAAATGTTATAAAAATATTTTTTACTTTTAATTTGATTTCAAGATTTATTCAATTTTTTATATTAATATTATTTTTAGTATCTATCTACAGAACTTCATAAATTCATAAAAAAAAATTAAATAGATAAGAAAAGAAATGGATGTGATTTATTCTAACATTTACTCAAAGACATAAACAAAAACAACTAAATAGTCTAATAAGGGGCTAGTTAATATAACAATATTGGATGAGTAGAATGAAAGGGTAGCCAAATGTGTGAGAGGATGGCCAATGAATGGATGATAATGTGAACGAAAATACCAATTGATAAGTATTGAATAATGTGATAAAGGATATCATTAGTTTTAATGTAACAATAATCATAGAAGAATAAGGAAGAATTAGTGATAGATGTTATATAGACAATACTTTGGGTTTGAGGGATTTTTCTGGACTTTTAGAGATGCAGAAACTTATAATAATTATTGCCTCCTCATTGTATGGTATTTTGAATGTGGGAGTTCAAGCTTCTATTACCATGCATTTTCTATTGGACCCAAACTAGTCATTAGAGAGAAGAAACATGTTTGATGTGTTTTAGTCCTTAAGCTACACTACAGTCCCATCATTGCCCACAAGGACATATTTACCGCATGAGAAATTGGTAGAATATTTTCTTAACTTCCAATCTTATATCTTCTTTTTGGAACTAAAATATTTTTTATAATATTTTAAGTTGGGACCAATTTATTTATTTTCAAAAGGAGACTAAATTAATTTTATAAATCTCATGTAATGTTCAGATAAATATTTTAAATCTTTACTTAAAATGTAATTAAAAAGGTGCCCTTTTGGATTTAATTTAAAAATATTTTGAAATAATTGGAGGGAAAAGTAAATTAAATGAAAAATAGAGAAGTGGACTTGGTCTAAGTGGATGCAGATTTCAATTTTGGCCATAGAATTAAATTATATTATTTTGATAGTATGATATTAATTGGATCACACCACTACAAATTACAGTAAATATTATCCACTTTTAAAAAATAATACACCAAAAAATATTATTATAGGAGCCTTAAAGGAACCCTAAAATTTCCCAAAATGAGAACTTATCAACAACACCTATGATAATCTATAATTTATAGAAACATTAGGAACACAAATTAAAATCCATCTACACCACTACGTATGCCAAAAAATTAACTCCAAATAATTTTAAAGAAAAGCTCAAAAAATAGAGAATTGATGACTAAGTTATGAGCTTTTGAGGTTCAAATAGTGAAGGGAGTCTAGTTAGAGGGTCAATCTATTGATGTCACATTGATTTCATGCTAATGCTAGCAACACCTATGACTAGAATATTCCTCAAATTCCTAGAACATAATACTAAGTTCAAAGTCATTTTTAGATTTTCATAAAACTATTGATTTTATTTTAAACCATCATTTAATAGCAAGAAACTACTAATGTTGATGGGATGTGATTTCATGGATTGTAAAACTATTTCACCCCTGATAGGGAATATTCTTGAATATATTCTAACTATCAGGGTTTTCTACTTGTTGATGCAACCACCACTGGAAGGGTCATTTTTTCTCGGCACATGGTAGTCTCTAGCTACATGGTATAGGTCGCATAAAGAAGGTCTATAATACCATAATCTATTCATGGTATAAAACAATTTTTTAATTTTTCAAATATATAAAAAAAAGTATATTTTTTATTCAAATGATACCGTTAACAACATAGAGATGACACAAGTTGAGGTAGTGTAGAATATTCAACCTATGCAAGAAATATTCCTTGTAATCCTATAGCCAAGGAGGGGATTTTTCTTGGTGTCTTTGAGAAAAAATTCCTAATTTTGATGATTGGATAGTCAATCTTAAGGTTCTTGGGCCTCCTAAATGTGATGGTAGGGTCCAACAGCCCAAAATGCTTCAAAATTGTAGCTAAATTTTAAATTTGGAAACTACCTCCCAACTTCAAACCCTTGTAGATCTAGCTAACATGGCCAATTTTGAAAAATCAAAAGGAAATATTATCTTTCTTGGACACTCTAAATTCAATGGTGATCTTAGATTTGCACCAAAATGCTCCAAATGAATATGTAAAATAAATCCATAAAGAGGAATCTCCCCAAATATGGTATTTCTATCATTTTTTTAATTGTCTACTCCATAATTCAATGCAATAGAAGATAATAATCAACCTTTGAAGATACACCAAGATTTGCAACCTAGTTATTTCAATGAATACTAACAAGAAGCAATCCCATAATATTTGATACCATGTAAAAGTTGATATAGAATTCTCTACACCATATAATATTTGGCTAAATATTGTAGTCACCCAAGATCTAGAAACTTCTATAAAAGCACAAGAGAGATCAAATGTGAGAGAATACTTATATTCTATCAAATGATGTAAATAAACAATGATGATCTAAATTGAGATTAAAAGATGAAACCCTTGGGTACATAGACCAATGTGAGGCATATGATTGCATAAGATTATGAAGTGTCTTAATATTATGGCTTGAGACATAAAGTGATAGCTATCCTATGTGTACCCTAAGTAAACTTAAATAACTAGTGTGAATAGGACTTGTGTAATTAACTAGCTAGGTAAAATGATTAAAAAATTGAATGATATTATTTTCTTAGTTATTTTGAGTCAAGGATGCCATTTGGGTTATCAATTTAATAGTTCAAATAGTCTAAAACCATTTAGTAGGTTGATTTTATACAATGCATATTACAGTATGAAGTTGAGGCTATAGATTTCAAAGAGGTTATTTTGATATTTGTCTAAATTTCCACCATTAAATACTTGAGGCATAAAAAATGTAGCTACATCAAGAGCCCTAGAAGGACCATGTTGTTTGATTATTCGGTTCCAATAACATGTAGCTTAAATATTATTTATTTGGTTTCACTAACATATAGATTTATATTTATTCAAAAAAATAAATGATGATTAGCAAGTTGGATGATATTGTTTTGTTAGTCATTTAGAGTCAAGTAAACCATTTAGGTCACTCAATCAACAGTTCATTTTTTTAAACACAGTTATTAAGGAGACTCTATAAAATTCATATTACTAGTTCTATAAAAGCCTAAACACTTTTACATTTATACTACCACCCATTATATATGTATAGAGAGTGAAAGGTTTTTGAATAAATAGGGAAACTACACAAAAGGGTGACTTAGAGAAAAATTAACATAAAATAAAATATAAACATTTTAAATAGGAAAATAGATAATGGTGTGTTTATAATAGATAATTGAGACAGATAATTGAGACCCAAAATCTATCTATCACTATTTTTACTTTAAAAAAAAAAAACAAAAAAAAAATTATATTTACCTTAGGCACATTACTTGCATGTGTTGAATTCTTTACTAAAAAATTGTAGGCCACTCCCATCAAATCCATTAGCAACACTTTCTAACTCTATACAAATATTTTGTTGTTGTATTGTAAGAACTTTTGACTTTCTTCTTGTGATTGCAATAATTCAAAAACATAATGCCATTATAAGAATATATAATAATATAATGAGAAACTAAATGAATATTATACACTATAATACTACCTAGAAATGATAGCTATTAAACCTACTTTAAAAATTCTTGTAACAATCTTTTCATAAGTGAAAGGAGGAATTCTTTCATTATTAGAGAAAATATGGGTTGATGAAGCAAGTGCATCAAAATAATATGTGGTTAGTTTAAACTTAACCACACAAATAGTACTAAATTTTTAAATAAATTTAGACTATAGGAACCGAGTAGCATGACCCCCTATAAACTGCAGTGTGGCAGGTAGAATTTTAATGTGACTGGAAACGCTGGTGCGACTCGCCCTTTGATACCACAAGGGTGGGGGGAAACTAGACCTCATGATCAACCTCTTGCAACAAGACATGTTTAGCCAACCAAGCTAGGGCCCTTGCTCCCAACTAGTACTAAAATTTATACAACAAATATTGATCTTATTTTGTCTATAATAAGACTAGCATGTAATTGATAGGTTTATGTATCTTACTTTTTACCTAATTCATGAGTATGATGCACCAAACAAGATCATCAAAGAAGTTCTATAGCCAACTTTTCTTTCACATGAGTTATGATAGTTACATAATCAACCATTACTTGTTCACTTGTTAACCAAGTTTGAGGTTTGGCCCCATTATACATACTTAGATGATATTTTAGAATTCTTTTGTGAAAATTCAACTTGACTATATCAAAACAACCAAACTGAAAGTTGTTCTACTTGAATGATTTAGCGTCTTCTTCTGCAATGTCCTTCCAAAAGAAAGAAGCTCCATCCTAACATAAAGAACCAAATATGAAAACATGTTGTGAGATCATTAATGATCTATATATATGTTAATTTATTTTAAATTTATTGATTTGTGAAGAATCATCTTGTCTTTTTTCTAGTCATGAACTATAGGGAAATATTCCCCACCCCTTGTAAGTTGATAATTCGGAAAATATCTCTAGCCCAAAATACTTATTTATCATTTTGTTAAAGTGCTTATATTCTATCAATAGGTTTATATTTCAATTTTATCACACTTTTTAAATCCTCCAATTTGTTCATGAACTAGCAAACCACAATCTATCCCCAGGTTACAAAATGTTGACTTCTCTACATCAATTTATGCACTTGTATTTAATGGTAACCTTTAGCAAGATCCTTATTATAAAATGCTTCCTGAGTAAATAAACCTAAAAAAAGTTAAAAACTATATTTAGAGTATTCCAACCCATAAATGCACAAAATTCTATAGTTCACTCAAGGAATGGTTTCAAAACTATTCCATAAATACCAAATAGCTAAAGAATATTAAGGCATGTAATATCAATTTTGGGGCCCCCATATTTTGAATGCATATTCTTCATAGAAAATGTGCTCTTATAGATACTTCAACAAGTTCTTTGCAAGGTGGCTTACATATTCATGTTGTGATTTCTTTCATGCAAAGAGGAAACATAGATCTCCAATATCCTAAAGCTCCTTAAATACTCATTCTTATGGATCCATGTGAACCAAAAACTTGATATACTAACATAAAATTGTTATAACATTCAAATCCTTTTGTAATCATGAATTAGTGAGCTTATTTTTAGTAGGAACATTTAACCCACAAAAACTCTACCATCACCTATCTCATCTTTGTTGTATACATGGTTTTCATTGTACCAAAATATTGACCTGTTAACACCTGATACAACTGCCAGAGTTAATGAATCCACTAGAGGCAGTTAAGTCATGTCACAAATCCAAGCGTTGCACTGCACAACACAAGAAGACCAAAGGCACACACCTTGCAACAATCCCCCAACACAAGTGAGGGGTTTGAACCCATGACCCGGGCTTTGATACCAATTGTTGCATAGATGGTTGTCGTTGCACCAAAAGATTGGCTTGTTAATGCCTGATACAACTGGTAGTTAATGAATTCATGGGAGACGATTAAGCCATGTCATGATCCCAAGCACTACACTACACAACACAAGGAGACCAAGGGTGCACACCTTGCAACAATCTTTCAATGAGGTTGAAATAGCTATAGATGTTTCCCAACCTTTACTTTCAAGAAAAGGTAAGTAGCTACCACTACCCTAGTGGAAAATGAGATGACATATTTTTTCCTTTGGTCTCTTTAAGTATTTTTTCCATAAAAAAGGAAGAGACCATGTTAGTATGAGATAAGGAACGTATTTCATAGCAACAACCCAAAACATTTTTCTAGGCTCCCAAATTGCTTGTGCTTCTAAATTATGAAAAGTGAGCTTGTGGGAAACACCTTTTACTAGCATTTCTAGACAACTCCATACCCATTATTCAAATGTATCTAGCGGCTCCCCACCAATTACAACAAGTTTCATATGCCCAACAAGGTAGTATTCATTGAATAAATATAATTCTATGTTATTTGTTAATTAGTGAATTCAATCTTAGAGAGGGTGTCTTTGTGAGAAAATTCTAAAAGAAAGGTGCAAATAAATGTCATCAACATCTAATCATGTCTTATTGTCATTAATAACAATTTCATTGTGTCTTTCTAAATGCTCTAATATGTGAGCTACATAAAAATGAACCCGTAATTTCATTGTTTGTGCATAAAAATGAGACTACGTGATAATAATTCTCTTAAATTGAAAATTGATATCAATGTTTTTAGAATATTTATATTCCCTTGTTAGTAAGGGATAAGTGAAGAAAAACCTTAAGTGACTATAATTATAAACATGATCAAAACCAATTGGCTAGAGAGTCCTCAAAGGTGACAAGTATTCAACAATAAATATTACTTGAAGTAGATGAAAATGAGAAAGGCTTGAAGAAAAACATAGCAAAGGAAAGAAAACATAAACTAGCATTGATCCCCAGCCCTAAAATTCCTGATTGCAAATGGGTATTCTATTCTAATCCATGGACTAATTCAGATATATATTTGAATGAGCCCAAAATTGGTCTTTTATGGTCCATTTCATTGGAATTAGTTTTTTGAGCAAGGCTCAATAGGGAAGCCAAACATTATGATGCATCCTTTTCAAAGACGTAAAAAGACAAGGAAGATGACATGTTTAAATGAATAAGGTAGCAGACTTAAGTTAAATTTCCTTGCATATTTGAGGAATCAAACAGTTAATTTCCAAAAAAAAAAATATATATTATCTCCATAAGGTTTAGCCATATATTGTTGAAATATTAAGTGAAAAAGTCATAGAAGCAAGCCCAAAGCAACGGTCAAGTGTCTTTGCCCAAGTAAACTGCACAAAACCATGTACAATGGGTGTGTGCTCGTGTACACATTGCTAGCGCACATGAGGTTCTAGGTTTGAACATGAACACTCACAAGGTTCTAGGTTCAAATATGAACATTGAAAATAAAATAAGTTCATTTTGAAACTTGGGTTTTAAATAATTAAATTTTATATTTGAAAAATATTAATATAATTTATGCATGAAATGTTTAGCCTTCTAGTTTCTTTTTTTCTTGTAGATATTTTGATATTTGGTGGTGCAAATCTCCAAAATAGACATTAATATTTCAATACTTGGAAGAGAAAGAATTCACAATTGTATATATATAAATTAGAAATTTTACATTGCATCATATTTCTATTTACTTTAGCATAAAAAATTGTACACATTTTAGTGTATTAATGATATGTGTAAAGATAAATTATAATCAATGCCAAAAAAAAAAAAATCATATTTTATATGTTCTACTAATAAATCAAACTAGTATAGATACCCTCACACCGATCTTACTTTGGATCCTCTCCCCTATATCCTATTTCAACATTCTCTTTCCCTTGTGTTGTTTCTGTTGTACGAAGATGAGAAAGAGAAGCGCAGCAGCAGCAGTGCACCCATTAAAGAGCCATCAATACATGTCTTCGAAGGGACATCTAACTACCTGCATTCTGCTTGCTCTTGAGATTCAACTGATTTTCCTCATAGTTGCATTAGCAGTGTATACAGGTGGAGGGCAATATGAGTCTCTGGAAACAAAGCTAATCCAGTCAAATATCCGCGACAACAATGCCCATAACCATGACGACGCGCAGCGTCAGATGCGCTTCTTAGACCTGGCAGAATCGCGGTTACACAGAGCTTATCAAGATGAACATCTGCATTCATTAAATGGAACTACTGACAAGCTAAAGGCGGTTCCTCTTTCCGAATTTTGTAGAGTAACTTCAGCCAAAGATCGCCCCAGATACGTCGTCTTGAGAGACGCGGTTCTTGCAGAACGCAAGCTCTATCTCCCCTCGACAATCGACTGCAGGGCGTTGCCCAGAGATAAAGATGTAAATCTCACAACCAAATTTAACCGAGGCCAGAGATCCACCCCAAAGGTGGAGCTAATGGTGGTTCTCTCAGCAAAGACAGTTCAAGATTTTGAGCCGCATCTGTCATGCCACGAAAGAATCTACGAGCCGTCTATTTTGTTCTCCTTCATCAACTGGCCGCAGTACGGGCATGCAATATTCAACGGGATTCCGCTGTTGTGGGAAATTTTCAGTGATCTTTTCCACGATGCGGGGACCAACATTCGCCTCTACGCATACGGCGACAGTATTGAAAGCCACGAGAAACAGCAAGCGCAGGAAAAATCTCCATTCTTTGATATGAAAAGTCTGGATCCATTGATGAGCATGTTCAGTGGGCAGCCAGTGAGGGCACTGGCTAACTTGCTCAAGCAATCGGATAGGCATCCGGTTTGCTTCTCTTATCTGGTGGTGGGCTTGTCCGGTGCACATCTGGATCACTACAACTTTTACGCGCCGTTGAAGAGATGGCGAGAGTTTTCCAGTGCCGTGAGATCTCACTTCAATGTAAAAGACCCACCTAGGGATGAGCATTCTAGTTTGCAAAGAGTGGCGCCGCAAGACGCTTGAAAGCAGGAGAGCAATCCAGACGAGGAACTGGGAAACATGAAGGCGATATCATGGAAGGATCTGCCTGGGGGCCCCCGACTTACAATGCTGAACAGGAAATCAAGCAGAGTGATAATAAATATTGGAGAGCTTCAGAGGATCGCAGTGGAGAGCAGGTATTTCAAGAGCGTGGAGTTGGTCTATCTGGAAGAAATGAATGTGGAAGAGCAGGTGCAGCTCATGGGTGTGACAGATGTGTTGTTCGGAATCGATGGGACGGGGCTCATGAATGGATTTTTTCTTCCTGAGGGAGGGGTGATTGTGCATGTCCGACCATTTGGCTGCAACGAATTTCTGTCAGGAAAGGGAGTAAATTTCGATCGCCTGTTTGCTGCGAATCCAGGGAGAGTGATCCGTTAGGAGTCGGGAGAGCGGAACAGCAGCAGATTCGCCACAAATATAACGGAGGTGCCGCAGCTTGCGTTCAATCATAACTCATCTGTAACAGCGAGATATAGATTCTCTTTCATTATGAAGCAGGACACATTGGTGGATCCACTCGCCTTCCGCTGCATTTTGGATACCTCGAACAAGCTATTGCATGGAGTCCCTGTCGACTGGCATTTCTATCGCTCCTGCACACGCTCAGTCTTCCTTTGATCGTCATGCTCTGCAGTTTACATTAGTTCATCTCCATACGCAACTGCTTGTCCTAAGTCTTGTTCATTGGGATTTTCGATTGTGAACAGGGAAGGGGAAAACCCAGACTAATCGAATTAAACAATCTAATTGTTTTGAAAGGTTTTGTCATTTATTCGGTTCCGTTCTTCAATGTACTCTTGTTTTTTAACAAAATATTGGTGTATTTTGTTTTCCGTATATATATCAGAACAAAAGTAAGTCTGTTTATCTTTTATTTTCTTTTTGGATGAATAGGCGTTAATATTTATATTAAAATAAGATAAAATTATACATATTCACAAAAAAAAATTGGTTGGTAAAAAGGTATACTCCGATAGTCATATGGATAGAGCCCAAAAAGCATAAAGTCGCATGGGCCATGCCTAGAAACTAGGAAATATAAAAAACAAGATAAAAAAAATCCACTAGGCAGCCATGGCAGTGTGAACAGAGGATGTTGATGTTTTCCGTATATTCATTTTACTATCACTATTGGAAGTGAGAGGAAGACTTCATTTACCAAACTACATGGTTGAATCCTGATAGCCATATCATAAAATATTGGTGTATTTTTTTTTTCATATATATATTAGAACAAAAGTAAGTTTGTTTATCTTTTATTTTCTTTTTGGATGAATAGGCGTTAATATATATATTAAAATAAGATAAAATTATACATATTCACAAAAAATGTTTGGTTGGTAAAGAAGTATACTCTGATAGTCATATGGATAGAGCCCAAAAAGCATAAGGTCGCATGGGCCATGCCTAGAAACTAGGAAATATAAAAAACAAGATAAAAAAAATCCACTTGGCGGCCATGGCAGTGTGAACAGAGGGAGGCGGATCCTTGTCATCTGGCTTGCCCCATACAACAATGGGGTCAAGAGTGACGTTAGGAGGATTCTAGCCATCATCACCCTTGCCTTTTTCTTGTTGAGGAGAAATCGCCAAATCCAAACATCAGAACCATTTAAAAATTTAGATAGATTAACAATAGACAATCAACAAGAAAAGATAAATCCTCTAAATCTTAACATGTATTCCTCTGATGAAGATTGTACATGCTCTGAGTATTAGAAGGAATATTTAATTTATGTAAAAAAATTAGATCAATAGGAAAGACATTTAAAAATAATTAGTAATAATAAAGATAACTAGAGGGGAATAAACAAGAACACCACAAGAACTAGCACAACAAGAAGAAGCACACATGTAGAAATCGAGAATTGTAGTCAACATTCATAAAATTGTTAATATGTCTAGTCAAGTCCTAGACATTGCAATCCCA
Source organism: Sequoiadendron giganteum (assembly GCA_007115665.2). Classification (NCBI taxonomy): domain Eukaryota; kingdom Viridiplantae; phylum Streptophyta; class Pinopsida; order Cupressales; family Cupressaceae; genus Sequoiadendron; species Sequoiadendron giganteum. The sequence goes on along the minus strand of CM021103.1, from coordinate 165,672,659 downwards.
ATTATTGCTAGTATCAACCTTGTTGTCATTTAAGTTAGAAGCTAATTTAGCAAAAAGAGAAGTACCAATATATTCTCCTTCTATTTTAGTACCGTTCCACTTATCAACATTGAAACTATGAACGAGGACGTTGATGTTTTACGTATATTCATTTTATTATCACTATTGGAAGTGAGAGGAAGACTTCATTTTGAAATGATCAACCAAGATTTCAAAGCTAGATTATAGAATAATTTTAGTAAAATGCTTTACCTTAGCTTCTAAAAGAGCTTGGTAAATGGTCATAGCCTTGGAAAAATTATAAGAATCACTACTAAGACTATCAATAAACCAAGACTTAATCCTATCATTATGGTCATAACAAACACCTTATATACTAGCATTTCCAAGGTTATCTTTCCAAGCTTCATCAACATTAATTTCAACCAAGCCTATAAGAGGAATTTCCCATTTAGTAAGTTAAAATTATTGAGGGATATTATTGGAAGAGGTAAAAGAGGGGAAACCCATATGGAAATACCAATTCTTACTAGAACATTGAATACCCACCAAGAATTGATTGATAATAATGAATCTAGACTTGATAGGTTTCTTTTTAATTGGCCACAATTCTAGTTTAAACCTAATTTATATGTCTAGTTGTATCATTGAAAATCCTCTTATTGTATTTCTACATAACATTTTAGCATATTAGACAAGAACCAATGTCATGCAATAAATTAAGGGTTTTAGCTTGAAAGAAGGTTTTGGTTGATTTACAAGAGTCCTAGATAGAATCACAAATATTCCATGGAATTTCTAACAAATCACACTACAAATAGTGAAGGAAAGTGATAAAGGGTTCGGCTAAAACAAGATGTGTTCCAAACTCTTCGTCTTGGAGGCAAAAGTAAATTTATTGAAACTAGTAATCCTACCATTTTAGATATTATCATGATAAATAAAATTATCTAAAGCTAAAAGTCACATGAATGCATTAATTTTTTGCCAACATTTAAGATGATAGAATTTTTTCTAAATCTTAGACTTCTTAACTTCCACATTCTTTACAAAAATAATTCTATAACTAATTTGCATCATGTAGATCCTAAAATAGTTTGAACCCCATCCAATAAAATATAAATATTTATCTAAATAATTCATTTAGGATGTTAAAACATGAGTTATTCTTTCAATAAAAAGAAAAAATTATTGAATTGGCCAAAGATCTTTAAGTTTCTATTTTTAAATCTTCACATTGTCCTACATGACCCATACTAAAAATTAGAAACATAACTTTGAACAACTTTGACACATTTATATTTTAATTCAAGGATACCATAAAATTCCATAAAAGAGGGATATGTTTATTCCCCACATCATCACATAAAAGAGAAAGTTCATACTTCCCTATATTTTAAAAAATGATAGATTTGATCAAACTACTACCCAAATTTGAGAACCTCTACCAAGGGTCAACATCCTAAGAAAGGAAGAATGAGTCTCTAAAGTCGAGTACTTGAGATTAGGCATTCTCCCTTGAATATATTGTTCCTCCCCACACCATCTCTAATAATTTGGCAAGAAGAGCTATATTGTTAAAGAGGGAAGATCTCATGCCTAAACCGCCTCTCTTTAGGTAATTTTTTGTATCCTAGTTAACCAAATTCCTTTTCTTTTTCTCTAAATTTTCTTCTCAAAGTAAATTTTTCATCTTATATTCCAAATCATAATTGATTCCTTTTAGATATACAAGATTCATAAATCTATAAACTATGAGAGCTTAAATCATAGCTTAAAAAAAACTCTATGTCTACCTTGTAAGGTTTGTGTTCTTTATTACATCATTCTAACTGACTATATACTTAGTTATAGATAGTTCTCTTAGTTTTCTCTATAGAACCAAAAAAAAATTGTATATAGCATCGCCTCATGTTCATAATAATAAGACATTTCTTCTACTCATGACCTTTTGATCATTCACTTCAATTCATCATGGTATCAAAGAATAATTGTTTACTTTGCCAATGAAAATTGTAGAGGAGAATAAAGGCATTAAAAATTTCAATTCAAGGGCATTACAATTTGTAGAAAAGGAGTGGCATTGGAATTTGATGTCTGAAGCATACGCAAGTCATTTGAAGGCTAAATAAGAAGATTGGAATAGAAGGAAGCATGGTGAAATTTATAGTGAAGGAAGCATGGTAAAATGTACAATAAAGGGAAGGCATTGAAAGGAGGAACCTAAAATTGTTTGGCAATGGTAAAAGGTGATTAATTATAGAGGCAACAAAAATTATAGATATTGAGAGAGGCATGATAAGTTTAAAAGTGTTGTTTCAATCCACAAAAGCATTGATGTAACATGAGATTAGTGTAAAGAAGCAATCTAAAAGTGGTAGAATGAAGCATTGAACACATGTTGTTCTATCAATGGTAGTCTAAAAAAATAGTAGAAGAAGAGGCTAAAAATGATAAAGCAAGGAAAGGTGCATCAAAATTTTATTCTCTCCTAAATTTATATTTTACAAAAAGTAATATACTCAGAAACTATTAAAATATATATATTATTTACTACATTTGAATATTTTAATTTAGGAGAAAACATGTAATTTATTTTTGGAAATTCATTAGTAGTTTTGAATAACTCTTTTAAAATAAACCATTAGTTTAGTTATAAGTTGTAGGCATGATAAGAATCCTCGAAATACTAGAAATGGCTAATAATGTGCCAAAAATTATGCTTCTTGACTCTCAAGTTCAAAAAGGTGATAATTATGCTACTTGAAAAACTAAATTTCAAACCTAATTGGAAGTTAAATACCTTTGGGATATAGTTTCTTGGAACACCACTAGACCTACGCATGTTGGTGCAAATTAAACCAGGTTTGACAAGGCTAATAATAAGGCTAAACTAATAATTTTTAGGGTGTTTGATGACCTTCAACATCATATTAGAATACCCACCAATACAAAGATTCTTGGGATCAACTTAAAAAAATAGAGTCCAAAATTCAAAATCAAATCCTCTAATTGCAACATCAATTGCATTTCCTTCAAACATAACACGAGGAGAAAATATAGACATTTCTTACAATCTAGTAGAAAAATTTAGGACATCACTAGAACCATTATGGGAAGAAGTAACAAATGTATTTGTTGGACCTATATTCCTGAGAGCGCTAATTTATTTGTTTTGTGTTTGTTACCTATCATAATGTGGCAAATAAAACACCAGCATTTGGATATTTGGTAAAATTTCATCAACAAGAATAGATCGATGGTGAAACATTAGATTCTCAAGAAAATCAATCCCTCACAACAAATTAGAAGGGAAAAAAAATTGAACATTAGAGTGGTCTATCAGGATTAACAAAACCAAATCCAAAAACTCTTCCAAGAAAAAAGAAATGTCTCATCTATGGAAGGAAGGGAAATGATCTCAAATATTTCTTATATAATTCCTATGCTATTAGTGAATCCAATAAGATAAATCCATATAAACCTTCTCAAGGGGAGAAGAAGAATAATTCCCATTGACAGAAAAACCAAATAAGCTATATTACAATCCACAAGAAATTCACTCAGATCAAGAGGTGAATTCACAGGTGAGGATTTTTTATTCTACCTTCAAGAACATGGGAACCAAAGATAGTTTAACACTATTCGCATCCCTTAATAGAATGATTTTTCAAAGAGGCACAATCATACTATTGTTGAAATGGTGTGATGTATGTTGAAAGATAAAGATTTGGTTCCTACATTATAATTTTAAGTAGTTCACACAAAAATATATTTTTTGAATTGAGCACCCACCAAAGTACTTGAAAATATCATACCTAAAGAAGCATGAACATGGAATAATCACTCTATATCATATTTCAAAATGTTTAGATATACAAATTACACATGCATATTGCAAAGGTACAAAGAACAAAATTGGATGGTAAGTCTTTGAAATATATTTTCCTTTGGTATAGTTCAAATTTAAACATATATTGACTTATGGATGCATTAACGATGAAAGTGTACATTAGTATGGATAGTTTTTTTATGAAGAAAGAAGATTTAGGACCTCTTCCTCACCATCCCTTAATAGTTATCAACCACCAAATATTCTTGAAATTGAATATGAGGAACTTGAAAAAGAAGCAAAAGAAGAGGTTATGTTCCCACTAGATCAATTTCCCACTCTTTCACCACCTCCATCCTCATATCATTCGAAAAAAATCATAACTGGTACCAAGCCACTATAAAGGATTATAAAGATGATGCAATTATAGCTACAACTCTCACTAGGCCCAAAATTTATAGTAAGTATCCTGGAGAGGTAAATATGGCTCTCACGTGTAAAGTTATTCAAAGTTAGAACAATAAATATTTCAATAGGCTCTTGAGTTACCGCCTTAGAAAGATTCCATGGATGTAGAATATCAAATATTACTAAGGAACAATACATGGGAACTTGTTGATCTTCCACCAAGGAAGAAGACTATTGGATGTAAATGGGTTTTCAAAATCAAGTGTAAGGTATATGGCCCAACATTGATAAGTGCAAGGCTTGAGTTGTGAATAAGTGCTATGTATAGAAGGAAGGTATTGACTATGATGGAAAAAAATCCCTACAATAAAAATCAAAAATATTTGCATGGTCTTGAAAATATTAGTACAATTTGGATGGAAAGTTCATCAAACGGATTTCAAGTGCCTTCTTAATGGATATTGTTAGAGTAATGGGTTATTTACCTAATTAATTAGATCATATTGATTAAGTAATTACGTCTCCTTTGCTCTCTTAAGCTATAGTTAGGATTTATTTTTTGCATTATTAGATTAGGCTATGCTATCTCACTACATAAGATAGTGAAACTTGTAACATGTTGATCTAATCCTCTCCTAGGGTTTGTATCTCCTTCATAAGGATTGTTCATTATTGTAATCAATCAATTTGAGATTTTTACATCAATTCTTTCTTTGCTTGTTGAGCATTTTTGTTCATTTTTTATCTCCTCTTTGTGATAGGATATTTGCTTGCAAGTGATTTATTGGTTTTATGGAGTTGGTTTTTCCACTTCATCAACATGGTATTACAGCTTTAGATCTACAACTTCCTATTCAAAATCTAAGGGATCTAGCCTTGAGAGAATCTTAAGACATGTAATATCAATTTTGGGTCCCATATTTTGAGTGCACATTCTCCATAGAGAATGGTCTCTTATAGATACTTTAAAAATTTCTTTGCAAGGTGGCTTGCATATTCATGTTATGATTTATTTTCTTCAAAGGAAAAAAATAGATCTATAATATATTGAATCTCCTTTAATAATCATTCTTATGGACCCACAAGAACCAAAAGATTGATATATTGATACAAAAAAAATTATGACCTCCAAATCATTTTTTTAATATTGAATTAGTGAGCTCTATTTTTTGCTAGAACATGTAGTCCAAAAAACCTCTACCATCACCTATCTCATCCGACAACAAGGTTGGCATGGATACAAATGTTTCCCAACCTTTCCTTTCAAGAAAAGACAAGTAGCTACCACTACCATGGTGGAAAATGATATGAGATATATATTCATTTTCCTTCTTCAAGTATTATTTCCATACAAAAGGAAGATTCCATGTTAGTATGAGATCATGAATTTATTTCTTAGCAACAACCCAAAAAAAATTCCAGGCTCCCAAATTGCTAGTGCTTCTAAATTGTCAAAAGTAGCCTGTGAGAAACACCTTTTTAACATGTCCAAACAACTTAATAACCCATTATTTTAATATATTTGGTGGCTCCCCACCAATTACAACAAGTCGCATATGTCAAAAAAGGTATTATTCATTGAATAAATATAATTTTATGGTATTTGTTAATTAGTTAGTAGTCTTAGTGAGAGTGTCTTCATGAGAACATTCAAATAGAAGAATGCAAAGAAAAATTATCAACATATTATCATGCCTTATTATCATAAAAAAAAAATTCATTGTCTCTTGTTTAATGCTTTAATATGTTAGTTGCATAAATATGAACCTACAATTTTATTGTGTATGCATAAAAATGAGGCTACATGATAATCATCCTATTAGAATAAGGAAATCTAGGAAATCAAAAACACGCACAAATGAACAAAGGAATATTGTATTAACTTCCCTATAGAATGAAAGAAGGAGCAACCTTCTTTAATGGGAACAACCTCCTGATCAATATGCATAAGATGTGGAGATCAAGATCAAGATCCACCTGAAGTGGAAAGAAGTGGAGTGCACAACTCACTCATCAAGACAACTAACTAGGCTTAAGTAAGCCAGGTGTAAATCAATGAGTACACCAACACCCCCCCTTAAGCATAGCTTGGGTGGAAAAAAGATGGGTCTCAACTACAAGGCCATTTTAGGTACCCATGCACAATGCAAAACTCTCAGAAACAGAGAAAGATAGAAAACCCAGTGGGAAAAAACTATCCTCCAAAAAGAGAGAAAGCCAAAGATGTACAAGTGAAAGAAGAAGAAAGAGAGAAGGAGGACTCAAGACCCCCCAAGAAATACCTCTATCATAAAAGTAAAATACGATTTTCTCATGGGAGAAAATAATAGGTATATGAGACCCCCCCATCCTACATATCATACTGCAGTGAGGCTGAATAGTCGACAAAGGATGTAGATGTACATCCAAGAATGTTGAAAAATATTCCTTCCATTAGGAAGAAATGAAACAACCTAAAGATGCAAGATATCTCCCCATTCCAAATAGGAATATAGAGGAAGATGTATGAATAATTCTGAACCAAGCTAAAATTGATCCAAGGATGATGGTTCCCATTGTGATGTATTTGAAGTGTGCTCATGTGTTCCCATGTCGATGAAGAAGGATTTCATAATCAAATCAGGTCCATGCCTAATATATGGAGATGATGGAAATCTAGAACCATGTGAAGACAGATGTAGAGCATGAATATCCAAAGAGACCAATGGTGATGCAACTTCATCAAAACTATCATCAAATAGAAGATTGATGTCCTCAATGTGTGCTTCGAAGTTAGCAATGTGAGACTCTACAAATAGACAAGAAATGTCAAGTAGGATTGTGTCCCAATCAGCAATGCTAGGAAGACTAATGTGATCTTGTTGCAAAGTACTCAAAGCTTTCAAAGAAGCAACTGATAAATCTAATGAAGCAACAATAGGAGTTGGAATGATGACTTCCACTATGTCAACATGACATTCTTCATGACATGGGATATCATTTTTGATCATTACAAGATCATGTGGGAATGGAGAATCATTTGAGTCTCCATACATCTCCCAAAGTTTGATCCATAAAGCTTGTGGACTCTCAATATCCATGATGACAATCAAAGTGTCATATGGTATATGTAAGTTGATTAATCCAACAATATGATCATTTTTATTAACCCATTTATCTTTTTGAAATTGATTACCAGTTTCAAGGATAAGTCCATACAAATGGGGTAGAAGATTGTGATACCTAAGATGTTTTAGGATGCCTTCACACCAAGACTTATAGTTTCCCTTGTTTAGGTTGATTATTGAAGAATGAGTTATATATCCCATGATAAGAAATGTGTCAACAACTTCCTATGAAACTTTATTTCATTTTGTTAATTATAAAATTTCATGCATAATCTTCAAAAAGAAAAATACAATAAAATGACACTTTATAAATTGAGTGCATGAATTTGTAATAAACTCCCCTTGATTTTTGACACTATCACTGTGCATAAACAAATATTGTTCAAATTGCATTTACAATTTTAGAAATTGCCTAAAAAAGAGGAGAAAATAATTACATGCAAAAAGATTAACTCAAGTCGCACGGGCCGAAAGAGGACCCTATCTGTAGTCACGTAGGTGGGAGCTTCATCATTAGAAGAGCCTTCTCATATCACAAGCACCAATTGTGGTGCGATTAGGCAGATCAGAGGTGCCAAGTGTGACATGATTGAAAGAGAATGTAGTTGTCAAGATGGCACAGCCTGCCACAAATGTATGTGTTGTGGTTATGGATTCCCAAAGAGCTGACTTTGCATTCACCAAATTGTGGTAGGCCTCTCTCAAAAAACCATGAACTTCTCACACCAAGCAAGCAACAGATGCAGCAGACCACCAATCCCTCTAATGAAATCATGACCAACAATGGGTGATTTGAGCCATAAAAGAAATTCATGAAATCATGAATGCTAAAGCTTTCATCGCCTTCAACAAAGAATCTATGTATTCCAACAAAGAATTGCAACTGCAATCACAAGAGTCTCGACTTCAATCAGGGGTCACACGGCTTCCACAAAGAAAATGCATCTCATTATATGGTCTGAGAGTGGCATGTGAATGTAATGAGGCCTAAACTAAGTTCATTGATCTGCATTGAAAGGAATCGACCTGGGGTGAAGTCAGATGTTGACTATGTCTGAAATGGTAGTTCATTCTGTTGGAATGCTGGATACACAGGTTGCCTTGATGAAGCTGTAGACTTCAATGGAGGACCTTTGCCAAGAAGAAATATTCACCCACACATAAAGTATGATAATGACATTCAAAATAGAGATTCTATTATGATGATTTGGATTCTTAATTACAAAGAGTACATATGCTTGATTATATAGGCAAGTGCTAAACCTAAAAAGCATAAGATGTTGCCAAGTGTACAAACCACACTACATGTGACAACATGAAACCCTAACCTAGGGAATGATAACAAGATGGAGATAACTTCTAGAAAAGATAACTCATCTTCTAGAAGGGAATCTTATCTCAATATCTTTATTAAATGATTAAAAGTAACCTAGGACTAATATGATTAATTAACCCTAAGTTAACTTATGCTAGTGTAATAATTAATTAATTAATTACACTAACACCCCCCCCATAAGTGCAACTTAGGGAGACTAGATAAGCATGCACCTAAAACTAAGATGAATGCAAGAAATCATGAATGAGTCCCGGCAACAAGGCCTGATCAGGTACCCATGTACAAATGCAATAAATGGGCCCCCCATAGGAGGGAAATAGAGAGACTAGATAGCCCCCAAAAGGATGTGATCACCTGCAAAAACGGTAAGTGTATGTAGACAAAATATGATCCAATGTCGACAAACAACTTGTCTCCCTTTCAGAAGAAACAAAACCAGGTGCAAGTGTAGAGATGCTTCCCATTCCGGATAGGAATTGAAGGAAGGAAAGGAATAGATGGAGACTTGATTGCCCCCCCAATAATGAAGTGTCCTCAAAACCACTAAGATAAGACTGAAGCCAAACCAATGGTAGATGCTGAAGGAACTCCGATGAAGATGGAGGAAGTCTCATATATGAAATCTCTGAATAGAGGAGTGATATCCCCTCAAGAATGTCATCCAAACCTATAGAAATAGCCAAGTCAACAATCCCTGAAACAAAGCCATCCTGTGATGTCAAGTCTAGAAAACAGAATGTGTCCTGATGAATGATGATGATGGAAGCCTCAATCAATGAATCTGGACAAGGAATCACTAAATGTGAAGGGATACCAACTGTCTCTGATGGAGAAGAAGAATCATCTGAAGCAACCTTGTCAACCTCTTCGGAAGAGTCAAGGCAATCCAAACAAACAACCTCCTGCATAGCATCATGGGGTACTTGATTTGAAACCTGACATTCTGAATCATGACCATCAAGGAAGGGTGGAGTATCTGAATCTCCATATATCTCCCAAATCTTAGTCCAAAGGATGTGAGGACTATCACAATGATCAATAGATTCCAAAATATCACAATCAACATGCATTGCAATCACTGCTAAAACATTATATCTGCTGCAACTCCAAGCAAATTTTTGAATACCTTGACCTGGATGGGGAACCGTACCATACAAATGTGGCAACAATTCAAGTGTTTGGAGATGGTGGATGATCCCATCTCGCCATTGTTTATAGTTTCCCGTGTGCAACATAGTCAAAGAAGGATAATATGCAAGCCCCATAATGTACAAACAAATTTCTCCAAAAATATAAAGACAATGACCTTCAATATCAAATAGAAACTTCCAAAAACTGATATGCAACTAAAGTGATGCCACCCAAATAAAAATTCTTTTCCCAAGCGTCAAGATATCCAAGTTATTGAACAAATGCACCAAATTGAACAAAACCAATGCAAGAGTACCTAGAGCTGAAATTGATAAAGTGAATGGACTGATGAAAAAAGCTTAGAATTACCTTCCTGATGCCACTAGAATCATTGAATTTCAATCAATGGTTGCGAAGATATGAGTTTTTATGTCCAAACTATAGGGTTGTTTTTAGTTGACTGTAGAATTTTCTGGAAGCAAAATTTCCTAGAATGGATGTCACCACTACAAAGAGCACTGAATTTCCTTTCCGACGGTATCTCGTTTGCAGACTTTTGATACCCTGGTGAAAAGATATGATAAAATGAAAAAAATGCCTAGATTAGGCACTTTGCAGGCTAAACAGGCGCAAAAGTTTGGCCCTCAGGCACTGGCTCTAGGTCACTGATGTGACCACAGAGCTAATTGGCAGAAAAAAAAATAGGACCGCCATCGGGCAGAGCACCAGTGGAGCGGCAGCTGAGTGGAGGGAGCGGTGTCGAGGCTGCACCGCTGGGAACAGGCGGAGCCGTCGGTCACGGATAGGACCGGGGGTGACAGGAACGGTTGCCGGAGGATGCTTGGCAAGTGACGTGGGCACAATGTTCGGCGGGAACTACAGTGATGGGCGACCGGATGTGACAGGCGACCAGATGTGATAGGCGGCCAGATGTGACAGGGCCGACCAAAGTCTGTAGATCAGTTGGTGGCTGCGGATCGGCTCAAAAAAAATATATATATATATTTTTTGAATATTGCAAAGATTTTTGCAATTAAAAAAAACTTCAAAGCAAATGTCGATTAAACCTGCAGACTATAGCCCACGAAAAAATATTTATGCCGACTGATAAATAAAATACCAGGTCGCTCGCAGAATTGATTTTTGCCCAAACTATAGAAAATTTTGCCCAAATGGAGAAATAAAAAATGCCCAATGACCTAAAAAATTTTTGCCATGATGGAGGATTGAAAGGGAGGATATTATTTTTTGCAAATGTGTATGGATAGTACAAAATGCAAAAACCCTAGATATACCTCAAATGGCTAAATATGTCCAAATCGGAGCCAAACTTTCTTGATCCTGGGATGAACCTTCACTGGAACAGCTATGATACCATGTTGGAATGTTGGATACACAGGTTGCCTTGATGAAGCTGCAGACTTCAATGGAGGACCTTTGCCAAGAAGAAATATTCACCCACACAGAAAGTATGATAATGACATTCAAAATAGAGATTCTATTATGATGATTTGGATTCTTAATTACAAAGAGTACATATGCCTGATTATATAGGCAAGTGCTAAACCTAAAAAGCATAAGATGTTGCCAAGTGTACAAACCAGACTACATGTGACAACATGAAACCCTAACCTAGGGAATGATAACAAGATGGAGATAACTTCTAGAAAAGATAACTCATCTTCTAGAAGGGAATCTTATCTCAACATCTTTATTAAATGATTAAAAGTAACCTAGGACTAATATGATTAATTAACCCTAAGTTAACTTATGCTAGTGTAATAATTAATTAATTAATTACACTAACACGTTCCTCCTTTGTGGAAAGCGATGCAGAAAATAGTGGCCACCACTGTGTCAAAGGCCCTAGACCAATGAATAGGTTGTGGCACACTAATAAACAGCCTTGGGTTGCTCGTGAACAGAAAACAAACCACGAGCTTGGTAGCTTTTAACACTTCCTACAACTTCTGAAACACACAACAATCAAATATAACAAAATACAACAAATACTTTCAGCTATGCGCTTGCCTTATCTCCCCCTATTCTCACAACTTGCCTTCACAAATTTGATGAGCCCTCAGCAAGATCTCAACTGTGTGCAAATGAAAATCGTGCCACACAGAGATAATTGTGACCTCCAAAAAAAAGTGAATCACGGCCTTTGGTCTGCAAAAAAAATGAATGTCGACCTGCACATCTAGGGAACATGTCAAATTTCACAAAATACAATAATGTTCACCTTTGGCTTGCAAAAATCTCTGATCCATGTGTTTTGATACCATATTAGAATAAGGAAATCTAGGAAAAAGAAACAAGCACAAATGAACAAAGGAATATTGTATTAACTTCTCTGTAAAATGAAAGAAGTAGCAACCTTTTTTAATAGGAAAAAATTCTTGATCAAGATCCACAAGATGTGGAGATCAAAATCAAGATCTACTCGAAGTGGAAAGAAGTGGAGTGCACAACTCACTCATCAGGACAACTAATTAGGCTTAAGTAAGCTAGGTGTAAATCAATGAGTACACCAACACATTCTCTTCAATAGAAAATTGATACAATTTTTTTTACAATGTTTACATTTCCCTATTAGTAAGGTTTTTAATTCGAGAAAAACCACAACTAGCTATCATTATTAACATGATTGAATTCAATTGACTGGAGAGTCATCAAAGATGACAAGTAGTCAACAATAAACATTACATGAAACAAATGAAAATAGGAAATGATTGAAGTAAATCATAGTGAAAGAAAGAAAACATAAATTAGCACCAATCCTCTTCTCTAAAATTTATAATTGCAAATGGATATTTTGTTCTAATCTATAGTCTGATTCAAATATATATTTGAATGAACCCAAAATGGGTTTTATGGTCCATTTCATTAAAAGAAATTTGTTGAGCAAGACTTAATAGGGCAGCCAAACATTATAATGCATCAAAAGATTTTAATAATTAAATTTTATATTTGAAATAGATTAATATAATTTATGCATCAAATGGTGAGCCTTAATATTTGGTGGTGCAAGTCTCCAAAATGGACATTAATTGCACATTACTTAAAGAGAAAGAATTGACACTTGTATGCATATAGACTAGAAGTAATACAATACATCTTATTTATGTTTGATTTAGGATAAATGTTGTACACTTGTGTATATTTTAAACTATCAAGTATGTAATTAATATAACAATAATATTGTATATTTTTGGAGAAACGAGTTGCAAGAATGGATAAGATCAAACTATTGAATATAAAGACAAGCGCATAATATTTTAATATGTAATCTTTAGTAGCAATAAATTAGATTGACTTAGTTCTTCTAAAAAATTAAATTTTGATTATTATTATTTATATTTTATAAGATAATGAATAATTGAACATATTTTAATATTAATGACATGTGCTAAAATAAAATATGAAAGATATTTATTCATAATGAAAACATTTCTATTAATAGATCCAACATAACAGTTACCTCTATTTCAATCTCTTTCCTTGTGTTGTTTGTGTTTTACAAAATGAGAAAGAGAAACGCAGCAGCAGTGGTGCACCCAATAAAGAGCAATCGCGGCTTGTCTTTCAAGGGAGGTTTAACCACCTGCATTCTGCTTGCTCTTGCGATTCAATTTCTTTTCCTTATAATTGCATTAGCAGTGTATACAGGTGGAGGGCAATATGAGTCCCTGGAAAGGCCGCTAATCCAGTCAAATATCCGCCACAACAATGCCCATCACCATGACGACGCGGATCGTCAGATGCGCTTCTTAGACCAGGCAGAATCACGGTTACACAGAGTTTATCAAGATGAGCATCTGCATCCATTAAATGGAACCACTGACAAGTTAAAGGCGGTTCCTCTTTCCGACTTCTGTAGAAAAGATTCAGCCAAAGATCGCCCCAGATACGTCGTCTTGAGAGACGCGGTTCTTGCAGAACGCAAGCTCTATCTTCCCTCGACTGTCGACTGCAGGGCGTTGCCCAGAGATAAAGATGCAATTCTCACAACCAGATTTAACCGAGGCCAGAGATCCACCCCAAAGGTAGACCTAATGGTGGTTCCCTCGGCAAAAACATTTGAAGATTTCGAGCCGCATCTGTCATGCCACGAAAGAATCTACGAGCCGTCAATCTTGTTCTCTTTCATCAACTGGCCGCAGTACGGGCATGCAATGTTCGATGGAATTTCGTTGTTATGGGAAATTTTCAGTGATCTTTTCCACGACGCGGGCACCAACATTCGCCTCTACCCATACGGCGACAGTATTGTAAGCCATGAGAGACAGAAAGCGCAGGAAAAATCTCCCTTCTTTGATATGAAAAGTCTGGATCCATTGATGAGGATGTTCAGTGGGCAGCCAGTGAGGGCACTGGCTAACTTGCTCAAGCAATCGGATAGGCATCCGGTTTGCTTCTCTCATCTGGTGGTGGGCTTGTCTGGTGCACATCTCGATCACTACAACTTTCACGCGCCGTTGAAGAGATGGCGAGAGTTTTCCAGTGCCGTGAGATCTCACTTCAATGTGAAAGACCCACCTAGGAATGAGCATTCTAGTTTGCAAAGAGTGGCACCGCAAGACGCTTTAAAGCAGGGGAGCAATCCAGACGAGGAACTGGGAAACATGAAGGCGATATCATGGAAGGATCTGCCTGGGCGCCCCCGACTTACAATTCTGAACAGGAAATCAAGCAGAGTGATAATAAATGTTGGAGAGCTTCAGAGGATCGCAGTGGAGAGCAGGTATTTCAAGAGCGTGGAGTTGGTCTATCTGGAAGAAATGAATGTGGAAGAGCAGGTGCAGCTCATGGGTGTGACAGATGTGTTGTTCGGAATCGATGGGACGGGGCTCATGAATGGATTTTTTCTTCCTGAGGGAGGGGTGATTGTGCATGTCCGACCATTTGGCTGCAACGAATTTCTGTCAGGAAAGGGAGTAAATTTCGATCGCCTGTTTGCTGCGAATCCAGGGAGAGTGATCCGTTACGAGTCCGGAGAGCGGAACAGCAGCAGATTCGCCACAAATATAACGGAGGTGCCGCAGCTTGCGTTCAATCATAACTCATCTGTAACAGTGAGATATAGATTCTCTTTCATTATGAAGCAGGACACACTGGTGGATCCACTCGCCTTCCGCTGCATTTTGGATACCTCGAACAAGCTATTGCATGGAGTCCCTGTCGACTGGCATTTCTATCGCTCCTGCACACGTTCAGTCTTCCTTTGATCGTCATGCTCTGCAGTTTACATTAGTTTATCTCCCTACGCAACTGCTTGTCCCAAGTCTTGTTCATTGGGATGGTTTAGTTTAATTATTTCAATGTTTGATGTAATTGAGAAGTCAATTGTTCTTAAAAATTTAAAACTGACATTTTGAATTTCTCAGATGATATTTATTTCATGTTTAGCTTCTATTTGAAAATAGCTTATGAGTTGGCATCCTGTTATGTCCGTTTTGGATCCTATTTTTCTCATTTGCTTCTTGAATTAGCGGTAAGATATTAGTTTATTCTTGGGGATGTTCTTTAATTGTAGTTATATAAATAAGAAAATTATCCTTGATCTCATTTAGGATTTCTTCTATTAAACCTTCTTTTATTCTAGGACACCATTAGAAACAATAAACAAATGCCACAATATTACAGTACACCATTAACAACTAAATAAACAAAAAATATATAACACTAAAACAAAGAAGCAGAAATGATAACAAACTGTTATGCTTGCACAACAAATTGCAGCAAACTGTCTTCACACTTTTTATTGGAAATCAAAGAGCAATATATAGAGCAACAACAAAAACAACGAATGGGAAACATTCCCAAATACAAAAGGGAAATGCAGAAATGTTTGGGAAACTTTCCCAATCAGCAAATGCAGAAAAGTTTGGGAAACTTTCCCAATCAACAACTGTCAAAAAATAGATTTTCTTATTTTAACATCCTCCCTTAAAATCTGATTTGTGGGACAGCTTGTCATCCCTAAAAGTTTCTTCAATCTATTGAAATCTTCTTCTTTCAAAGGCTTTGTCAAAATGTCAGCAACCTGATCTTTGGACCTGCAATAAGAAAGTTTGATTTCATTATTTTTAACCAGCTCTCTGATGAAATGAAATTTGATGTCTATGTGTTTGCTTCTTCCATGAAAGACTGGATTTTTAGAAAGCGCAATAGCTGATTGATTATCACAAAATATAACTGTTTCTTCCATTTGGGGCTGCAACAATGCTTCAAGCATTCTTTGTAACCAAACTGCTTGACAACTTGCTGAAGTGGCTGCCACATATTCTGCTTCTGCTGAGGACAATGCAACAATGGGTTGTTTCTTTGAAGACCAAGAAATTACACCTGAACCAAGAGTAAAAACATACCCAGAAGTACTTTTCCTATCATCTTGACTTCCAGCCCAATCACTATCTGTATAACCAGTTAACTTCAAAACACTCTTCTTTTCATAAAAAATTCCATGATTTGAAGTCCCTTTCACATACCTTAGTATTCTTTTACCTGCTTGTAGATGAGTATCATGTGGATCCTCCATAAACCTGCTTATCAAACTTACTGCATACATGATATCTGGTCTTGTTGCAGTTAAGTACATTAGACTTCCAACCAAACTTTTATACAAAGTAGAATCTACCTTTTTGCTTTCATCCTTTTTGCTCAACTTCACACCCATGGCAATAGGTGTAATTGTTGGTTTGCTATTTTCCATCTTGAACCTTTTCAAAATATCATTTGCATACTTTTCTTGTGAAATAAAAATCCCATCACAATTTTGAGTTACTTCAAAACCAAGATAATAGCGCAACAAACCAAGATCAGTCATCTCAAATTCACTCTTCATTGCCATTGAAAATTCTTTAAGCATGTTTTCATTATTCCCAGTATAAAGCAAATCATCAACATAAATGCAAACAATCATAACGTCACCTTGTTGATTTTGTTTTATAAATAAGGTGGGCTCATAAGGGCATTTTTCAAAACCATTTTTCAAAAAATATGATTCAATCCTTTCATACCAAACTCTAGGTGCCTGTTTTAAACCATACAAGGCTTTCTTTAGTTTGAGAACTTTACCTTTCTGACCTTTAATCTCATAACCAGGTGGTTGCTCAATGTAAATTTCTTCCTCCAATACACCATTCAAGAATGCTGATTTTACATCCATATGAAAGAGTTTCCAACCCTTTTGTGCTGAAAGAGCTAAAATCATACGAATAGTATCCATTCTAGCTACAGGTGCAAAAACTTCATTATAATCAATACCTGATTTTTGTTTGTAGCCCTTCACTACCAGCCTGGCCTTGTATTTATTCACTTTACCTTGCTCATTGTACTTTGTTTTATACACCCACTTTACTCCAATTGCCTTCTTATGCTTAGGGAGATCTGCAATGTCCCATGTTTGATTCTTTTCTATGGCTGCAATTTCTTCATTCATAGCATTGACCCATTTATCATCATTTATAGCTTCTTCAAAAATAATAGGATCACTATCAACAAAAAATGCAAGATGACAGATATCTTCATTTACCTCTATTGTTTCTTGATATATATCAGACAAGCTCTTTGTTTTCTGCCACCTTTTTGGAGATTGTGAGGTAGATGATGGAGAATTGCTTGATGAAACATGTCTATGACTTGGTGGAGTTGAAAAAGAGTTTCTGTTAACAACAAAAATTTCTTGTTGATTTTCAGCTTCATCTTGAAAATTAACTTGTTGATATTTCTCTTTCAAATTCCAACACCACTCCTGATCTTCAAGAAATTTTGCATCTCTACTTATCACCAACTTTTTTGTTTCAGGATTATATAATCTATATGCCTTAGATTCTTCACTGTACCCAACAAAGATACATTTTTCTGCCTTATCATCCAATTTACTTCTAAGTGCATCTGGAACATGAGAAAAAGCAATACAACCAAAAAATTTTAAATGATCTACCCGGGGTTTATATCCTCCCCATGCTTCTTCTGGTGTCATGCCCCATACTGAGTTTGTAGGGCATCTATTCAAGATATAACCTGCACAACAAACTGCTTCTGCCCAAAAGACTTTTGGTAAATTCTTAACATTAAGCATACTCCTTACCATATTTAAAATTGTTCTATTTCTTCTCTCAGCTACACCATTTTGTTGTGGTGTATACCTTGTTGTTAGTTGCCTTTTTATGCCATTTTCAATACAAAAGTTAAGAAATTCATGTGAAATATACTCTCCACCCCTATCTATCCTTAAAATTTTGAGAAAATAACCACTTTGCTTTTCAACTAATTCTTTAAATTCTCTGAATTTCTTGAAAGTATCTGATTTATTTTTCAAAGGATACACCCAAAGTTTTCTACTATAGTCATCAATAAATGTCAAAAGATATCTCATACCAGATAATGAAGCAACCTCAATTGGTCCACATAGATCTGAGTGAACTAGCTCCAGTGGCTTTGAAGCTCTCCAGGAATCCCTTATTGGAAAGGGTTCTCTATGGTGTTTTCCAACAATACAACCTTCACATTCTTCATCCGGTTTTTGGATAAGTGGTAAACCTATTACCATGTTCTTCTTATGCAAAATATTTAGTCCACCAAAATTTAAATGACCAAATCTAAGATGCCATAACCACTGTGTATCTTTTACAAGAGCATTGAAACTGAAATGCATATTATTTCTGATACTTAGAGAAAACATCCTATTAGCAGTCATGGGTATTTTGGTTATCTGTTTGTTTTTACCATCAACAATAATGCATGAATCTTTTTCAAATTTGACAGTGTGGCCTTTTTGCACAAGTTGACCTACACTTAACAAATTATGCTTTAAACCTGGTACATAAAATACATCACCAATATATTTTTTTTCACCTTTTTTTGTTGTGATTAATATCCTCCCTTTCCCCATGACTGATGCAATTGAATCATTTCCCATCTTAACTTCAGATTTGATGGACTCATCCAAATTCTGAAATATCTCTTTGCATCCAGTCATATGATTACTACACCCACTGTCAACATACCATTTGTCATCATTTACTTCCTCCTTTGTGCTGCATGTTAGCAAGACATATCCTTCATGCCCTTCACCTTCATTTGCATATTGGGCTTCATGTTTACTTTCATCTGCAATCTTTTTTCTACATTCAGCTGCAATATGTCCAAACTTTTGACAGTAATAACATTGAATAGATGATTTATCATACCTCTGAAAACCTCTATCTCTTTGCTGAAAATTTGTTCTACCTCTACCTCTTGTTTGAGTGTAATTACAAAATTCTTCATCACTTCTATTGCTTCTTTGACCTCTGCCTCTTTGTTGAAAACGTCCTCCTCTTCCTCTTGAATTTCTACCTCTTCCTCTTTGTGCTGAAGATGATTCTGGTGCGGCTTCTTTTTCTTTCAAAGATACTTTGCTCTTTAAAGCTTTCTCAAATGGCTCCTTTGCTGATTTATTTATTCTTTGCTCATGTGTGTACAGTGAACCCATAAGCTCATCTACAGATAAAGAGGTTAGATCTTTTGATTCTTCAATAGCTATAACTACTGGATCATATTTTGTAGGCAAACTTCTTAAAATTTTCTCAACAATTTTTTGATCATTCATAACCTCACCATTTATTTTCATCTGATTAACTATCCCCATTGTGCGAGTTAAGAAATCTCCTAAACTTTCAGAATCTGACATTTGTAAAATTTCAAAATCCTTTCTAAGCATTTGTAAACGGACTGTTCTTACTCTTTCTGTACCTTGAAATGATTGGGAAAGAAGATCCCAAGCTTCTTTGGCTGTTGAAATAGCTGTAAGTCTTGGAAAGAGAGTTTCATCAAGGCCCTGCACAATGAACAATAATGCTTTTTGATCTTTTTTCCGATTATTCTCCAATAAATTCCTTTCATTTTGTGTGAGTGCTGCTAATGCTGCTGCATCTGCGGGTTCTGAATACCCATTCTGCACAAGATCCCATAGCTCCTGAGATTTAAACAAAATCTTCATTTGAAAACTCCAAAAATCATAGTTTTTCCCATTAAATTTGGGAATTTGCAGCTGTGTACTATTAGCATTCATTGCCATTTCGAACCTGCTCTGATACCATATGTTAGAAACAATAAACAAATGCCACAATATTACAGTACACCATTAACAACTAAATAAACAAAAAAATATATAACACTAAAACAAAGAAGCAGAAATGATAACAAACTGTTATGCTTGCACAACAAATTGCAGCAAACTGTCTTCACACTTTTTATTGGAAATCAAAGAGCAATATATAGAGCAACAACAAAAACAATGAATGGGAAACATTCCCAAAATACAAAAAAGGAAATGCAGAAATGTTTGGGAAACTTTCCCAATCAGCAAATGCAGAAAAGTTTGGGAAACTTTCCCAATCAACAATCAAAATAGATTTTTCTTCTTTTATTCTAGGACACATCGAGCACAAGAGTTGAGTGTGGAGGAAGAAAGATTAAATAGAGGAAGAATTTTTTTTTTTTCAAGTTCATAGAGTAACTCATGGAAAAATCAAGGGCTTTTATTTTATTTTTTTCTAAAAATTTCATGAGGCTAAACACATGAAAAAAATAAAAATTTTGTCTTTCTTGAAAGTGAAATATTTTATTTTCAAATTTTGAAATTAAATTAAATTATCTAATATAATTTTATTTAGTATTTTTGTGAGAGTGTTAGGATCTCTCATTTTCAAAGTTTTGAAATTGAAAGAAAAGGACTGTTCAAAGTACCTCATGTTGGGAGCAATGGTTTAAATTTATGTGCCTTATATTTTGATCAAGAGATTTTGAAAGAAATTTAACAAAGAAAATATTCTCTGTCAAAAAGAAATAAGTTTTAATCTACTCCAATAAAATAAAGGTCCTTATTCTAACCAATAAATGGCAA
The DNA here is from genome assembly GCA_007115665.2 of Sequoiadendron giganteum. Classification (NCBI taxonomy): domain Eukaryota; kingdom Viridiplantae; phylum Streptophyta; class Pinopsida; order Cupressales; family Cupressaceae; genus Sequoiadendron; species Sequoiadendron giganteum. The sequence continues at coordinate 165,651,951 of CM021103.1, read as the reverse complement.
CATAAAGTTACCGTTCTTGGGCAAGTTTGATTTTTTTTAATTACTAAATTAAATCTTTTAAAAACAAATAAAGAACCAATAATATCAAGAAGATTCATAGAATATTTCGGTGGTAGTGTTGGTGACTTGTGTCCTCAAAGAGACCAAATTATTTTGGATCCTCCTCTTGATGACAATGGGGACTAAAAATCTCTAGATCTAGGAATTAGAAATTACTTGGAATATATAAGAATAAAATAAAATGATTATAGTCTTATACTAAGCATAAGAATGATGTATGTGGAGGTTACAATGCAAAAGGCTTGATTTTCTTAAGGTAGCCCGCTATCCTTGTGTTGGAATCAAGGGAATCTAGAATATGGAGCTTCTAAAATAAT